>WEKY01055410.1:0-32891 GCA_013390045.1 Picathartes gymnocephalus
TGCTGGGGTTTCTTAGGCTGTGAAGAAAGGATGAGAAGACAAATAGAAATATTAGAAAAGAGGGAAGAAGTATTTATTTAGAGAGTCTGAAAGGCATCCTAAGAAGTCTGACTAGTAAGCCACTAGATGGCAGTTAAGTATTTCTGAATGGACTGCAAGGCACTTTTAAGTCATTCCCGGGCGGTCCTGCAGACACCGTACAGAGGGATTTTTTGGTTTGTTTTCCCCCACCCCCCGGCCCCCTCCAGCCAAAGGAGTGGGTTTCTGCTAATTAATAAGTTAGTCTTTAAAATGTACGTACACTTTCTCTGTTTAATCTAACCAAGATTTAGCAATCTGAGTATCTCTCAAAGTAGACCCTCTACTCTTCCAATTCCCTGAAACACTAAATATTTAGAAAGCTCTGTTCTGTCACTAAGTTGCTTTATTTGTTTTTTTTTTAAACCAGTGAAAGGAAAACATTTGGTTTGGTCTACCAGCCTTCTGGATGACTGCCTTTGAAGTGATAATTAAAAAATTTTACTGCTGAATTACCATCATTAAATAAAGAGGTCAATTTTCTGTTGAAGATGAAATTTGTTTCTTCAACCACAATCTTGAACTCATTTTCTGTTTAGTTCTGATGAGGCAGAAGTTTAAAAAAATAAAAGGGATAAAA
This sequence comes from Picathartes gymnocephalus, assembly GCA_013390045.1. NCBI lineage: Eukaryota > Metazoa > Chordata > Aves > Passeriformes > Picathartidae > Picathartes > Picathartes gymnocephalus. The sequence goes on from WEKY01055410.1 coordinate 659, forward strand.
TTGTGTCAGACATAATTAATTGACAAACATATAGTATATAAATCACAGCCTACATATTTAAATGAAAATAAAGGAGTATAGAATGTCATGCATGTGTGGTAGAAAAATGAAAGCAGTTAATTCTCAGAGCAAACGTTAGTATTTTGTATTATATCCAGACTTCACAATACTTGGATTGACTTCTGTTATTTTGCTTGAAGGCAGTGTTTGTCTCTTTAAAAGAAACAATACATTTTATTATTTTCAGTGGAGTTACAATAACACATTTTTGCACTCTTCCTCCTGGCCATGGTGAGACTAAAATTTGTTTTTTCTAATCTGTGTTCTTCATGTTAATGTCAAGATGAAGTTTTACTTCTGTGCTCCTTTTAGTTTCAAAGGCTCTATATTCTGTTTTTCTGCTTTTATTGAGACAGTCATATATCATAGATTTGAAATACATAAAAATCATAGCACAGTTCAGGGCTGAGTAGACTTGAGGAGGTCATGATGTACAAACCCTTTTCCACTAACATCCTCCTCCACGCAAGGTTAGCTTAGATGTTTGGTGGTTTTTCTAAGGACTTTGCTCATCTCTGAGTATGGGTATGAGGCAGTGGTATTATGTATTTCCTGCTTTGCCTGATCAGTGGTAAAATGGTAAGTCTTGCTCTGTTTCTGATGCACTGTTTTGATAACAGCTAAAAGAGATGTGTTCTAAAAGCCCCTATTTCCTGTGAGTTACTCTTAATTCAAATATTGTGTCCTTTCAGGCACTGATTAAAATTCTCAAGAATCTGTGGGTCAGGTTCTTGTGATTAATCTCATTTCACAGCTTCTTCATCACAGACTTTTATAAGAATATATGTTATTAATAATAACAACAATATATAACAGTAATAATAACAACTTACGTTTTGTATCCCTTAATTGTAATGGTCATTCTCCTTTTTCCATTCTGACCACACTTTAGACAAAAACAGACAGGATTTTTTGTCATTTTAGGTACAAATTCTTGGAAATATCGCACCAACATTAGATCTGGGCAATAATTGATGGGGGGGGGGAAAGGAGAATGAGAGTAAAACTGAGAAATTAATATATTTTATCAAGCACTGCTTGGCAATACTTTAAATCCTTGGCTATAATGTGAGAGACTTTCACTTACTGAAAAAGGAGAACTATGGGATAGGGACTGTATAGAAAGCATTATCACTTTTCAGTCTGTGTGTGATTCTAAGCATTAATATGTTTCTTCTCTTGCCTTTTACAGTGAGTTTCTTGTAAATTGATAGCAGAGTAGTGTAACTTCCCTGAGGGATCAGTGACTAGAAATGCATGATAGCTATATACTTATTGAAAAGTCTGTTTAAATTGTTTATTCTCTTCTCCTCTGACTCCTCACTGTTTTTGCTCATGAAAATAGATAAATTGAGGTAGTGCTCATGCCATCTATGCATTCCTGGTTAGAGTAAAATTTATGAGCTGTATTCATTAATTGTTAAAATACAATTTTTTTCTTACCTTATCTAAATCAGAAATCCTATTTCAAATGAAAATCTGTAAACTCCTTTTATACCAAAATAGGGTTTGGACTGGAAGTTCTATTATTTACATATGAAATTTCTCTCATCTTTTGGAGAGCAGGGAAAACAGAGATTTTGTTTGTTCAATAGTAACATCCTATACTTGGATTATGTAGAATTTTTTTGGCACTATAGTATTTATTTTTCAAGCTTTTTAAAAAAGAATTCCACAGAAATGGAAGAGAACAGATGAACAAATTACATGAAATACAGGAAAGCAGTTTGAAAAAGTGCATGTAGGTCTGTGTGTGTGTACATATCAGTATGTGAAAAGACAACCTCTTGTGACATTCCTAGCAGGACATCTCATTTGGCAAGTGGACTTAACCTGTTTGAGATACCTTTTCCACTCAACAGTGAGAACTGTTTCAAGTTCTTCTTATATTTCTCTTGGCAGTAAATATCAGGTGCTACCTTTTAGTAGCGTAGATCCTGAAATTTTCCACAGGACCCTGTATGTAGAAGGGAGATAAGAAATGTTTTTCTTAGTAAAAAATAAATATTAATTTAACTTAGAAATACCCTAAATAATTAAAAACAAAATAAATAACCATTATATACTGCCAAACCTGAATGAGAACTTAAAAGTAAGGCTAAGAATAATTTCTACTCTTTGGATACAAGACAGAGTACTGGTTTATCTTCTACTTACATTTAGATCAAAAACCAGTTATCATTAGGTTTTCCATCTTAAGTTGGAATAAATAAGAGCAGTAAAATCTTTTTTTTTCCTTTTCTGTATTTTGCATATCTGTTTTTCTTTGTATTCATTCTTTAGAGAACAAGCCCAAAACTACTCATAACAACAAACTCTCATATTCCAGAATATGTAATTGCTCTTTGTTATGATTATTCAACTTTTTCTAAATATACTTTTTTTTTCCTAATGTCCATGATACCAAAAAGATTTTCCTTAACTTCTCAATACCTAAAGCTCATTTTTGATCACTTGATTTTGATTGACTTTTTAAGGTTCTTTCACTCAAAGTGATACAACTGTTTTTAATATAGCTTTCACACTTTTAAAAAGTTAAAGAAGATGAGAGACTTTCAGGCCCCTGCCTTCAGCATGTTCATGGACACATTGGTGAAGGCTCTCATTCCATTTTTCCAGACCTCTTCTGTTGTGAGTAGCAGGCTCATGCTTCAGGGTATCTACAAAGATTTATTCTTACTGTGGATATTTTTTGCTGCCTCTTCCCTGCTGGAAGCCTAAAACAAAAGCAACATGTGAACCTCCCATTTTGTGGTCTGGCTGAACTCTTGGATGAAAAGGACAAGTACTGTGTAGAAGTATCATACTCTGGACAGTTGCTTATCAGGATGTGGCAAAGTTCACCTGGAAAATCATTAGCTTTCTTGATTCCCCCTACTAGAGTATAAAGGCGTTCCAAGTCCTTCAGATTTAAACTACTAATGTTCACTTTTTGGTTCATAGAATCCTTATTGTTATTCCTAGCATAAAAGCTTACAATTTTTGCGTATAAAGAGCACAATAATAATAATAGAATCAGTTTGCACAGTGACTGCTTTCCAGGTTGCTGGTCAGTTGCAAGTTGAATTGAAAATCAGGGAAAGGTCTTGTGTGAGAAGGTTTAACACCTTTCTCTAATATGTCAATGCAATGTGCAAGACATGCCAGATTTTGTGTTTTAACAGAACGAGATGAATTGTTGCCTTGGCCTGGATACACAGGGATACTAACCAAACAGTTTCATAGCTGAAATACTTTAGAACAAACACAGGTGACAGAAGAAAGGAAGCAATTCATCATGTGTTAGGCATTTCAATAAGCAATCTAACTATTGAAGAGAAAATAAATCCAGACAGTTTTTATCCCAACTTCTAAGTAAATCTGTGAGTTTTAAGATTGCTAATGGACTTTTAAGGTTGCTTATGGACTGCTGATATAGGTGGCTAAGTTCTAGTTATCTCTTCATCTGCACTAGCAGTCTCTTTGCAAGCCACAGCACAATAAATAAAAGATACCAGGAACAGGTAAAACAAGGTTATATTAAAATTAATAAAGTTCAACTTTTCTTTGAATACCCAGTCTCATTTACATGTTTTACAAGTGTTTTACACTAGATGAGTGATAGAACAGTTAAATCAGTTTCTGAGCTAAATTAAACTATGTGAATGGGTAAACCCTTTTTGAAGCCTTATTTATTGCTGTATTGTTTCATGCCTCCCTAATAATGAAATTTCATCTAGACTAGGACAAAACCTTCAAGACTTGAGAGGGACTTTTTGGTTGGTTTTTCAGCCTGGACAGTCAGGACATTGCTCATTGCACATGGAACATGTACAGCCTGTTTGAGAAATGCTGTATAGCCATACACCTCAGTGTATTTTTTTCCTGCTCACTCTTTCATACTCAAGCCACCAGGATAAAGCAAGGGTTAAGCTTCCACAAGTGTTATTTGTGAAGGCTTAAAGTAATATTATGTAATACTACAGTAATTAAACTTGACTCCTGTGCATTTCCTAGGGTGGTCAGTGGTTCTGTGAAATTTTATTTTACCTTGTCTGTAGTGTACAAAACTTCTTTTGAGGTTTCTATTGTAGTAAAACTTGGGGATAACCTATTTTCCAACTAAGTTAAAAGTTACACTTTAAAGAGAGAAAACTTTTTCAATCTTTGATGTATCTCTAGTTGATTATTTATTAAAATGGGTGCTGTAAAGAACGGAGATCTTATCCTCTGAAATACACTTAGCTCAGGGATAAGGAATTCAAACTATTCTGGAACAGAAGAAACTAAGCTCTTTTACTTCTTACTTTCAGCTTTCCAAGTTGGCGTTTGCAATGTGTGCATCTTTTTTCAAACATGTATGTTCCCTCTTGATTCTGTGTTTGTTTATTTGAACTATTTGAATTTCAATAATTATTGCTATCTGCAGGTAATGGTTTGGGGTTTTTTGTCACACAATAGGTTATCACAAAACCACTTGGTTGCTTAGATATGTCTCAGCTCCTTAGGACAGGAAGAGCTGCCTAGTCCATTGCCAGCAGAGTGCAGGCTGGTGTAATCCATCTGTTTCCATGTGTCACAGAGTGGGCAGGGCAGTGCATTACACTGTTTCAGGGCTTGCTTGTTCATCGCTATACTGGGGAGATCTGCATCATTTCCTTGTGGTTGTAGGAAGAAACATGGGCTGTTGTGAAAACGTGTACCCCTTGTTCCATATATGCAAGTTCAGAATAGTAATAGCTTCTCTCAAGAAGATTTAATCAGGTAGTCTGAGGAAGAAACTAGTATCCAATACTAATTCAATCAGTTTTCCCTGATGCTACTGGCAAGTTTGCCAACTTTTGACTCAACTTCTACTGCTGTAAAAATAAACTGCTGCAATGGGCCTTAAGTGAAATGTGAGAATTAATTAGATGGGTGCTATTTTGTTTGAATGCAAATCAATTCTCCACCAGTACTCCTCATTTGCCAATTACTGTAGCACTAAAAATGCCTGTTAAATGTTGTGTCTCCTTTTCTTAAGGTTGATCTGCAGTTGCAAGAAGTAGCTTTGAAAATGAGACAGCTTTAAAGAGAGAAACCTGAATAGAGATCACATTTCTCTGACTGAATTAAATTCTTACTGTGGCTCTACTTTGTGCCATTCGGTGAGCGTGCGCGTTCAAAAATGTTTCACTTCGCGTAGAAAAGAGGCATTTATTAACAGAGCAGTTGGAAAGAGCATCCTTCCAAGTACTTGTGCACTGCTAGTACCACCAAGTCCTCCCAGATATACTCACTAGAAGACCTAGGGGTCTTATTTTGCCATCTTAATCCAGTTTAAGCATATGCTTCTATTTCCTGTGTATTCTTGGAGCTAAGTAGCAGCGTAGACTCTGATTCATGAATTGTGATGTAGAGAAACTAAAAGATCAAACTTTTTGGCAAAAAAAAAAAAAAATCAAAGCAAATATAATCCTATCATCTAAATATAAATTCCATCCAGAGAGGAAATTTCATGACACTAAGTGTGAATTTAGAAAATTACCAAATTGCTGATGCAACTTTTTGACTTGTAATAGTATAAGGTATTAACTTCTAAAACTAAACAGTAAAATATGTCTTTATTTTTCAAGTATCCCAAAATTATCATTAAGAACTGTCATGTCTATTTTAAAAAAAAATACATTATGGCTATTCATAAAGCATATAAGTGAATGAAAGCTGAGATAGATATAGACAAATGCATTATAAAGACACATATACATGTGTGTCTACATATATACATAGACTAGGGCTAATTTTTACAGATGTGGGTTTTTTCTGCCTGGAAATTTAGTTATAGAAGAGTCTATAGGTTTCAGTCACTCATCTGAGAAACTAGGTTGTCAACTCTGTAGTGGGAGGTAGCTGCAATCTGATCTTTTACATGTTTGAAGATCCTGGACATGTTCTATCTATATAGATCAGCTTTATGCTGGACATCTGATGTGCACATGTGGAAAACATGACAAGATTGGAATGCATTGTATGTAATGTACATGTGCAGATCCAAGTGTACAACCTTTAGCCAGTAAAGCAAACATTCCCAGATTCGGGTACAAACAATCCTATCAGTGCAACACAAAGAGGACATCAGTCCCAGACTGAGCATCCAACTCATTGCACATGGAACATGTACAGCCTGTTTGAGAAATGCTGGGCACTGTTCTGTAGCCATACACTTCTGAAATGTTTTTTCCTGCTCACTCTTTCATACTCAAGCCACCAGGATAAAGCAAGGGTTAAGCTTCCACCTTTCTTTCTTTCTTTACAGAAAGAAGATTGTTCCACAGTACCTGAGTCCTGGGTAAGAACTCTAGGCAAGACAGAGTTTCCTCATATCTCTTTTAAACCCCATAGGTTTCTGCTGTGGAATTGTCCCCTGGATTGAAAATGAAACTTCTTTTCATTTTGTGTGGGTTTTTTAATCTCAGTCTTCTGGTCCCTGTCAACAGCATTTGACTATCTTTTATATGTATGAAAAATTAAGAATTCTCCTGCTTATTCTCTAAGGAAATTGTAGAATTTTCATTTCTGATGGAGTTTATATAGTTTTGATTTCCTTATTTGTTGAGGATAGTGGAAGCATTCTGCGAGTTATGTTTGTTTGATAAGCACTTTCAGATCTAGAGGTCGCCTTTAAACTAGGACAAAGGCAAAAATCCAATTAAACTACTCTGAGGGCATCTTAAAAGTCTAAATGAAAAATATCTGTGTCTAAAATAATTACTGAAGCATAAATTCTGGGACTGTGTTTTGTTTTGCTTTTGGTTTCTTTGGTTTTTAGACCAAATAAATTTAAGTGCAGCATATCCTCTGGATAATTATCTCTTCATTCACATGTAAGTCTTGTTTGTTCATACTAATGCTGTTTCTATGAAAACCTGGATGTGTTGGTGATTGTTAGGTATAACACAATAGGAAATCACCAGCTTGTTTGAAATGCCATATCTCGAGGATAGCAGAGACACTGCTTCTTAGGGCATGGGCTAAACAGCCCCTTTAATTCATCAGTACACAGTTCATTTCTTGTCTGAATTGCAAATTCATCTCACTGGATTGCCCATTTTTAAAAAACACTTTAAAAAGTAGTTCTTCTCTTGAAAGAAATTTCATTATCTGCAGGGTAAGTTGTCTTGTAGAACAGTGAATTCTAGGTTTTTCCTGCAGCTAACATAGAATTTCAGTAATTAAGAATTACTTCTTTTTCTTGTTAAAAGTTGAATCCAATCTCCCCAGTAAAAGACTTTTTAAAACAGTGAACTGTTCTGAGATCAGCCATTGTTAAGGCAAATCTCTTCAGAGCCATTGAGAATATTGTGCTTAATCCTGTTGGCTGCAGTTTGTTTATGGCAGAAATGAATTTGCTGTATCTCTTATAAAACCTCTGCTGGAGTGTTCTTACAATGTAAAATGGGAGCTTAGGAGTATTACAGTGTGGGGAAACAGGATTTGGTCTCAGCTGAAAACTGGTGTGTGGCCTTAATAATCCTAGCAACACGTTTCCTTTGATAGTTTTGCCTTTTGAAGAATTGATAGGCCTTATTGTATTTGCAGGTAACTGGTAGGGGGATAAGAGCAGATGAAAAAAAGGCATAAACAATATTGTATTCCTCCTTTATTAAGAAATTCTTCAACAAAACTGTTGCTGCTATGAAGTATTGAGTTATTAAAGGAAACTGGATGGACTGAAGCATCATGAGTAATTTGTAATGGAAATGTGTTTATCAGCATTTTTTCCTTCTTTTTATACTGTTTATTAATATGTCTGTGCTAATTCCTTCACTATTCATTTTTTCATGTTCCTTTCTCTGTTTTACACTTTTTGTTAACCAGTGGTAGGGAGACCTAGTTGTAATACATAACCTTTGGTTCAAACTGCTGTTCCAGAAAGTACAAACAGTCTAAGAGATTTTAAGTCTTTTTAGAATGGTACTTCAAAATCAAACAACAGTTGGTTTAAATGTAGTAGTTGCCGTTTTACTTCTGGGATTGCTTTAGGACAACTAAGAAATTTTAAGATAAATAAGAAACTGAAATTTTATGTCTGGAATCCAATTATGTGCAGAAACATTTTTTGAAGTATTACTGAGAATTATATTTTATTAACAAACTCCAGCTGGATGTTATAAATTTCTTTTCCAGAAAAAAAAAATTACTTTAAAATGTTTTGTGTGTCAAAAGATGAGAAAAACATTTCCCTGAAAGAAATCAAGGCAATTGGTATATCAAGTATTGTATGCTTATTTGTAGGCTTCTTTGCAAAACCTATACTCTGAATGTTTTAAATATTTCTTATTAAGTAAGCCTACAGTCTCATCTGAGATGCATATGATTTTATAAAAGGGAAAAAAGTTTTGCTGTAACCACTTGTGAAACCTGTCAAATGACCAACTTAATTCAAATAAATACTTGAAGTGCTGGCTAATATTGAAAGAGAAAAAAAATGCTAAAAACTAAATGCATGCAGCTAGAAAATAATTTCTTTATTGGAAGATTTTTTTGTTGTAAAGTCATGTCTATCTCCAGTTCATCAATCCTGAACAAACACAAATGGATATTTTTGGATGAGGTTACTTATGTTGGTAGATTTGGATAAGAGAACATATCCACTAAATTTCGTACAGTTTGTTACTGGTATTTCTTTAAAAATGTAGACGTTAATGTGCCTTTAAGGTTAATGGTTCCTCCACTCATTCTACACCAAGCAGGATCAGATGCTTTAGAGAAAGAGATAAAAAATGTGAAACCTGTCAAATACAGAATAACCATTCCAGGCAGGAATCTTTTCTATCACAGTCTGTCACTTGGCAGAGGAGTTATAAATTTGGGGTAGGATGAAAGTTCTCCCTTAGTTTTGTCTTACTTATTTTCTTCCCTAGTCATGCTGGCTGGCAAAAAGCACAATTATTCTGTTCTGGCATTTAGCTGTTTTCCAAAAGAGAGAATTTGTAGTGTTCTGCATTCCTGATCTGTGTTGTATCATTAAGGTGTATACTGAAATACAGCGGTCAATCCTATGTTGAGTCCGTTATGCATGGCTCATCCTTTGGAAGAAACATTGAACATTTTTTCAATTACCATAATTAAAGTAATGCTGAGCCCTCCCACCACCATGTCTGCAGATTCATGTGTAGGCAAATGCTTGCAGTACTTGTGCTCAGCGGTTGGTTATTTTCTCGGTCAGGATATTTGCAGGGAGGGAGGGGTTGCTACAGTTTTTTCATTTTGACAAGTAAAATCGTAGTCTAAAATATGCTCGTACTGGCAAAGATAGTGTCATACTGAAGCAAGTAATTTTCCTGAACTGTCTTCTTCCACTTAAAATGTAGCTAGCCAAAATGATTCCCCACTTTTTAAAGCTTTGACATAACTAGCTTATTTTTGAACCTCTGGAATACCAGTATTCTTGATCTAATGTTCTTGATCTAAATTTAATTTTTCATATGGTGATGAATGTTACCCTCTTTTGTGCTTATTTGTTTTCTTTGAAAGGATGACTTTGAGGTGAAATCTGAGGAGCGTGCCAGTGTCATCCAACAACTTGAGCAAACGATTGAGAATCTGAGGACAAAAATTGCAGAACTAGAGAAACAGTTCCCTGCCGCAGAGGTACAGACTGCTGGGAGGCAGCAGGAAAATGAGCACGCACACGCAGACTCTGGGGAACTCAGCAGTGTGACTCTTCAAAGGAAGGAAGAGGAGACCACACCCAGGACTGTGTCACAGGCAAGATCTGTACAAACGTCACCAACAGAGGATTATTTAACACATACAATGCCTTCAGCCAGTGCACTGCCACAGCCACCCCCACCACCGCACTTGGAAGGAGGCAAAACTGAAGGGCCTACTCAGAAATTGCCAACTCTAGAACTACAGCCCACATTTTGTTCTGAAATCTCCTTAATTCTGTCACCGAAGCTAATCTCAGTGCCACTGGATGCAAGCCAATCAGTACAGAGTACACCGCAGTCACCTCTTCCACGACCCAAAGTTGATTCCTCCCTTGCATTTAAAGGAGAGACTGAAACGTCAGTTTCCCATCAGCCTCCAAGTACTGTAGATGTAACTAGTAGTGAACATCCCCCTTCTTTGCCCCCAGAGCCCACATGTAGCATTCCCCCATCACTGCCAGCGACTGAACAGGCTGTCCCCCTGTCTGGAGCACATGGCCATTCCTTTGTTACTCCCATGTCTATGGCAGGAGTACCACCACCACCACCCCTACCTGGCTCAGGATTCCCTTCTTCTGCTGTCTCAGCAGTGCCACATCTGGACCACTCTTTCCCAGGCGCCATGATGTCACCTCTCCCTCCTCCTCCACACTTGCCAAGTAGGGAGATAGCGATGCTGCCTCCAGCTCCTCCCCTCCCATGTCCTGGATTCCCTCCACCACCTCTACCACCACCTTTGGCTGGAGCAGGAATCCCATCTCCTCTGCCTGGTTGGGGTATCCCGCCTCCCCCTCCACCACCACCTTTACCTGGAACTGGTGTCCCTCCTCCACCCCCTCCTCTGCCTGGCCTGGGATTGCCACCCCCAGCACCACCGCTTCCTGGATCAGGACTGCCACCACCTCCCCCACCTTTGCCTGGAGCGAGCATTCCACCCCCTCCTCCTCCATCTCTGCCCGGCGTAGGTGTGCCGCCTCCACCACCTCTGCCCGGCGTAGGTGTGCCGCCTCCACCACCTCTGCCCGGCGTAGGTGTGCCGCCTCCACCACCTCTTCCCGGCGTAGGTGTGCCGCCTCCACCACCTCCACCCCCANCACCTCTGCCCGGCGTAGGTGTGCCGCCTCCACCACCTCTGCCCGGCGTAGGTGTGCCGCCTCCACCACCTCTGCCCGGTGTAGGTGTGCTCCCTCCACCACCTCTGCCCGGCGTAGGTGTGCCGCCTCCACCACCTCTGCCCGGCGTAGGTGTGCCCCCTCCACCACCTCTACCTGGGGCTGGTGTCCCTCCACCACCTCCTCCTTTGCCTGGGTTGGGGATGCCTCCTCCAGCCCCACCACCATTGCCTGGAAGTGCACCACTCCTTCCAGCACCAGTCCAGGGCAGCAGCTACCCAGCAGTCCCACAGGGCTGTGGTTTTCTTCCTCCTCCATTACCATCTGGTTTATTTGCAATGGGGATGAATCAGGAGAAAGGGAGCAGGAAACACGTTATTGAGCCTTCTCGGCCAATGAAGCCTCTTTACTGGACAAGAATTCAGCTCCACAGTAAAAGGTAAGTCGTAGAGTTGTGTAGAGAGTGGTGGTTTTGCTTTATGGCTGTCTTGATAGTATTTGTCATTAGCAAATCTTTACTGCTAGGTAGGTCTTTGAGAGAATGTCGATGCAAACAGGATTTTACATGTAGTTGGATACGTAAATAGGGTACCTGTTTTTTTTAAAATGCAGAGAAGTTATCTGCACATGGAAGCTCTTTGATGGTAGTGTTTTCAGCATCCTTAGGGGTTACATATCGCATGTTGATCAGAGATCTGGGGGTGACTGTGTGTCACCAAGTGTTCTGTGAAATGTTTTTCAAAATGTCATATTTGTGATTCCCCTCAAATCTCAAAGTAGCATGGGTCTCTCTCTGGAGCATCTTGCAAGTTTTGCTAGTGTCTTCCTTCTATATGAATGTATGCTGAACTCATTCTATCCTTCTCTTTCTTTTCTTCAGTGACCTAGAAACACTTTTTTCTTCACCTCGTACACTCAGCAGACTCAGATTCAATCTGCAATGTATTTGCATAAAGCGATTCTGATAGCCCTTACTTTGATATGATTTGGTTTCAGTTGCTGATGTGCTTTGGGGTTTTTGTTTGTAAAAGATCATTACTGGTCATGAAAAAGGTTTCCTTATAAATATTTTCCTTATATCTCTGAGTAGTAATGATAAAACCCATCTGCTGTTATTTAATTATGAACTTATTCTTTGTTTTCAAGTTCTTGCCACTGTCGCACAGGTGTAAATAACACTCTATTTCTCCTTCTCTTCCTGTCCATGTCTGTATGTTTTATAGCCTATATACAGCATATTTTTATTCTGTTGCATGTAGAGTAGGTGACTATAAGCCTGACCATATCATATATGAAAAAACAAGAAAACCCAAAAGTATGAGGGAGAATCAACCATAGTTATTACCAAAATGCTGCTAGTAGAATTTAGGCAAACAACTTTTAAATTGCTGCTATTTTATTTTTTAATTCCTCCATTTATGACCTTATTTAGTTTGACATTGCCCTACATAGGTCTTTTGCTTAACTTTAGAGATTCTAGTGCTTCACTTGTGTGGGAAAAAATTGAAGAGCCTTCCATAGATTATCATGAGTTTGAAGAACTGTTTTCTAAAACAGCTGTTAAAGAGAGGAAGAAACCCATTTCGGACACCATTACGAAAACAAAGACTAAACAAGTGAGTACTTTTAATTTCAGATCTTTTCTAGGCTGTTTTTTACATAAAGACAGATTTTTGCATGCAGCTGAGATGAATTATGCCTGGTGTGGATTTGTTACCATATATATACACACTATAGAAAAATAAGAGAAGGAGAGAATGTAGGATTGATTTCAAAGCTGTGCATGTTAAAGACTGAAGATTTGTTTTTCTGTAAATTACTTTTCAAGTGTGTATTTTCTTAAAAAATCTTTGCTTTATCCACCTTAACAAAAATAATACCAAAATAATTAGGTGCGTATATGATGCTTTGAAATTGGCTGCAGATGTGCAAAGACTAGTATATATATTATTCTGATTAATTTTATACATTAAATAACGAGTTGCATATGAAGCACCATGACTTCAGAGAAAAATAATGCTTCAGAATCTAATTCCTAGTGTTATACCAATCAGAATGGTTCTAAGTTTGTGTTGTGTTTATATATATAAAGAATACGAAGTTTATACAGACAATAAATGACAAGCACAGCTAGGAAAAATCCAACATTAATCAAACTGGTTTCTTGATACAGAATGATGTTCAATATTATAAAAATGGGAAGCATACTTTAAAATGTCGTAGTTTAAACTCCAGAGTAAAAGAATTGAATCTGAATGTTTACATGACTATTTGGCAGTAGTCTTCTTGGTATCTGTGTAAAAATCAAAGAGTGGTGGTATGTTAAGTAATTTTCAATTAGACTTTGAGGTCACAGAGGGAAATGGTCTTCTATAGGATCCTAAAAAGCAGTTAAAGTTCTTGTTTTATCTTGGTTTCATGTTCCTGTACTCAGTTCAGAGCTAGGCAGTTCTTTCTATCATCTTTTGACATGCAGATTAATGCTGTATAAGACTTTTTTCCACATTGGATACACAGTGGGACTCTAAAATCTCTATTCACTGAACCTTATATCTGAATATGACCTATTAGTTCTCCACCTCTTAGTTCTGGAGATTTTGTCCCCACAGACACTTTTAAGGCACATCAGGTGCTTTACTGTCCTGACAACCTGCTGCAGGCAACAGAACTGGTAATGAAGTTAGGATGATTATCCCAAGGTGTTGGATAAAACCTTTCTCTGGATGCATGGGAAGGATAGTGCAAACACATGTACCACCATGCTGTACAACCTGGTATGGGAGGAAATGTAAGGTTCTGTTGCTATCTTGCTGTCCTGCAGTAAATTTCCAAAGTGCTAGACCTTTTCCCCTCTTTCCTCCTTCTAGAAAAAGCCCTTTTATAATGGTTATTCTTAGCTTAATTACTATCATAGTTGTTTAAGCAAAAAAAGGGATGCAAAAGTGATGCTGTTGGTCCCTGCACATTTCATAACATTTGGTGATGAAAATCTCTCAACAGAGTAGAAAGTATGACTGTTTACTTCTGTAACATAGAGCTTAAAGACAGACAGTGGTTATGAATAAACATTAGATGTGAAATTTAATACTAAATATTTCTTTTTCTTGCATGCTATAAATTTAGATATGTTGTCAGTAAATTTAAAAAAATGTAGCTAAAGCTAAATTTAAATGGCTGATTGTCCTTAATTTCTTTGAAAATAAGTTTTATATGACTGAAATTTCCACACAGAATTTTAAAGCAATCAAAGTAGTTGCTGTCATCTAGGACAAACATTCCTATGGGCCACCTTAATTCACAAAAGAGAATCCTCTGCTTCTCTTCCTCTGATAATCAAGCAAATGTACTGGTATCCAAATTAGAAAGAAATTCTGTAATAGAGAAGTCTGGCTTGTTGAATTGTAGTATCTGGGGAGAAAATATTGACCAAACAGATAAAGAGGCTTTCATGAGAACTATGGTTAGAGCTATCACTTATTGCAGATGTCAAAGTTAAATACTCATGTGTGAGAATCCAGTTAGGGCTTTTCACAGCACTGCCATGAGACAATTGAAATAGAACAGCTTCACAAATATATTCCACTTACACTTTCTCAGCAATTTGGAATGCAGGAATTCATTTCTAGAATTCTCTTAATTTATACTGCAGTACACACTTGGATAATGAGATCCATCCATGTTTAGGAGAAGAAACAGTTATTCGGGGAAAGCACGGCTGTAATTCCACAACTATGTTTTTTACAGGGAGCACCAAGTGCTGTTCAAGTGGTTACTGAGTTACATGGCTTCTATGAGAGTCACGGGTGTTGTAAAGATCTTACAAATGGTGTTTCTCTAGTGATTTTTACAGGGACATTTTATGCAAAACAGATGTGTTTTGTCACCTGTTGAACACTGTGCAGAACCAGGACCCTGACTCTGCTACTTTCCAGAAAAGTTCTTGTCTGGCAATTGGTTTTTCTCCTTGCGTTGATGTGCAGGGTCTGCTGAGTGAATGTATTGCTTAGATGGATTGGATGTAAAGTACTGGCTACACTGGAAATAGTAGTCATGAAAAAATGTAGAAATAACTTTCAAATGTATAAAGTATTTGGTACTCTGTATAAACATATGATTTTAATAAAACTGTATTTTAAGCTGAAATAAAAATGTATTTTTACACATGGCAGGAGGGAGAATTCTAGCTAATCCATAGAAAGATTTGATAGTTTTGGGATGTTTCAGTGGGTGAAAGATTAATGATTTAGAAGTACACTGCTGTTCTGCATACAGGACTTTCATTCTCTAAGCCAGAGAGCATATGTGTATATTTGTTGTGTATGTAGATAGATATGCATGATATAATAATTTCTGAATAGTGAGCACTTTTTAAGTGGTAAAATTCTGCTTATTCCTCTGGGTTGTTTGGGGTTTTTTGTTAACACATGAGTTAATTTCACCCTACCCAATTATTGGTTGTAACTTTTTTCTCAGCATGATCATCTGCAAGGAATACAATATAAATCTATAATGCTTAAAAAAAAAAAAAATTTGCACCTAGCATTGAATGAAGACTGCATTAAAATCCATTCCACAACTTTTGTTCTTAAAGAACAAGAATGAAGTGTTAATATTTATTTGTGAATGCAGATGATTTTATTCTTACCACCTCTTATTTGGTGCTATGGCAAAAACTGATTTATTTTGCTCTGTTAATGCATATATCAAATTCTCAGCTGCTGTAAATGTGTGCAGGCTCAGTCAACGAGAATACCTCCTAAATCTTCAAAGAAAGTCCTTTATAGGCTGTATTGTAGGTGGGGCTGCCATCGCTACCTATTAAAGTGGTCTGACTTTCATTATAAGTCCCTGTTACAACTTTGCCAAAATTTAGCAAGTCTGCAAGTTTTGTTGGATTGGGTTTTTTCCCCCCAGTTTGTGTCTCCTTCATTTTGCCAATGTTAAGAAGGGGAGCAAAGTCTGGTTTCGCTCATGTCCTCGTAGTTTCATAGACTTGAATAATGGAGAAATTTTATTACAGGTATCTTTTTCGTTGTATAAAGGATGTCTTGAATTTTGATGCTCTACAGGTTATAGGTCTGTTCCTGTTGCTTAGGAGGGACTTCAGGTATAATCCTGAAGATTTTTTTTCTGACTTTTTACTGATAGTTTGGAAAACGGGCCAAGACGAGGGAGGCAAAGGAAGATTAAGGAAAGCAACTGGGAAAGGAGTGAAGAACTGAGGAGATCTGACACCTGAAAATATAGAGTATATTAGCTGTGATTCTGTGTCACTTCTTATTCTGTCTAAAGTAATTTCACTCAGAAACTTTTTGTGAGGTTGGGGTGTCCTTGGCCTGGATGATCCTTTCACCAAGGTGTAAATCTCATTAAACCTGTGGTGTTTGACCCAAGCAGAGGGTAAAACTCACTCTTGTGTCTTGTTGAGCTGTGCCATGTAGTTGCAATACTAGTTTTGATTATGTGGCTGGGTAGTCTTTTTCATAGAACCCTTTCCATAGCTTGTGTCGTCTGTGTGGAATGAGCACAGTCCATAATGATTACTTATTAAATTAAGCTGCTACCTGTGTCAAAAATTGCTTTATAGCAGTTGTTGCAGCACTTAAAAACCCTGTAATTAGTAAAGAAGGAAGAAAATGGTCTTGTGATTCAGGCCACATACTCAAGAATGATGGTAAATGCAATATTAAGAATCTACTTGCATGGCAAACACTGGCCAGTGTACATTGAATGAGTTCATTGGAAAAACGGTATGTAATCAGAAAATGTTGGTATCAGTGTCAGCAAAATAAGAATATGGAATGGACTGAGCTGACTTGTGGATTACTTTCCTAACCTTCAAACATTTGTTATAGAAACTTTACTGGTAATCCTCTAACTGCACTTTTGGAAAATATTATTGATGTAACTGCAATGAACTTTTCAATCACAGACCATGTGTTTATAATCTATCGTGTAAATGAAAAAGATGTTAAAGATTTTTCTCATGTGGAATGTCTACTATTAATCTATTGACATTACGATTTTAAATACTGCTTCTACCCCAGAATATAAATAGTAGGTTACTAAAATTTCATTTGGTTTCAAAAGCCTCAGGTGCATAAAAGATGTATCAATAAAACAGTTTAGATAATTATTTCAGGATATTTGAATTTTTAAGTTGGACATAAAGAAGAGAATACTTCTGGAAATAAAATGCCACTCCAGTCCTTAGAGTTAAAATGTTTTTCTTATTTTTTTAGTAAGGGACATTTTACTATTGCTCAGCCTCCTGTTGAGGAACACAATGCTTATCTAACTTAACTAGTTTCTAACTAAATTTAAGCAATCTAAGTATTTTTTTCACCTAATGTCATCAATGATGAATACTAACTGGGGTAGCAATCTCTTAGTAAAAGATTACTCCTACAGTAATAGTTTTATGGTGGTAATTTCAAACAGTGCTATTTTAGTGCTAAAACAGCACAAAAGGGCTTGAACTGTTTCTCATCCATATTGGTAAAAGCTTTATTTATGAAATAACACAACAGGGTAGTAGAGAAAATGTATGAAAAGCAAATATTATGTTTTATCTCTACCCTCAAGCATAAAGTTTCAGACATGGCTGCTTGGCTTCACTAATTTGCATAACATGTCAACAACTTGCATCTAAAATTATATGAGAAAGAGAATGATATAGATTATGAAAATCTTCAGTGGGAAAATAAACCAGCTAGTTTCCAGAGGGGATTTCTGTTTTGTTAGGATAGGAGACAGGGAGATGCTGAAAATTATGCTTTGTTATTGATGCTTTGTGAATTCAGTGAAATCATTATGTGCCACCAGCATGGATTATTGTTAAAACAGCCAGGACTAGGTGTTGGTTTTGGGGGGGTTATGTGTTTTTGTGTTTGTATTAAGGAAAAGTTTTTTATCTACACCAAAGTGACCTCACTACTTGAAGTAGTCAGTTTCCACTCTCAAAATTGCTATTACTACCAGAAGTTACTTCTGGATTTACTTTTAAAAAAAGGCAAGTAAGAGGTTAACTAAAAACCCATGACACACACAAAACCCACCCGCCTGCAAGAGTATAATACTCTTTTGTTATACATATAAGAAGTAAGATGGATATACATGGGAAAGATATTATGGGTCCACTTCTGTGAATGCCCATTTTTCATTTGGAATACACTTGAATCTGCAGAAAAGGCTTGTTGTCACAATGCTAGTGAGAAGGTGACTGCACTACTGCCCTGATCCTCTTAATGTTTTATTTGGAACTTTGTTATTTCAGCCTCTTCCCTGCCACACGTATGAGCAATAGGCCTTTGTAAAGTGGAGTTTCCTGCATGTGACTTCGTGTAACGTACAGTAGTTTTTCTTAACCAGTGAGAACTTTGGGATAATTTTTCTAAAAACTGGCAGTCAAAATCAGAAACAGAAAGCAAGAATCATTTAAAAATTCCATGCATTAACTAAATATTATTCTGGGGAAAGGGAATCTTCGTATTTTTTGCTTTGAGGATCTCATCAAACATGTCTTGCATTACCTTTCACTAAATATCTCTTTGACTGTTTTTGCTTGTGTTAAACAATCAGGAACAAATTTGGCATGTAGTTTGTTTACTGCTCAACAATGGGGACCACTCAACAATTAGAAAGTTTGTCGTAGACTTCAGGCTGCAGATAATATCTCTAGTTTCCTTTTTATTTATTTCTTTAAATTTGTTTAAAGCAGAGTTCCAGAATCCAGACTAAAAAGGCGCTGTGTATTGTGTCTGAGGCTTTAGATCTTGTAGAGATTGGATTTATCGAACTTTTGTTGTTCTGCCTTTAAATGGCGTCACTCGTCTGTAGCCTGTAGGCCCAGACTATGCAGCCGATTTATTTTATTGTTTTACGTTTAAATGTGGGAATTGCTTTAGGCATTTATGCTAATATTCATATTTTCTGAATTAGTGTTTTATTGTTACAGCCATTCTATTGGAGGAAACCCTAGTATTCATGCAATTGACTGAAATGGGAATGAACTGCATAATAGAGATTAGTATAAAGTTGATATAAACCCTACATTTTAAATAAAACCAGGCAAAGTTGGTAGCTGCTATGTGAAACTGCTTTATCTATTGCTGTTCTGCACCCATTCACCTGACAGTCATGCTCTTTGTCACTCTTTTGATATCATCATGGTTCAGAATTTTGGCAGCAAAGATAACTTATTCATGTGGACAGTTTTTTTGTTTTGTTTTGCTCCTAATCACTGTCAAAATGTATCACTCAGCAAATAATTATTCTCCTTTCTATCAGCTCACTTTCAGAAAAAGCAACTTCTTTTTCCTGCTAACATTTAAGCCAGGACTTAAAAGGATCTAGTACGTCCCTAAGGCTGGTCCTATAGCAGTGACAGCATTGTGTTCTAGCCTGCATGACAAAAACATAGTTAATTTATTTGCTTCATTTTTCTCTAGCGTTGATCCCCTTGTTGTATTTGTAAGCCTGATCTTAGTTAGCTCTCTGAGCTTTAGAATGCTGATGGAAGATAGAAACTGTGAATTCACAATTTGAAGCAAATTTAATAGTACATGGGTAATGAATTAGAAGTGGGAGATGCCCAAGAACAGACTGCAACTCATCCCTGTTCTTTGGGCCTCCAAGAGGGAAGTGTAGTTCTGCTTCCTTTGGAAAGGTCAAGTTGGTTCTAGGTAGGTTCACACCAGAACGCAGTAGTAATTTTGTTTTGTGGAAGACCACTTCACAAAGCTATTTCACTCTCGGTTTTTTTCTTGTGTTTTGTTTTACTCTTGGGCAACATAGTATCCTGCATCAGTTCCATTTCTACTCTGTTTTTGCAGAATCTGAGTGACAGGAAACATACAAGCTTATTTCAGATGAGCTCTTGCCACTTTGTGTGATTATTGTTGTTTTCTGATAGCACTTTTGCGATGAGTTTGCATGTGATTTTTAATTCACTTCATTTGTCAGCTTTGGGATACTTTTCTTGATCAAAATAAAGGCAACAAAGGACTCTCACTATATGCTGACACCAGCAAATTAAAGTTATCTCCTATATTAATAGGAGATGTTTCAGACTTGAGCAATAACGATAGGCGCTGAAATCAACAGTTCCCGCAATATTTTCCATACCAAATTCAGTCTTTTCGATCTTGTAGGAATACACAACTTTAGGTGAAGTTTTTGAACTTTTGTTACGTAATATACCGCATTGTTTCTTTTTGTTGCTCTGCCTTTTCTGCAAGTATGATTTAGTAGCAATGTCAGTTGAAGAAATTCTGTTCTTTTTGAAATTTTGTACCTACTTTTTTTTTTTGATTGCATAGAAGATACTTGCTTGGTTGCAATGACTGATTGCAACTTAATTGTCAGAAAGACTTGATCTATACCTTGATACCCAAGATCTACTTTATTTTGTAATCCTTTAGCAGCTGCAAAGAAATCAATAACAGCTTCTCTTTACAAGAAGAAAATCTCATATTGACCCAGCTTTACCTGAGTTCCTTGCTTGAATGAAATTTATGTTCCATTTAAAAAAATATTTAGAGTGATTATAGCCTATTAGAAGACTAATGCAGGTTATCCAAACTATATTTTTTTTCTGAATTACATTAGTTTTACATTTGAATTCAGAAAAATCTGACTATCCTATCCTATTTCAGTCCATTTGACTTCAATTTTAAATTCCTAATAGTATATTAAATGGATTAAACAATTACATAAGAATTTCTTGCTAATTTTTGACAGGTGATGTCAGAAGCCATGCCTTGAATTTAGGTCTTTAACCTTGTAAACACCAGTTATGACATACTTGTTTTCTAATGTCAAAATTTTTCATTACTGAGCAGTATTTTTGGTGTTGAGGCATCCCACCCCAAAAGAAAAGAGAGCACGCAGGTTTGCAGATGCTCATGGTCAAAAAGGAATGACAATAGTCAGGAAGTTTGTAAAACCTTACAAAGTTTTATTTGCAAATTATACACTTGTGATGGACATTGATATTTTATTCCCTTATCTTCCAGTATAAGCGCAGAGTGGTGGGTTTTGAATAAAGAGGTAGAGAGAGAGAGAAATTGGAGAGAGGGAGGGAGGAAGATCACCAGTCCCTGCTCCAGTGTCGATCCAACTAATGGGATGTCCTGAGTCCTGGAGCATGCATACCTGAGCTTCATGGGGGTATCTATTTATAGATAAGCTTTCCCCACCCTGGAGGTATGTTTCTTGCTTTCCATGCAAATCATTTATCATGCACAGTTCATTCCTCTAGACCTTTCTGGAAATGGATCGGAGGGCTTTCGGGGGGTCTGTAGTGTCTTGATCCCCCACTACTGGGTTGGATTTTGGTCAACAATCCATGCCCTTTTCTTGACCTCATTCCTGCATGTGCACTGCACCATGTTGTGCTTACCTCCAGGACCCTGACCAAGGATTTCTGTCCCAGAAAATTGCTGCCCTACCCTTGCATGGCCCCCTTCTCCAGCCACATCCTGTTACTTCTCACAGCATGTTATTACCAACAATCCTTGGTTGGCCGCATAGCGATCTGGCTATTCATGTTTCAGACACAGACATTAGATTAGTCCCTTATCTTCGGGGCTTCTCCAGCTGTATTTTCACTCCACTGAAGCTAGTTTGGCATCTGTGAGGAAAGGGGGGATGAAATATCTTCATAATCAATGGTTATGAAGATTTAAGAAGGGGAAAAATGAATTGTTGGCCAGCCAACCACATCCTCAGAAAACATATACTGTAAGTACAGTGAGTTTCTCAAGTTTCCTTTCCTAAGTTGTTCCAGTGGCAGAGATCATGGTCAGGCTTTTCCTTCTCTTCTACTGTTTAAACACCAGTGTACAGACCTGTATCTGAAAATGTGAGTGAATCAAAGTTGGCAATGAATCAGTGAATCACAGCGCAAACATCTTCTGGGTACTTTTATGAATTTTTAAGTTGTGAATTGGATGATGAAATTCTTTACTCTGGCTAACTTAATTCTGCTTTTTATAATCTCTTTTCTATTAATTAATTTTTAAATAATTTTTCCAGTGTGGCTGTAGATAATACAGCCTCTTGGTGCTACAGCAGGAGCTGTGTAACTGGAAAAAATATCTATATGCTTTCTGACTTGAACTAACAGTTATAATTATCTCTTTCCTTTTTTCCTCCAAGTGACTCACAAATGTTTTCATCAGTTTATTTAGTACAGTATAAAACTCAGCAACCTATGTAGAGCAAGTATTAACCTCTTTCTTCTATGCAACAGTTGTATCCCTGCATTGAAAACTATTTCATCTAGCATCATGTCATTTTACAGATAAGAGTCCTTTCTGGCATTACTTGTTTCTTCTAACAATGATATAAAATTTACATCAAGTTGAATTCAAACAACTTACAGCCCTATCTAAGACAGTCTGTGAATTACATGCTGCTTTTATGCTTGCAAAACCAACATTTATGAAAGTCTATTTTAATCACTGATTTTAACCCCCTAAAGCAAGATGTTTTGGCGGCTTGATTTTGAGGGGTTTTTTGGTTTTGGTTTTTTTTTCTATTTTGAAAACAAAAAAGCTTTGTGACCTTTTATAATTCTTGAAGTGATCAAAGAAAACCCCAATGTGTACGTGGTTATTTTGATTTTAAAATAAAATTCATATTGGCGCCTACTGCGTCAAACATTCAAATAAAATACAAATTCTCACAGTTTTAACTTACATCAAAGATGGAAATCATTGTGTGGTTTTGGAAACCAAAGCAATTCCAAGATAGATACAGTTAGAATTTTTTTTATTTGACAGTGTGTTTCATACACTTAGTACCATCAGTGTGAAGGAAAGTGTGCATTCTAATAAAGAAGGAAGACTAGGGGAACCTTTATAGTGTCCCTTTTAGGATAAAATTCAACTAGGTGGCAAAGTTGCATACACTTGTAATGGATTTATATAGCAGACGCAAATTTTAAGAATAATAAATTTGCTCATTTTTGGATATGTATATAGACTACAAAGAACGATTTCTTAAATATGTCATTAGCAATGCAAAATATCCTTTACATTATCCTGCAGATTGATAATAACACTTTTGTTTCTTTTGGCAGGTTGTCAAGCTGTTAAGTAACAAAAGATCTCAAGCTGTTGGAATATTAATGTCTAGCCTTCATTTAGACATGAAGGACATTCAGCATGGTAAGTAAAACAACTATTGATTATTCTCAGACCACATGATTAATAATCTGGAAATGTTAAATATTTGTATCTTTTGATCTGTAAAATAAATTAATATGAGGCCTTTTTTACATTATTTTTTTCTGAAAATAGCTTGTTCTGGCATTTATATTCCCCTCTCAGCAACAGCAGCGTAAGTAGTATATAAGATAGACACTTTGATTTTTGGTCTTTTTGAGGAAGAAAGAATGATGTGTTGTTTATTTTAATTCAGATAACCTTGGGACATATCCAGAAAAGGGAATTACAATGTGTAATTTATTTGTTTTATAAAATGGTTCCTATATTTGGGTTAGCACAAACTGTGGAGTTCTTTTATCTTCAACAGCATTTTTTACGAAGCAAGATCATTTAGGAGACAGTAATACTTCTCACATTTGTGCTAAGAGACAGTAGTGCAAAAAGGTGAAAAGTGGAATTGCATTTGTATTCAGAGCATCCCTTATGTTTCCCAAAGGCTTTGGATAGATTTGAAGCAGATTGAATTATCCTGTGAAGTGTCAGCCTATCTATTAAATAAATGTGGTTTCAAGTATAACACAGACTTCATAAATCACAAAAACATCTTGTGAACTTTCTAGGCTACATATTTACGGCCATGCATTCAGTTTACTATGATTTGCTTATTTTGCAAAATTATTCATAAATAGAACAAATTTGAGAGCACTCTGTCAGCTAGTGAGTAACTCTTAATCACAGTTTTAAGGTTTTATTAAACTGTTTTGATGGTTACTAGACTTCCTCAAGCTGAAGCACTTAAGATGGTAGTCATAGAGCAAGGCGCCAGTACTGGCGCCAAGAAGTACTTGGTATTTCCAAAGCTGGCAGATGTAGTTCAGTTAAGTCATAGAGCAAAATCTGAAAACAATGATATGGTCCTTTCCTTCAGTCAAATATTCAACTTGGTTTCAGTTAATAATGAGAACCTTATGAAAAAAGGAGTCCGCCTAACATCTGTGTCTGTGGTAAAGCCAACACAAGTTCATTGAAAATTTGCTTGCTTAACATGCAGCACTAACAATAACATGGCATGAATGTCACTAGTTGAAGAGGTCAAACAATATTATTCTTAACTTTTATCCTATTACAATATTAAGCACACATGATCATCTAAGAGCTGTGTGCAGATTTTGTATATTCCTCTTTCAATAGCTGTTTTCTAAAACCAAAAGTCTTTGCGAAAGCGAATTTAATAGTTCTTTTATTCCCTTGCTGTGCAGGAGTGATTGAACAAACATGAGAACTTTTTTCTGGTGGGGGAATTTGTGAAAATGGTTGGTGATAGAAGTTTTGTTTTTTTTTTTAACAACATAAAATAGGCGTGGAGAAAAAGTGGTGAGGAGCAGGAAATAAATTTGCATGGTGCGGGCAAGGGAAATAGAGATATTGCCCAGAAGTACTTCTGGCATCAGTCATTCCATGCAGAGGTCTCTGAGTGATCTAACCATAGAGCCCATGCAGAAATTACAGAATCACAACCCCAAGTATTTATCTTTACATACGAAACATTGTGAATGCCTTATTAAAAAGAAAGGTTTTACATATTTTTGACTGTTATAGCATTTAGGGTTTTCTGCTGCAATTTGAATATAGACAAGAATGTACTAACAAAAATTCAAATAGTGATTGAGTGCCTGTATTAAGAAAAATAGTCAGTTGATGTATTTGCAGCTTTATACATTAATATTTAAGTTGTATGACAATCACTACAGTAAAAAACGTGATCAGTGCTTTTTGTCTCCTGGCCCAGGGTTTTAGTAGTGGTCTTGAGATTTATCCATGTTTGATGTACACTGACATGTAAGTTTACACATACCTCAGCACAATACAAGCAATTGTTTTCCATAAATAAGAAATGCAGTCAAATGAAACTTTCCCCTCCCCCCTCCTGGCAATTTGTGGTACTAGGCAACTTACAGCTTTCTTGTAAATACTCCCTATATCAAACGTAAAGTATATTTTTAGGATGCAGTATTCATGGAAATCACAGAAATGTATCTCTTTTATTTTACTGGCCTTTAAAAAGGCACCCAGGAGAGAGAAACTTTCAATGCTGAGTGATATTCCATTTCTTGTTTTGCATGCTACTTACTGTGCTGTATTTTTCTGATGCTTTTGAAAAATTTTGAAGTTCTATGTGAACAGAAGGGACAACAATTATGCTGGGTACTAATCCACCTAATAAATTTAGGATTTCAAGTTTTAAATCATATTGTGTTAAGAAGGCCTTAAAATACCTTGAGACCTGGACAAAAGTTGTACTTAATGTCTTGTGAAATTTTTGTTCTTTGCTTGGTGTTTTTGTTGTATTTTTATTTGCTTTTTAAGATACAAAATAATGGTGAAATATTGTCTGCAAGAATATTGTCTGCATGTCTGATCAGATGTGGCATTTAATAGAAGATCTCAGTATATTGTAATACATCTTAAACAGATTTTTTTATTATATGGTTGGTAAGTGTCTGCTTGTAGAATTGCATTTGTGTGCTTCCAGCTTTGGAAATAGGTTTAGTAAAACAAATACCCAGAGCCTGTCTGCTTTTAAAGTATTTTTACAGTGTGGAAGGAGTAGTTGTAATAATCAGAGCACATTTGTTCTGAGCTCTAGTGTGTCTTTCTAGTAGTGCTTTTAAGTTTGCTAGGTTAATTTTTGATGTTGTGGGTATTTTTCTACTAGATTCTAATTGCTAACAGGACTCCCACCTACTTTATGCAATCAAGGCTAGAACTGTAAGAAATGCTGGTCTCTTCAGTTACAATTCTCTTTCTGTGTTACTAGTACAAAAATGAGTACTCGTGGTTTCTCTGATTTCACACAAAGTCTTACTGATGCCTGGGTTTTTGCAATCATCTATCAACTATGCAAAACACTTTATCCAGGCATTTTGCTTGCTTTTGTATTTTCAATATACCGCAAATATCCTTTATCCAGTATTATGTTCCCACTGGAAATATTGCTGTATTTGGCTGCATGATATGGCCAAAGTTTGAGAAATACCAAACAAGCACTTCTTACCTCTTTTTCCTTTACAGTTCAGATTTTCTTCCCAGAGAAAAGACTTGGGGTTTAACATGAATATTTTGGGGGCTTTTCTTAATATTTCAGAGATGCAAAGTGTGCTCAGATTAGGGATAAAACAAGATTCTGGTGTAACTGCATAGAGTACCCTATGATGAACATCCTATACATTAAAATATACATGTTAAGCCTGTGTCTGCATTTAGGGACCATGTCTTGTAAAGAAGGTATTTTTGTTCAAGTTGTCTGTCAGCACTTGAAATATAACAACTGTTTGAAATTGCAGCCATGTTGCAGATAAGTTTGTCAGTGCCTTCCCCAATCCCCTTGTTTATAAAGAAACAGTGTCTCTTCCTCTGTGTTTATGACTTGTAATAAGTGCCATAAGAATAGCAAAAGTTCTTCTGTGTGTGTATAAAAATAGAAGAAAAAATTAAACTGAAGATGTTAGCCAGGAAAAAAGGGCAAATTTGGTATTCTGTGCAGCTAAATATTACATTTATTACACAGTGAGATTTCTATCTAGTATTTTTTTCATATATGGAAATTATTCCTTGGCACACCAAAATTGTCTTAGTCCTAAGCATGCCTTGAAACGGTGAAAGCAAAAGTCTGTCAAAAATGGCATATGCAATTCTTTATCTTTTGAAGTTGTCTGTTATCTTTTCCAATTCAGTAAGTTTCTCTTAACAGGGTTTGTCACTCCAGGCACTGTGTTGCTACGATACTCTTTAACTATTTTCCTGTATGGTTTTTCATAGCACCTTGTGGTTGGCCTGGCTCTGTTGGAAGTAGTTGGGAGATTTCTGCCTCTGAATTTTGGATGACTTTTCTCATATCCTCATTTAATAAGTCATTTTTTCCCCTTCTCTGAGACACTGGTAGTCTGTAGAATTTGATGGAGCTACCTGTCCCACTCTGATACTTGCAGGGGGAAAAAGATAAAGGAAGGCCAAGACACTGTCTATTATAGGCCTCAAAAAAGAATGAAATAGGAAAACAGTTACAGAGAGGGCAGGCAGATTCACCTAACAGCTGCTAAAACCAACCTAGTAATCTGGATTTGAGCTTATTTTACTGGAAGTTATATCTGCAGCAGAGTTTGTTCTGCTAACAGCTGTACAACTTTGAACAACCAACATATCTTCTGTCCTGAATTTGAGACAGATGTGCAGGAAGTGAACATACTTCAAATGTTAGCAAGCAAAACAAATGTTTATTCTTTAGTATTTGAGTATTAGTGACAAAAGAACATGAGAAAATCTTGGGTTTGTTTTCTTGACCACTCATACTGGCATGTAGAAATGATGAACAAGGAAAGACTTTGTCAGAGGTTTAACTGAATGAGTTCACTGGAGAAGGATGATAAAATGTCTCTTACACTTCTTTATTTCAATGTTCTGTGCAGGAATTATTCGTGTATTGAACTATCACGTAGTCTGGGTCCAAGAGATGCTCTAAATGGAAAGCAATCAGGAACGAATGACTGAACATCTGGAAAATAAGACTCAGGATGAGTTTATTTTATAGACAGTCCAGAGGTGATCTGAGCATTATTTAACAACAATGTGTTTGCACATGCACAATAATTTGAAACTTATAGTACCCATTCTCACAAATATTTCAGTACCTTTCTAAAAGACATCTTACTGATTAAACAGGTTATGAGGACAAAACAATATGTGATTCGATCAAGTTATTTGGCCTCTGTTATGCTAGAAAGTGTAAGTAAACCTGCTGCCCCAAATTGTTATTTCTGTCCATTTAAGTTACGGGAAAAAATGTCAGCTGTAGGAAGATATGCAGACCCTTTTTTCTGTTAGGTGGTAAGTCTGTATTTCTTTATTAAATTTACGATAAATAAAGTGACTGCAATCAGTGCAGGTTAATTGCAAAGTCTGAAACTTTACCTGTTACTTCTGGTTTATTAGTAGGGAATTGAAATTCTTGAAATGTTCCTCTTTTTTCCCCTAATCAAATATTGTGCATGCAAACAACCAAAAGCTTAAAAGATTATGGTTTAACCTTCCCCTCTGATAGCCCTTCCAACACCTATTTAGATTCTTCAGAGACATACCCAAGTAAAGATTAGTTTGATTTGGCAGTTTTTTGTCTCATGTACTAGCACTTCCTCAAGACTTCACACCATAATTCTGAGTCTAATTCCTCTATTTCTTCTTGACTTTATGCTACCATATTCGGTACATTATGTCTGCTGTTAGATTGTATGCTTACGTGTTTTATTCACTTACAATTACTTTACAAGCTCCTATTGGGAAATTATTGGGAAGGAAAACAATGGAATACACAAAATTACTTTTACAGAATACAGGCTAGAGTTAAATTAGCGTCACACAAATGTATTGCTGCAGATGTTTCTATTGCTTTGATGCTGTTATTTGCCCACAGTGTTCTGTATTGAGCAGTGATTTTGGAGCCCTTGTCTCTCCACTCCTGTCAGATGTAGTTAGGGAGGAAGGACAGCAAGGGTCCTTGGAGACAGGTGGCGTTTCCAGTGGATGTGGCATAAACCCATTGCTGTGGGTGAAGGTCCTGAAAGCCGGTGCTGAGCATTTAAAGTATGCCTCAAATTCCCTTTCTGTCTTCTAAGACAGAAACTTAGTTTACACTGATCAGAGGTCAATAAAGCAACAGCAACAGCTGTTAAGGGAAAAATCCAACATCAGTTATAATTTTCTTTTATTATATGTACAATACATCAAGATAATGAGGGACAGAAATATTAGTATCATCAAGAAAGGAACTGAATGTTTTATGTCATATATTCCTTTGTAATTTGCACTTAAAAATAAATTTATAGAATTACATCATTTTCTTTCTATAATGCAAAATGCATTTTAAAGAACATAAATGTAGAGTTTTAAATGAGGAAAATAATATTGAGTTTTCTTCACAATATTTGAATCAGCAGAGACTAATTACTGCCACATTGGATAGTTTGGATAATTAAAGATTTTTGTTGTTGTTAAGAACATGTGAATGTAATTTAATAGAGAAGTTTTGTAAGAAAACGTAACTGCCTTGTGTATCTGTTGTTTCAGTTGAAACCATGGGGTTTTTTTCTTGCAAGTCTAAGTGAAAATTTGAGAGAAAAGTTTTCAGGAATTATTTTCTCCCAAAAGAAAAAAAAACAGGACTGTTATTTCTCATTTGTGTACGGTGTACTCACTCAGAAGAGGGATGATTACAAAATTCTTAGCATATAAAAGCAGCAAAATGTGTGCTATTAGCATTAGTTCCATGTAAAAATTGGGTGGGGGGAGGAAGAAAAAGTGCACCTTTTCTCTCTTTTATAGGAGAAATATTGTCCACTGGTCATACTCTTATATATTGCTGAACTACACAGAGGTTTTAGCATTATTAACATTAAGTAATCCCTATTCATCAAGAACCTCCAATAATACAGTTACATATTTTTTCTTTAAATCAAACGCTTTAGAAAAAAGGATGTTTGCCACAACAATCTGTATGTGATTTGTCACATTTGTTAGATTTGAATATATTTATACATACAAAAAATTTGCATTCATAAACTGATGCCACGTATATGTATATAGCTGCTAACAATTTAAATACAAGGTAGTTAAAATGTCCCCATTTAGTAAAACTTGCAAGGAAAATTGGTAAATCTTTTTTTTTTTTTTTTACATTCAGTGTACCTATAAATGTATTTTTCTTATCAGTCTTTTTTTTTTTTTTTAATCAAAACTGTATGTTATATTTGAGTAAGCGGAGGTCTATCTAGCTTTGTACTTGATCTCCTCTGTAGTTAATCATAAAAACAAAAAGCTAAGGTGAGTGCCACTGACCACTCATTATGTAACTTTTTTAGGTCTCTTATTGCAGTAGTTCACTTCAAACTGAAATGTTTCTTTGGAACAGCTTTCATCTATGTTATCTGTTCTTTTGATTTTTCCTTCTCACCAGTCTACAGTCCATCATTCTTTCTTCTCTGTGCCAATGAGGTGCCTGACTAGATCTGCATGCTGCTTTCAAGATCTTTGTGCACCATATGCCTGTGCCAAGATGTCACATCATCTTCTTTCAGTCTTTATTTTTTTCTGTATTGTTGCTGATGTTTTATTTGCCCTTCACGGCTGCGAATTTTTGAGCTTATGTTTTCAGAGAACTATGAAAACCTCTGAGTGTCTTTTTGGGATAGCAATTGCTAATTCTGTATGCATCACAGGACTTTTACAGTCTGGGTTGTTTTTTTTTTTTCCCCCCCATCTACTTTGCATGTATTGACACCGAATATTTGAGAGATCCTTTTGTATGTGTTTGTGGTCAGCTTTTAAGTGGTGTTACTATCTGAGAACACTGACGCCTCATGTTCATTAAACAGCACAGTGACCTTTAGAGGTCCTAGTTAGGCTTTTTTCCTGCAAATTTATACTTTGAAAACTGATCATTTATTTTGGTAATTAATTATTTTTGAGCAAGTTTTGGTTTTTTTTTATTGATTACTTTTTGGTTTGTTGGTTTGGGTGTTTTTAATCAAAGTAGGTGTTTCCTCTTATACCATGACAGCATAAATTTTTCTGACATCTTAGGTGAGGATAGTGAGGAGCCTTTTGCAAATTCAGTATTAACCTGATCATTCTTACCTGGGCCTTGGGGGACACTCCATTAAAGCAGTACTACTTAATTTGTTGCTTGTGAGTGCCTACCACAAATTGTGTTATCTTGCTTTCTCATTACATTGGTTTATCTGTATGTTCTTTAAAAAACTTGTTCTTCTGTATAGTACATAGGCATTTTCCAGGCATAGAAATCAGATTGACTGCTTTGTAGTACCATCTGAGGAATCCTCTTAAAATTTTCATTTGTATGTTCTGAAGCTTGTTGAATTCGAGACAGTGCCTGAAACATATCACTTGAGAAGTACAGAACTTGTCTGAGAACCTCCTTGACCTTTTCTATGGTTGTGAATCCTTGCACAAATACTTTGTTTAACCTTTTCTGATTATCTTTCTTTTGTGCTCTTTTTACAGCCAGATTATCTGCATGCCCAGCTGTTTCCTGTCAGGCTTCATACATGTGATGTGTTTGAAAGCAGTTTTATTACTAGTTTTATGTATTTGGCAAGTTGGGTTTAGACCTTTTTTTTCTTGTCCAATTTACGCTGAACTTCCAAGATTTTGCTTTTTGTTTTCTCTGGCTGATTTCCACTTTTGAAGAGTATCGTTTATTTACAGGTGTCCCCCATGCTCTTAATCATATATGGGATTTTGAGGAGTAGGAATATTGGGGATGTGAAAAGACAAGGGAGGGAACAGGGTACATTTAAATTTATCAGCTGACCTTTTTGTTCCTCTGTGGCTCTAATGAAGTGTCTTTAAGCTTTCTTCTGTCCTTCAACCTTTTTTTAGGCTTTCAACTATCCTCTCATTTTAAGCTAATTTCTGGTTGTAAAATCTAAATTTATGGTGTTACTCCTAAAAATCTTATTCCTTCATCTTATGGAGAAATTTCGCTAAAGGCTGGTTTGGTGTCTCCAGTTGCTTCATACTTTATTCAGTAGATCGAGTGTTATTTCGCTTCTTTTGGTAAATCTGCTTAGCTGCTTTGAGTAATCACTCCGATGCCATAAAATTTAGATCCGAATGATGGCTCAAGCTGTATGGTTAACAGATTAAAATTTACGCTAATATGTTTTCTATGTGGCATATTGGCTTACACTTACTAAGACGCTTGTTGAGTGATCTGTAAGAGGGCATTGACTGTGTTTTTTCTGTTTAGGCGTGAACTTCCTCCACAGGGAACGCGGCAGATCTTTTACAACCAATTGCTGTATCTTGCCCGCCTAATGCTCCTTTCGGTATTCGCTGCCTCTCTTCCGCTGTAACCCTTTAGGGCAGCATGTACAGCCCATACATTGTGAGGGTCACACTGATTATCGTCCCGCCGTTCCCTGCGGAACAGCCACTGCATCCACCAGTAAATACAAATCTTCCCTTCGCAGATGTTAGCTGACTGGAAACTGTAGGGACACACATCATTCATGCAGCCTGGCCTTTCCCCGTTGAGCTCGGCTTACCTGAGGCGCTGTGCTGCCGCTCCTCCCGAGCGGGCCCGGCCCGGCCCGGCCCCCGGCACCTCGCTGCTGCCCGGCCGAGCGCGGGGCCGCCGCCG
>WEKY01055413.1:227-15227 GCA_013390045.1 Picathartes gymnocephalus
TTCCTGCCATACTTAAAGCATTTGGAGTGTTTCAAAGCCATGAGAATAATCAGGCAGTCCCTCAGTGAGGTAGACAGCCATTACCCAAATCTTGTGGGTTAACATTTAAATCTGTGTGACGAATGGGTCGTGCTTGGCCACCATGAGTGCTAATCATCTCTGAAAATCAAATCCAGAATTTTTTTCTGTCAGTGACCAACACCATGGCTCTTGTGTCCCAATCCAAAGTTGCATCCTTGGGCTGAACATTAGTCTACGAGGGCGAGGGGTTTCTGGGAGGGATGTTAAGGAACAGACACTTAATTATGCCTGAGAAAGACCCAGAGGGAGAGTTGCTTGCTACCTGTACACCCCCAAGTGTATTTTTGCTCCTTTCTCCTCTTTCTTTCACTTAATCCCTCTCTGAAATTGCTAAGATACTAGCTAAAAATAGCTAATGCAATCTAGAAGCATTTTGTGTACTAAAAAATAAACTCCAAATAGCAGAGAGCAGGCTGATCTTACAGCTGAGTCTTTCAAGCAGGTTGTGCAGCCTACAAGGATCCCTTTTCAGGATTGGAGTTTTTGCAGTTAAAACTTCTCTGTAGAAAATTTGGCCTGCTTAATAAAGTGAGTTGGGTGTTTTTTATTTGGTTGGTTTTGTTTGGTTTTTTGGGTCTTTTTTTGTTTTGATTTAGGTTTTTTGTGGCTTTTTTAGGGGGGGAGGGGAGGTTTGTTTTTTTTTCTTTTTATTAAGAGCAGAAAGAAAATTTGTTGGAAGTGTGAGAAACAGATTGTAAACATGTGAAATATGTATTTTTATTAGTGTGTTGCAGCTGCCTGTGCAGGAGGAAAAAAAAAACCAAGAAGCAGAATGGAAGTGTTTTTTATTCTTAGTGATAAAAGTAACCACCTTCAAACAAAATTAATAGAGAGTATAGCATGTACTCTGGGAAAGATCTGAAGCCACATTTTTATTTACAACCTTTGTTCCTTTCCCTTCAACTTTGTTGATTTCTTCAAATTTTATTTTCACTTAAATGCTTTGCAGTGTATTTGCAAAAGTTATTAGTCAGGTAATACAGTATAATTGTTTAGTACCTTTATTAAAATCTAAATACTCAAGTACTATGTATTTCAAGTGGTGAGAAAGAAAACTATGCAACTGTGCTGAGCTTAGGAAGATGGGATTCTTATAAACAAATTATCAGAGGAATTAAGTTCCATATCTGAATAATTTTGTTCTGAAGTAGAGCTTTACTTCAAAAGTATGACAGGCATGACATTTTCCTGAGTAGAGAAGGAAAAAATGCATGTTCTAAAACTGTTTCCCCCATCTTTTCTTATGCAGAGGTTTTATCTGCTGTTTAATGGGTAAACTTACTGTGAAGTATAGTTGCTTGTTTAACTTTACCCCTATTCAAGTCTTTGATTTTGGCAGGTTAGTTAATTCAAATAAAATTTGTGAAGTTAAGCACTTTCAAGAAAAGGCATAGGAGAACCTAATTTAACCTAGAGTGTCTCTTTTATTCTTCTGTTATTCATTTGAAGTGCCCTATCAGCTTGAACTGGCCAACTTCAGTCATTTTTACCCTTTTATTTTTTTCTCTAATGTAAACTGAAATTCCCTGCTGTTCGTGGTATTTTAGTGTTTAGCATCATTTAATGAGCAGGTATCATTAAACTTAAAAGGTCCTTTTCTGTATATATCTGATTAGTTAGTGAAAGAACCAAAGAATTCCTCTAATTTATCTTTGCTTCCTTGTTATATTTTGATGTTGGCCCATTTTACATTTCAGTGCCTTTATATGAAATTGTAATTTTTGTGTGAAAGTAGGACAGAAAGTGGAAAAAATCTTTGGCACTGCTAAGATGTTTAAAGTAGTATATCTTGTTTACCAATTAACTAAGAGAACATGGTTAATTTTAAACTTTTACTCATATAAATATGTGTGTTTCTACACATAGAAATATATGTAAAATAGATAAATATTCTGATGTAAGTATTCATTATCTGTACTTCATCAATATACTTATTAACACCTATCAGTAACCTTTGCAGCTGGGTACACATAAATTCAGCACAAAATTCTTCCTTCCTTGTACATCCAAGAATCCTATTGAACTCAGTATTGATTTTTAATTTTTTGCAAATACAAGATCAGGGTCCAATTAGTTGATGATACAAACTCTGCGAAATGGAAAAACTGAAAATTATCAGTTATGAAGACTGTACATGTTTGTATATTTAATCTTGGCCATTTTCAAAAAAGCAGTAAGGAAATGTTATTTGGTTTATAAAATTCATTTTTCCAGTATTTTACACTTGAAATCCTTCTTGAGAAGAAAGTCCAATTTAAGATTAGACTGTCATAACTGAAGAGTCATGTGCTCTTCATTTGAACAAGGGTTTGCTGGACCAGGACGGTTGTGTATTCTATCAGTTTGTTCTCTTAAGATCTTAAAGGTCTAAATGATTTAATCAATACTGAAATGAATCATTTCCGTTACTGAGATATTTGCCTAAGGTAATTCATCATTTGATAAAGATATTGCCATGTTTTAAACAGTGACAGCTATGGTAATTGATTAATGCAATCCAATATACCATTCTAGTTTCCATTTCCCATTTTTGATGTGCTAAAAAATATTCCAGCATTTTGATTTTCTTCTTATTTTCTTTTATGAAATAAAATCTGGGAGATAGAAACACTGCGTGAAGAAAAAATAATGAGGGTTGAATGGAAGTAAAGGTCAGATATTATGTAGAAAGTTGCAGATGGCACTGTATGTCATTAACATTGCTAACGTCTAAAAAGATGTAACAGTGCTGCCTACTGGTAAGATGTAGTAGTATTAAGGCATTAAAGTCAATGTAGGGAAATTGTGTGTGTGTGTGTATGTGTGCGCCATACCCTTTATTGTAACAACAGCGTTCTCTAGTTTTTTAAGCACTGGTAAGTATTGACAAGATCCATGGTTTTACATCAGTATTAATAGCACATTTTTATGTGCGTCACTTGAATGGAAACTGGATGTGCAAAATAAGAAGCCTAATTAATTTTTCATCAATACTTGTAAAATGCTGTCCTAACATATGCATTCCGAAATTTTTGTAGTAAAATATATTATCTGTAAATTGTTCTTGTTACTAATGGTGTCCTGCTTAGAAATAGCATGCCAAATGAAAGAAACAGTCTTTCATGTTACTTGTAAAGATTTGCCTTGTAAAAATGCAAAAAGGCTACCTTTTTAATATTAGCAAATAAGAATACATAGCAGGTGCAGATCTTCTTATCCAAGAAAATGAAATCACTTTTTAAAAAACTCAGTGGTTTTACTTACAAAGATGGAAAAACTGAGACAGCGGATCGTGAAGATTAAAACTTTAAACTTTGTTGTCTGAAGTTAAACTCTTGAGTTTGTATTAATGTGTTATCTTCAAAAGTAAGAAACTGTTTCACTCCTTTGCGAATTAGAACCTTTTGTTGAGATATCTAGCAGAACTGTGAAGTTGCTGCTAGGTGTGTAGTTTCAAAACAGAGATTGACGTCCACACTATAGTAAAATTGGGGTATAAAACTGGTGGTAAAACTCAGATCTTCAATATCTATGTCTTGAGATGTTATTAATTACAAATGCAGGCCAATTATTTGCTTCCATTGATGTAAGAAGCACTTACTTTTTCTCCTAGAAAAAAACTCCACAATTATATCAGACTTAAGAAATGTGTGCTTTTTTTGAAGAGTGTTCCTGTTTGAAAATACTCACAAAAGCAAAAGACAGGGGCCAAAGAAACAGTCTGGTATCCCTATGGTAAAGTGTTTTGCTCCAGCAGTGAGAAGCTGGAATTACTGAGGAGTTCTCATATCATATGTAGTCATTTATATGCATGGCTCCTTCTTCCCTGATGTAGGGCCTCTTTCTTGTGCAGAAATACCTTCCCTGGGAGTCGCAGACTGTAAGCCAGGGCTGCCTGCAGGAGCTCGGTATCAGTTATGGAGATGATTCAGGGAGATAATGATACTTGTGGCTAATTATCCTA
The DNA here is from genome assembly GCA_013390045.1 of Picathartes gymnocephalus. Classification (NCBI taxonomy): domain Eukaryota; kingdom Metazoa; phylum Chordata; class Aves; order Passeriformes; family Picathartidae; genus Picathartes; species Picathartes gymnocephalus. Next base: position 4,252 of record WEKY01055413.1, read on the forward strand.
TGCCACCTTGTCCTTGATTATCTTCAAAAAAAAGGAAGAGATGCTATGAGGAACTAATTCTGATATCATCTACCAGGTTTCCACTTGAGGCATCTGTTGAGATAATAGAACTAGTTCCAAGAAAGATGCTCCTTCTACTTACTAAAATCCTTCTTAAAATAAATTGTTTGGTTCTTGCTAATTAGTAATGACAGTTTATTTAAAACATGTAATCAAAGATGTATATGGCTGATAGTGATGCACAACTTTCTAGAGAGCAGCAGAAATGTAGGTATTTTGTAACTTCATAATTATCAGTGAAATGCGAACACATAATTTTTAGAACAGGATGCTTGATCAAATATTAGTAACCTTCAAGAGGCAATTTTTACAAAAAAAGAGTCATTACATACCATGCAGAGTACCACTCCTGGTTCACTGGTTTCATGCATCTCATGCCTGACTAGCAAAGATACTGCTGTATGCCCTCTGATACATATTCTATCTCAAAGACAGTTTTACATGCAAATACCACTCGGAGGCAACACTTTCCTTAAAATAGTAATGTTATACAAAGAAAATGGAGTTTAACAGCAATCCCAACTCAAATTTTTGACTTCTACTGAGAGCAAAAGGGACATACCTTTTTCACTCCAACCACTTCTCCACCTTTCTCCTCTCAGTAAGATTCCAGCCATAGTGGATAACTTTTGTTAAATGCAGTCAATAAAACTTTAGGATCACATTTATGTTTGATTAGCTTTGGTCTTTTATTTCTTATAATTTCATCTGACTGCCAAATTTAAGCAATTGAGCCCCATGACAAAAAGAATTCAGCACATCATAACATATTGACTAAGAAAGCATTAATAAGTACTGTAAAACATTATTATCCATGTATCCTAAGGAGGCATGATATGAAAACTGCATTTGCATTGTTGTAGTAATTTTTGCATTGTTCTTGCAGAATGAATACAGCAAGAAAAATGTCGTTGTAGATTATGTAATAAAATGTCTGAAACTGTAATGCAGCCATGAAAAAATGCAGTTTACTGTGATGTGCTATAGCATAGTGCACCACAAGTAGATAAATTACTGTTAAAATAGATTTTAAGTCCATTCCAATATATGCTTCGCTTACAGAGGGATATTCTCTTCCCTCATGCCTTAAAACTCCAAAGGAAGTTTTATGGAAGGTCCAAAAAGCTGTCAGTCTCATTTGTTTTCCATCATGAGTATTGTGATAAAGTAAGTTTGACTCAAAAAAAAATTTAAAACTTCTCTTTTGCATAAACTACATTCAGGCAGGTACAAGAAAGAGGTTTCTACCTGCTCCTCTTATGGATGTAGCTGAGATATCCAAAATCAGAAGAGGGTAGAGAACTGCAAACTACTTTTTGAACTTCTTATCCTTATCTCAGTGCTATTTTCTTAAATGATCATCTCTTTCACTTGGGTACTTAATTGGCTGTTTTGTGGGTGTGAATATTTCTTGTGTCTTGCAATGCAAGGGTAAGCCCATGATCTACCAATTACGTAAACATCAAATTGTGTGAAGGTTTGTGGCCATAGCAGGGTAACTGATGAGGCAGGTACATTGAAGGATCAAATGATGGTCAAGTAGATGAAGCTTATCAAAAAAGCCTAATGGGAAATCACTTGCAGATAAGAGCACCCTTGTGAGGAGGTAGAGAGCTTCAGGATGGTTTAGAATGCAAGAATTACTCAAGAACATTAGAAAATATTAAAGAAGGAAATGTGTGCAAGTGTGTTTTATTTTGCTGGCAGCTGTTTTTTAGTGTTAGGTTGAGTTTTTTGAGTGAAGTAACAAAGGCTCGTCACTAGGGTGAGGCTTGATTTCTCCAGGATGCTACTGCAGCTGATTTTTGTGCTATGTCTGGAGTGTTAATAAGATGTAGGATTTGTAGGATCGTGTCCATGTGCAGAGTCCTTCTGTATAGAACAGCTGATGTCTATGCTGTAAATTACCTGAGTTTTCAAAGCAATCTGTGGCAAGATCCACCTGTTTCTTTGGAATGGTTCCTTCAATGTTCTCACTTCTGAACTGTGCCTGCAAATTGTCTTGGAGAGTGCTATCTGGCATGAGTGAAAAGCATTTCAAGAGCAATTTTAACAGCTTAAAATGGAAGTGTTCATATTCTAGTGCTCAGGAGCATTTCTGGGAAGTATTTGATTTACTGGTACAGATCAAGCTGCCAAGTCCCTAGAAGTGGCAGCAAATGGTGACTTTGGGATTATGAATGGATCCTTACTAACCCCAGAGGAGTTGAGAAATTAGATAGAGCTAAGCGTGATGAGCATTCAGATGAAGGACATCACCCTGGGCTTTCAGCTGTTACTACACTTCATCAAACTTCAAAAAGAAAGAATTCCTGTTGTCAAATTCCTGTTTCACTTGTGAGGCATCTGGGGTGTTGAGAACTGTGCAGTGCATCCATCTTTTTTAATCTCTCCTGGAGATGTTCCATTTTTCATGAGTAATTAAGAGCAGGAACTCCAAGACAAATGGGATGTATTTGTAATGAAAATTCTTAGATGTTACAGTGGGATAAGTGGGGTGTTCTTATGAGCTCCTATTAAAAAAAAACCCAAAAAAATCAAAACAAAACAAAACAAAAAACAAAAAACCCCAAAACCAAACAAAAAAACAACAACAAAAGAAACAAAAAACCCCCAAATTATTTTACCCCCCCCCTTGTTTTAAATCCACAGCAAATCAATAATTTCTTAATATTGCAAAATATTTGAAGAATTGCAAAAAAACTCTTTTTCCATCTGTACTGTGCAATAAATCTTTCCTTTATGGATGGATAAGAAAGAGAAGAATTACTGCAACATTTTCACCTATATAAGTTTTAAATAAGTAGTGTTTGATCTATCAGTTAAGGGTAAGGATGTGTGTCAAATGTCTTCAGTACAGCATTGTGAGAAACTTGTGTAGACTAACCATTTGTAATGTGGCTGGTGGGAATAGTTGGAAGAGTTTAGTTGCAGACATGCTTTAAAGACCCTGCTGAATCAGATCATGCCAGGGTAGTAGATATTACATGAGCCACCAGGAGCTATGTAGTTACTTAGATATTCCATAACACTTTCATTTGCCATGTCATTTTGCAGGACTGCACATCACTTGTTCTGGTCTTGCAGCTTCTTCGCCACTTCTCCCTCTTTTTGCTGCACTGTTGAAGAAGAGTGCCCATGCAACTGTGCTTCATGCTCAATGCACTGTTCTCCTTAGCTTCTAGGCATAATCCCTGCAAGCTTTGCAGCTCTGAATTGCAGGTTCTACATGAAATTTGTGAATCACTAACTGCCTCCAGCGTATGGAGCTATTACAGTGGTGCCTCTCAGAATATGAAGTAGCAGAACTTCTGGCACTTAGGTGACGTCTTTTCATCCAGGGAGGCAAAGCTTTGGATTGCTTTCAGAGACTTAGTGGTTTCAGTGCCACCTGGTATTTTAGGCACTTAATTGCTGGTTTGCAATTTCTCTGTGAGAACTGAGACTGTCTTTCAAAGATGCTTTCAATGTATTTGTGTTGTGCAACAGAAAGTGCTGTAGTACATATGCATTGTACCTGAGCTAGTAGTGATCCACACGAGTACTTCTGCATAGCACAGCTGCATCGCCGTGCAGAGACGCTCCTTTTGGTATTAATGCTGGAAAGCCCTGCTGAGTTTCTGAGCTCCATCCTGCAGCCTGCTTGAATGCTGATGGTTTGTGTTATATTTAACTGCAGAGTGTAGTGAAGCCTTTGGACTTCCAAGTCTGACACTATGGATTCTGACGAACTTCAGTGTTCAAAAAATTTGTCATCTCTTCTGTCAAATAAATACAGTTATTTTCTTGATAGAATTACTAATTTGTTGAGAAAAATGAGAAAAAAAAAATAAACCAGCCATTTTGTTATAACTTTTGGCAAAGTATTTAATGAATACTAACCCCAAATAAATTAGAATCCAAAGCTGATTAGGACTGTAAATAATAATATGGTAAGATAAGAAGTGGTGAATCCTGTATCCTTCTGCCATCTCTGCTCTTATTTAATTAATTATCCAGAGTACTCCTAAACAATATGTTAGTGCAGCCCAAGGAAGATACTAATTGGTTAGAGGTGTCAACACTAACAGCACTAAAAGAGTAAGAAAACCTTTCAGCACATGATAACTATCTGTACAGTGATGAGAAAATCAAGATTCTGTCACTATTAAATTAATCTTAGAAAATATATATATAATCTCATTTGCCATATATTTTATTTTATATTTTAACCATATGGAAAGGTATCAGAGTACCTATATAGATCACAATAGAGAGACCAGTTACACAACCAAAAAAATTAGACTATTTTTTCCTCAAAGTAAGTTAATACACTGGAGAGAGGGTAAATTGAAATGCAGGAACCCAAACAAAAGAGACATTGGGGTGAGGAAATGACAGTGAGGCACATTGCGCTAGGTCTTAGGCCACCTTGTTTTTATTCCTGTCTTTGCTGCTAGCTTGCTACATGACCTTGATCCAATCAGTTCCTTATTTTATGGCTCGGTTTTTTCATCTGTTAAAAAATGGGGATAATGATACTGACTTGCTGATGAAAAATGTTTTTTTAAAATGTGGGTGCCATTATAAGCAGGGTATCAGATCACCAGGTCGGTAGTTAATGGTTCATGAATTTGGAACTGTAATGCAAAACTATGTCATTTGTAACTATGATTTACTACAGGTAAATTATTCCATTTAAATCTGAGCCTTGGTTAACCAAAACAAACATGAAGGGCTTCATGTTTCAAAAGAGATTTTTTGGGGGGGAGGTTCAAATGACTGAACATACATGTATAGTATGAATATTAGGTTTTGAGATGAGGTGGATGTTTTTTAAACCATGTCTAAAGCTGTTTGGAGCAGATGCTCTGAATTGTTTTGATAGATACAGTATAAGAATGAGAATGAGTTACCAGAACAGTGTTATCTAAGTTGATATAAAGCTACCCAAGTTAGCTGTGAATGATGTGATTTGCATGTCTTGTTGCAGCCCTGTGCAGACTACCCAATGCAGTTTTAGCATAGACTACTGCACAAAGTTTGTCTTGGCTAATATGAAGGACATGATTGCTGTGTGGAAGTTGGAGCAGTGATCTGAGTGCAGGCAGGAAGCCTTAATTCAGCAGAGCTGCTGTGCTTGTGGAATGAGTGCGAGAGCTGGTCTGTGAATGCACAGGGAAGTTCTGCAAACACTACTGTCCATCCTTTGGCTGTTGCATGTGACAGCCAGAGATGGCTTGGGTGATGTCTACAGTTCTTCAGAATATCCATTAGCAATCCTGGCTATTGGATCATGGACTTCTGGTGGAATCGAGACAGCAAGGGCCCTCTGGAAATGATGGATCACCGTGTCCCACTCAAAGCACAATTCACTGAGAATAGGATGATCAGGGTGTTTCCTAGTTGATTTTAATTCTAAGAGTGGAGATCTGTTGCAATGTCACTTCACTGTGAATATCCTTTTCCTCTCATCTAATCAGCTATTGTTGTTTCAGCTTATGCCCATTGCCTTTTTCTTGTCACTGTGCACCTCTGGTTCCACCCTTCCACACCTTACCTTTGAGGGTCCTTGAAGCCAGTAAAGGCATCCTTACATAGCCTTCCCTTCTGAAGGCTGAACAAAACTACTCTTCTCAAACTCTCTCCGTTCATCGTGCCCCTTCTCCCCTGGCACCATGATGGTATTCTGCTGGACTCCTCAGAATCTGTTGGTGTCTTGTACAGAAAGAAGCCTGTGGCACAGTCGTGTTTAACTGTCTGTCAGGACTCCAAAGACCTTACTCTGAAAAGATATTCTGTATCCTGGCAGCTCCTCATCTCCAGCAGGGGGTTCTTACTGCCTGATTGCAGTACTTCGCACTTGTTTTTGGCGAGATTCCACATGAAGTTCATTGTTGTCTCATTCCTCTGACCTATTGAGCTGCCTCTGAAGAGAATCCCCATAGTGTTTCCACGTCCCCTCCACACCCCCCAATTTGGGGCCATCCATACATCTACTTGGATGCACTCCATTCTATTGTCCAGGCTGTTGACCAAGATTCTGAACAGTATTGGTCCCGGTACTGATCACTAGGAAGCATCACTAGTATCTGGCTGCAGTTGGTTTTCGTATAGCTCATCTCAACAAACAGAAAAAAGCTGCGTTGGAACAAGCAGGTCTCAGCTGCACGTGGGCTGATGAGCAGAACAGAGCTTCCATAGTGAATGTGCAGTACTCTTTCTGGCCCTAGAGAGAGCTCTTCTTCATATGAGAGACTATAGATCTCTCCACAGTGTGATACAGTCTTACCTCTAAGAGGCTGCAGTGCAAAAATAGGGCAATTATCTAAAAATGTTGGCATGCACAGACCTCAAAGATATAAGAATAGGAAAAGAGTGTAATATGGCATGTAAACAGAGGAAATTACAGAAAAATTTGCCTGAATGTCAATTAAAAATTATTACTGAGAAGCACGTGATTATACAGTGGTGTCTTCTGCAATAACTGAGTGTTGTATAGTCAAAATCTTACTGTTTTCTCTCATTTGCTGAGAAAAAGATGAGATGAATCTTTCTATATCATTGTGTTTTCTAATAACTTTGTATGTTTGGTACTTCTGATGTCTGTGGCTGTTAAATAAGTTCTTTGCTGCATTGTTACATTCTGGTTTTGTGGGCTTCATACTGAAGTCTCAGCCAGAATGGACTGGGGCTGAAATGCAGTGAAAGGTGGGATCAGAGGTGAGCTGCTAAACACAGATATGGATTTCAATTATCATTATTATATATCTTTGTTTATGAAATATATTTTCTAGCTTTTATATTCTTATCACAGTGCAGTCTGAATAGCTTTTTTCAAGATGATGTGTAATTTCTAAATCTTAAATTTTTTTCTCCCTAATATGAAAAGGGAAGACAAAAATGCTATTAGTCTGGAAAAGGAGGTTTCTTTTTAATGACTGGACTTGAAATGTAAAGGAAATGCACATTTCTGCCATAATCCTGTAAGAAATCCCATTAGATAGTGGCTCTAGTGAAACTTTTAGGTGATTTAGCTCCTTAGTGTGCTGATCTGATGCTACTTGGGATAGAAATTTCTGTTTGTGAGTTTAATACTGCATGCACTCCAGATACTCTATACCACTAAATCAGTGCAAGTCTGGTGCAGTAGCATAATCTGCTTTACTAGTTAAAGTTAGAAGTTAACCTTTTACGTATACTTCCCTGCTGCTCTGTTTTGATGGAATTCTTTTCTCCTAATGCTTTCCCTATATACTAGCTCTTGTAGTTATTTATTATTATTTATTTAAGTTGCATTCAAATTAACACAAAATTAGCTAAACCTTGAAGCAGTATCTGGCACTCTCTTTCACTGCAGTGGAGTGTACCTGTTTACACTAGGCCACAATTTTCTCCAAATGTCTGATTTAAAGAAAAACATAAATTATAATTTCAACTACTCTCATGCCAAATCCTGTCAAAACATTTTTGTTTCTGTGCATCATCATTATTCGTTTATGACTGCATGGCCGTGGGAAAAGCTTTTCTTAGTTAATTACAGACATAGAGCCTGCAGAGGGAGCTCAAACCCTTGTTTATGTGGGCCTCACTAAAATAGCATTTTTTTTCTACAGACAGTGGAGAAACTTGTTATTTAAATACATCAGAAATTTATCCTTCAATGTGTAAGGCTTTTGTATGTGGAACCTAGCTATTTTGGAGATATACATGAGAGTAAAAGCCTTTCCAAAGTGACTGGAAAGAGTGTGGATTTCTGGGACTTGGTAGGTGGCACTGTTTGAAATATTCAGAGCTGTAGTGGCCAGACCTCTAAGACTTTCTTTTCAGTCCTCATTCTGGATGGAAAATAGCTTCAGTAGGTCACTGTTCTGTCAGGTCAGAACCAAAACAGTGCAGAAGACCAGGTGGAACTCTGTGAGTTGAAGCTCAGAACAGGAATGTGGAGCTGAAATAAAAAAAGCCAGGAATAGATAAACCTGAGAAGGCTGTTGCAGAAGTTCTCTAAGGAAGGACAGAGAATGCCTTATTTTGGGTGGGAGCAAATGACAAAACTTGTGGTTGAAGGAGATTTTTAAGAAAAATTCAATTTACTTAGCTCACTGTGATACATTTCATTGTGAATGTCAGGAGAGGAGCAAGGTATGAAAATACCCTTAGAACGAACCACTAACATTGCAATCCACTGTTTCAAAAAGCAAAAAGGAAAAAACCCAACAAATGTAAATCTAGCCAACAGATGAATCAAAGTGATGGTGATGTTAGGAAGGATGATATTTTGGTCCTTAATCCTCCCCTTGGCAGGTGCAGACAAGGGCTGGGATTGGCCAACACCATGTCCCTATGCTGCCCCAGGGGATCTCCAATTGCAGAACGCCCATGCCCTGCAGTTGTGAAGTATATTGAACCTTCAGTCCCTTTTCTTGAAGATTGAATGAGAAAGGACTATGTTGTTTTCTATGCCATCATATATTTTGGTTTTGGAAGAGGCAGGAGTGTCTGTGTAGCCAGAGTCTGGGAACCTGACATGCTTGGCTGCTGTAAAGGCAAGAAATGCCTACAAGTTTGTTCTATTTTGAGAGTCCTTTAATATAATTAAGGATGGATAAAATAATTTTAGTGGTACCATTGGAGATTTTTTGTGAAAATAGATTTTCCCCATGATTACTTGTTGTGCCACTGGCAGTGGGCTCCGGGACATGCTCAGAACAGCCTGAAAGAAAGATTGGTGTTGGTCGCTGGCTGCTAATTGCAAAGGTCTGTTAGCCACAAAGGAGACCTGGGGTGGGGGTTTTTTTTGTGTGTGTGTGTGTTTATGGTGAAATTGTAAACATTACTCTTACCAGAATCAATGAATCAGATGGTGTATCAGTTCATGCTGAAATAGTAAACTGTGTTCTCAGGGGAAGGGCTTCACCAATCACTCCAGCTTCTTTCATATCTTGTGTATACATGTCCTGGTTGTGGCCAGGACAGCGTTAATTTTTTACAGTAGCTGGGAGGAGGTTAGGCCAAGGCAAGGAGGTTATTCTGTACCACCTCACTTCCTTGCTGGGGGTGGGGGAAAGGAACTCTCTTCTGGGTCCAGTAAAGATGGCAGATGGAGTGGTCCAGTAGTTTATTGTTGGGAGTTTCCCATGTAAATCTTTCCTTTTCTTATACCTGTTGTTATTAATTTGTTGTTCTTACTGTTAGTTTTCTTGTCTCATTGCTGTTTCCAGTAAATTGTTCTTATCTTAACCCATGCTCTTTGCCTTTTTTGCCTTCAGTTGGAGGACAGGGTAGGGAAATGGCTCATGGTTTTAGTGGGAGTACTAAATAGAGAATACCATTCCTAAACCACAAAAATATGATAGAGGGTTTTTGAATTCTGTCTTCATGATGGTATAGATGGTCTGTCTTTCTCGAAAATGGAAATGGTATTTTTCGATATGAAGGGGTTTCGTTTGTTTGTTTGTTTTTCACATACTATTCATGTCTTCTTTAATTTGCCGGAATAAATCTTGAAATCTCAAGTGCTATTTTATTTGGAGAAAATGGGTTGGTATACTAACAGGTTTTTTGTGAATAAAATATTGTTGATAAAAGTGTTATTTACAAGAACTACCAGTCAACTAATTAGTGGGTTGTAAATAGTGAATTGAAACTTGTTTTTCTTCTTTGTTGGATATATCTCTGGATCTACAGTTGTCATAAGTTCCTCCTGGTGCACCCACATTGATCTCTAGTATTGGGAGGAAATCTAAAGCAGGGCTTTAGACACCTCTCTCCCTCCAACTTCTTCTAGTTTATTTTATTGCCAAAGCCTCTCACAGGTTTGCAAACACCCTAGATCAAGAACATATTTGTAGTTTATTGCAAACAGAGGCTTTAAGGAATATATTTGCCCAGTTCAGTGTTTCTAATCTCGTATCCTTGGTCACAAGCTGTAAAGTAAAAACTCTTATTAACCAGTTGGTGCCTGACCATCTGTGTGCTGTAGTTTAATGACAACTTACTGTTTGCAGCAAAACAGGATCCATCCTGGATTCATATGGGTAGAAAGATTTATATCCACAAGAGTTAATTACAGAATGGACAAGCTATTAACCATTTTTACTGGCTCAGTTTTTCAAAATAATAATAAATTGATGTAGAATAAATATTGCACTCCTAGTAAGTTGCTAAATTCTTCCCAAAGAAATTTGTAACCCTGTTAACCTTCTGAGGGAGAAAAAGACGTAAGTGTTGACATAATGTCAACAATTATGGACTTTGGGGTTTGAGTGGAATGAACCATAATCATCACTGGAAACCACAGATTTTTTTTTTTTTAAGCATACATGAAGAAAAATGTTTTGAGTAAAACTTTGTGCATAAACTGCACATGTGACATGCATTGGCTGCCTGGCTTATTCTGTTTCCTGCTGGGATCCCGATCATCCTCACTGTATCTGTGCCAGTTTCCACTCAGGCTTTCTCCTGAAGTTTTCCCCCCCAGGAATCAGTCTGACAGCAGATAGGATTTTTCACCCTTGGATTCACTCCAGCCAGACTGACTCCCCTTACCCAGGACAATTCTTCAAGACTAGTCTTGTGCCCCTGCTTGCCCTCACATGTCCCTATGCCATGCTGAGGGACACACAATTCACACCATTGTCAAGACCCCATGCTACTGATCAGCGGCTCAATCCTCTCAATATTTAGCATATTTCAAACTGAAAAATGAATGAAAAATCATGATTGTACTTTGTATCTCATGGTCATCTGGGGTGCAAATTAAGTTGCAGTGTGAGTTGTATAAATTATGAAGGTGGTGGCTCACCCGTTGAGAGGGTCCCACCCCTGAGCAGTGCTTACATGCGTAGGTCCTCACCAGTTCTGTTGGGTAGCGTTTGCTTCTCCAGTGTGTCTTCACAACCATTGTAGCCACAGGTCCTAGGATCACCCTACATCTT
>WEKY01055413.1:25227-35227 GCA_013390045.1 Picathartes gymnocephalus
ATTTTAAAAAAGAAAAGAAAAGGAAAAAAAAAAAAAAAAGTTGGCCCTGGGCTTGCAGTTTGTAACCCCTACAGACTCTGTAAGAAGCTTGAAGCTCTTTTTTTTTTTTAAAGGGAATTTGCCTGCTAGGCAGGTCTTCCCTAGCTCTCACAGTTCTAATTATTTCCTACTGCCCTAATGCTTTCTCTCTACTAAATTCTCCATTGACTGTAATAAAGTCTCCCTACTCTCAAGAGCTTGGAGAGCAGCCTTTTTTTTTCCTTTTTTTTTTTTTTTTTCCTTAGGACTGTAAAAGAGAGGGGGAGAAAGGGAGTGAGAGGAGTATGCTTTCCAAGGTGGGGTTTCCAAGCTCTCGTTGCTCAAATAAGAATCTTAGCCTGAAATTGGCTGCTCATTTCTGTGTGGCCTATAGGTAATGCACTCTAGCAGGCTTCTGCCACTCTCCTGTGTGTAAGGTACGCATCTTATAGTCCTGTACACACTACTCACACAGATAACACTGGCCTTCATAGGGATTTTTTTTCTAGCAAGTGAAAATAAATAGCAGGTGGAAATTAATTAGACCTTCTTTGCTGTTTTGGGAAGTGAACTGTTGTTTAATAATCACGAGTGTGACAACATACTCCTCAGTTTTAGAAAGCAGATAAATTACTGTGCCCCAAACTGACCTGCTATTTTTATTAGTCCAGAAGAATTGAGATGGTGTGAAAGGAAAAGATACAGCCTTTAAAATGCAGGATAGCTTTTAAGATTGAATAAGATATTCTACCTCCAATACTTTTATCTGACCATTGGTGCCATTCAGTTAAAAGGATGTTCATTTAAACATCTGATAGATAAACCATAGTACATGGACAGTGGGAAAAATTGTGGTTTATAGTGGAGAGATAAATATTTTAGACAATGCTTGTTTTTTTCAGTTCAAGTTTAGCACAAATCAATTAATCTGATTTCTTAATGCTTCTTCATGCCAGCCAAGTGCACCTGTTAGGATAACACTGTAGGAAGGATGCATGTTTTCTTTACCTGGAACTGTGTGTGGGTGGGGATGCTGAACTGCTGGTTCTTGTCTCAAGTAATTAAATCTCGTCTGTGCTAATTTGCAAAAATCCAGTTGTCAATTTTATTATAAATTTGTGTTCAAAAAGGCCTTCAGTGGCCCACCATATGAGTGTCCACTTAAAAGTTTTACACTACAACTTGAATTCTTCAGAGTATCAGTGCTTTCTGGGTTGGGGTCAAGACACTGTTGTCCCACTGCTGCCTATTTTATCAATTTTTGAACTTTTTATTTTACTCACAACTACTGTCTTCACTAGTGAGAATACTGTAAATAGTAAAACGATTATATCACTTTGAATAGATTATTTTTTTACCATGAAAATTATATTTTTTTCTCGTGAAAGATGCTGATTTTGATCACTGATGCAGATGATACGTATTCTTCTTGATTATTCTGTGTCCTGTAATGTACAAGTGGAAGCTCTGTTTTTCTGAAAGAACTTCCAGCACAAGGTGTTTGGTCATATTTCACATTTTTACAGGGAAAAATTATTTGAGCAGATATTAGTGTATTAAACCACTCATATAGATACTTCTATTTTACACCTACTAATACAGATACTTTATTTTACAGTATTTCAGTGGTGTTTGACCTAATTATTGTTTTAAACATATTAACTTAGGTACATATTTAAAAATTATGCAGTGACTTTGTCTCTGCTTAACTCAAGCTTTGAAAGCTGTTTTAGATAAAGTTAAAAAAAAAAACCCAAAAAAACAAAACAAAACAAAAAAAAAAAAACACCAAACCTTTACAAATGTTCTCTTAGCTTTCCAAATTTTTTGTTCCCACACATTGAGCTACATCCTTAATATTTGGCATTTTGATTTATTAAGCAATCTTAAGTATTAAAGGCTTTTAGCGTACACCAGCGCAAGACTTCAGATGCATTGTGCCTTGTGTCAATGATGAATTAATTCCAGCGGAGCACAAAAGTTACTGTTATTTAAGCCTAGCTCCTCACCTTTGCTTTTACATCACAGTCCAGTTTTAAAAGGCTGCAGACTGGGCTGCGTCTTACGGAAGGAAGCGAGGCCAAGGCATGGCCATAGTGGGCAACGTCGAGTTGGTGGCATTAAGCACTGTGCGTGGGCATCCTACCGCCAGTGCAGGGCAGCGGGCCCGGGGTGGGGGTGCACCTCTGGTGCGGGGCTGCCCGCGGAGGCGGCCTCTCCTGTCCGCCCCTTTCCGCTCCTCTCCGCTCCTCTCCTCTGCTTTCCGCTCCGCTCCTCTCCTCTGCTTTCCGCTCCTCTCCTCTGCTTTCCGCTCCGCTCCTCTCCTCTGCTTTCCGCTCCTCTCCTCTGCTTTCCGCTCCGCTCCTCTCCTCTGCTTTCCGCTCCTCTCCTCTGCTTTCCGCTCCGCTCCTCTCCTCTGCTTTCCGCTCCTCTCCTCTGCTTTCCGCTCCGCTCCTCTCCTCTGCTTTCCGCTCCTCTCCNGGGGCGCCCCCTGGCGGCCGCTCCGGCGCTGCTCCCGCAGCTCCCCCGGGCCGGGCCGGGCCGGGCCGAGCCGGGACACACGGAGCCCGCGAGCCGGGCGTGACACGCACCCTACCACGAACCGAGGAGGTCTAATTGCGCTGCGGCGCTCTATCCTGCTATTTGTACAAATAAAAGACCCCGTCTCGATGCAAAATAAACACAAAAGCACTGTTGTGACTATAACGGGGAGTCATATACTAATTTATATAATAAGTGGTTGTGCACGGTTTATTCAAGATTATGGCTGCAAGAAATGGCATGAATTGCTGGGTGTGTTTAATGCTGGATTATAGCAATTTGAAACATGTCAAACACATGGCTAATGCCTCATGCTTCACTCATTCTTGCGTAAACCTGCATAGCCACCATCCATTATACCCTTGGTAACAACACAATTCTGCAAGTAAATATTGTTACACTAAGTAACCTTTCAATTCAAGTTGTTTAGGAGGAGAAAATGCAATCTTGTGCAGTCAGTTCCAGTGTCAGTTTAATGTTTCAAAAGGGAAGTGGTGTAGAGAATAAGTATCTGTACAGTGACTTGCTGGCTTAAAACACACACGTGTGCACGTGTGGGCGCACGGGCGCATAGAAAATGTCCAGTTCGCTGCTGGGGAGAAAAGTAAAACTGTAGCTTCTAACTTAACAAGGTGGAGTATTTCTTTTTTTGGTATGGGTGATAGCTTGGCTACCCTGGCAGGCTTAGCTGTTCAACCTGCAGTGCAACCACTCTCTAAAATGATCCACAATTTCACTCTCTCCTGCAGACAGCAGCAAATATTTTCCCCATACCTTTGTTTAAAATACCGGGTAGCAGAGCTTAAATCTCACCTTTGGCACTGAGAGTTACAGAATCACAGCAAAAGTAGGTGCTGGTGAAAGTGTTTGTGGATGTGGGTGCGTGTGTGCATGCGTGCTTGTGTAGGCATGCTCATGACTGACAGCAAGTGTGACAGCAAAAGAAAAGAGAAGGATTAGAAAGTATGAACGTGTATAAATGTATGTAAACAGGGACCTGTATATTTTTTCTTGTCCTATTTGAATTACCAAACTTACAGCCTTAGTATCTGGCTGATACCTGTCTATTTCCTTTGTATTTATTTATGATTATTTTGGTAACGATATGCACTACTATTGTAAAAACAAGAAAAAAAGTACATTAGTTTGCTCAGTGAGATGTTGCAGGTTCACATTATTTTGCTGCCAATAACTCAAGTTACTGATACAGAGACAACAGAAATGATCCTTGTTTAGATGTTTTCAGTGCTTCAGTTTGTGAGGATGTAGACTTGATAGTATGTACACACACAAGTGCATAGATTCAAGTGTATATGCATGTCTATGCAAGAGAAAAGAAGGGAAAAGAAAAAGATTCTATGCTCTTGTTTCTCCAGCAACCTTTTTTCAGTTGCCGACAGTGAGACGGGGGCTGAGGATAACCAACATAGTGCATTACTCTAGACAAAGTTTTAGTGTTGTTTTTAAAAATACCCTTTTAAAACTAGGAAAAAAACCAAAAAAACCCACACTTTTATTTTAAACATAAAATTATAGAGTTTCCTTTTTCTTCATAAAAATGCTTCCGTGTTTCTTCCACTTCAAAATAAATTGCCCTTTCTAGTATTGTTACTCTGTAGTTTCATTCTGTCTGTACCCAGCTGTTGGATCAGATTGTTGTTTTCTATTGCCAGAGTAGTGTTACTGGTCATATTATGCTTCTGCTGGCTCACAGGCACTTTAACTTCAAATGTAAAGCCTGAACTACACTCTGGGGCTTTGCAAGGATACAAAATCCACAAGACATAAAACCCTTTGGTTAATATGAGTTGGAAGACATTTAACCCTTCTTTGTTAATTGTAATGAAACAGTCAG
Organism: Picathartes gymnocephalus; assembly: GCA_013390045.1. NCBI lineage: Eukaryota > Metazoa > Chordata > Aves > Passeriformes > Picathartidae > Picathartes > Picathartes gymnocephalus. The sequence continues at coordinate 29,642 of WEKY01055413.1, forward strand.
AGAGATGTAAAAACAGGAGGGATGATGTATTTATTTATTACATTTCTGGGTGTTTTGTAATGTTTTGATTATCTAACATTTATACCCCCTTGCCCTTTCAATGTGCCTAGCTAAATGTACCACTGTTATTGTCTAATGTTTGAATTTGTAAATGATGAACCTGTCTGTTGGTTAAATCTTTGTTTGACTAAAAGAGGATTAACGTTTGAATTTCCCAAATTTCCAAATCCTTGTAACGATACAGCTGATGAAGTGTTTTAAATAAATTTCCACTCTGATATACATGTCCTTTTATTGAAAGTAAATTGTAAAAATCGGAAAGGGCTGTCTGCTTCCACAGTTGTGGCGTACCCGCATTAGAATTTTCATATAACTACTAAGGGCAATCAGACTCTTTTCTCTGAATATTTTAAACATTGTACATGTAAAATTTATGCCTAATTTGAATACTTATTAGCTGCCTAATCTCAGAAAAGAGTATTAGCTTTGTTTTTGCCTTGTAAAATTCATCACTGCTTGTATCACATTTTCCATTTCTATTATTTTTCTTTGCTGATGTTCATAAGTGTTTTAGAAGGACTGTTTCTTCATAAACACATCTGGTGCTACTGTTGTTTACTGGGCTATAACAGCTGCCCTCCTTTATGTTAACTGTGTTTGTGTTTAGGTTTTTTGCATCCTGTTTATTTTTGACCAGACCATCCTTAAATAACTAATCTTTCACTATTTTAACATTTTTCATACAATATATGCTTTCACTTTATCTTGTGGAAGCTTGTTTGTGGAAATTCATACTGCATTTTAATTAATATCCCATGCACATAGTTGAAGTTGTAATGATCCATTTCCTGCCTTTTTTTTTTTTTTTTTTAAAGGAGAGGTAGTTGCTCATACTTTACAAGGGAACGAATAGTTAAGTTAAATAATTAGGCTAAACAGCAAGCTTTGTTTCCTTTCCTGAGCTTGCTTACATATCCCTCTTCCTTCAGAGGTGTTTTTTAAAATCACAGCTCAGCCAGGTTGTTGTGAGGACTCTTGTCAGTAGGCTGGGAGTGAGGATGAAGGAAGGGAGCTCCGTTCTGACCCTGCAAGAGCAGGAGAGGACTTTGGTGGCTCTGAGAAGAGACGCTGACCTTTCCGTATTACAGATACAAAATGTGCCTTGAAATTCTGGTTTGTAAGGGCACGTTGGTTCTTTATTTACTGCAAAGATTTCAACTGATCTTGGCAGGACATCTCATTGCTATCCTGAAAGTACAGTATATTTATGCAGTGAAAATGATAAAACATTTATTACTGTAGAGAAGGTAATATGCATAATTTATGCTGTTTTTAGCACAATCATTAGTGATATTCTTGATAGATTTTATTTCCAGCTTTCATATCTAATACATGCCTGGAAAATTAATTTTATATCTTTCATTTATTTGCCTATGTTAAAATTGAGTTTTAAGTCATCTTCAAGTGAACAGTTTGATTGCTGCTCATGCATAAGCTTAATTACTTCCCAGGAAGGACAGTATTAAATGTTTTAAATGTCAGAAAAATAAATGAATATCAGGCGTTTGATTAAAAAAATAGGCAATATCTGACGTGTTTGCAGCAGGAGCTTTTTCTTAAAATGCCTCCGAGGCAAAATTTTATTTAGTCACAAAAAAGGAGAAGCCCATTATACTATTTATCATTGCTTGATACCATATGATTTGTAACACCCTTACAAAATTTTAATTTTGTATGATTAGCTGTGCATCATTAAACAACAGCCTTGCATAAGATATGCTGTAAAATTCTGACAGAATCAAGATAGTGAATATTTTAAATAAGGCTGTATAGTCATCCATGGTTGTCAAAGCTAGATAATAGGAAATATAGAACAGTGTGTGAAATCGTGCCTTCACTTAAACTGGTTTTATAGGTAGACTTTAAAACGTAGTCGTTCATAAATGCTATTGACCATGCTGCATGCATGGTGTGTTATTTTGGCCGTTAAATGTAAGCACACAAAGCTTGCTTACAGAAATCATAATTCCAGTGATTAGCAGCTGTATGAAAGCTGAGTTTGCATTGCATTTCTTGGTAAACGGCTCTGCGAGGCTTTTTTCTTCTTCTAAAGATGCTGTCTGTGTAATTGGTAGAGAGGGACATCTTGATAATGGAAGTGTGAAGGTGTAACGCGTGTGTTAATTGATACTTCTTAATCACTTTTAGGTATTAAGTCATGATGCAGGAATCTGCGACAGAGACAATAAGCAACAGTTCAATGAATCAAAATGGAATGAGCACTCTAAGCAGCCAATTAGATGCTGGCAGCAGAGATGGAAGATCAAGTGGTGACACGAGCACTGAAGTAAGCACAGTAGAACTGCTGCATCTGCAACAACAGCAGGTAAGTTTGTTTTGTTTCCTGTTTGTTTTTAAACAAATAAAGGGCTGTTTTCAGAGGGGCACCTTTTCGGAGACCCTCGCTGTGTGCTGAATGTGGACTGTCATGGAAGTGAAGAGCATGGGGCATTATTTGTTGTTGTTTTAGTGCCGATAATGCTGAAGTGCAAGCACACCGTTCTTGTGGCAGCAACATCTTGCTGATATGGCTGCATGCCACCACGCTTGCCTGGTGATTAAAATCCCGCAGCGTATTTATAAAAGTTGTGCCGAAGCCTTGCAGTGCATGTTTTCAGGAGCTGTTAGTTTACTGTGCGGTTCGGGCGTGCAGGACATGGTGCGGGGTTTTCCACCAGAGGGCCACATTACTTGAGACTTCGCTTCGCTTGCAATGAATTGTGCCAAAGTCGGAGCTGGGCAGTGAAGGGACCCTAGTGAAGGGACCAGAGTGACTTTTCTCAATAAAGATACCTCGCTGTCATAGGTGTAATTAAAAAATGCTGGTTAGTTCAAAAGCACTGAAATAAAAAAAAGACAGTGTTCCTATCTGTGTGTGCTTGCATGTGTGTGAGTGTAATATGGATGTTTAATTTTGAAACTATGGGAAAAGGGAGAAGCAGTTTTTCTGCAGTTGTTTCCATTCTCATTTTGAAAACATAAAGTTTGTTTGTGTTCCCAGCAAGTTAATGGAGTACTGCTGTTATGTTTAAAACTGTAAAATTCTTCTGTCCTCTGCCTGCTGACACCACCTAATTACAAGATGCAATCCATTAATTTTTGTCACTGTAAGATTTCTTTTCCTTTTAAAACCTGAACAAACAAAACTATTACTTTGTCTGCCGAAGGAGTTGCCTCTCCATCAGGGAACACAGATCGTACTAACGCAGTGAAGACCAAACTGTTTGTTAAACAATTGGGGTCTGATTCTGCAGAGTGCCCAGTACCTGCTTCAAACTCCTGAAAGTCTTCTTTGCCTTATCCTTTCATTTGCTGAGCCCACTCAGCACCTTTGGAGTTCAAACCCTTAATTTTAAATGGCTGAGGTTTTTTTCATTACAATGTCAGGTATTGCATTAATATAAGGAAAGTTGTCCTCTGTTAGATAAAATATTATTAAAATGCTTTTTTATAGAAACATGTTTTAACATGATATGTGTACGGGCCTCTGAAATCATAGGTCATAATAGCTCTTAAAATTGAATAATTTTTAGTACTGAATTAAACAGTGTATACTAGCTACATTTATAGTTAAATATTTTAAATCATGACAAAAAATGTGGAAGAAGGTAGTAGTTGTAGATTGAAATATGAGAAGTTGTTAAGGCTTAAATCTGTGCCTTGCTTCAAATTCAAGTGCATTCTGTTTGTACAATTGAGCTCTTACAGTATGACAGTCTGAAGAAATACAGGTTTCAGTGTCTTCGTTATGTTCTTAGCAGGTTTCTACCTCTCTATATATATGCAATTATGTATATATACCTTCTGTTTTTATATTCTTTTCATATAAAATTGTATACATACAAGTATATATAAAAATATAATATTGTTTTCATTGAAAATCATGTCATCATCTTTATTCAGGTGTTCAGATTATAACAGAATTTTAAAATCTTTGTTGAGAGTGTATCAAATTGGTGAATATGTTTAGAAAACTAAGTGAAGTACTTTAAAATACAAAAATGCTAACAGAATAATGTGCCACTTACATGTTTCTCAAAGTAGGAGTCCTAGGCATGTGTAGCCAATTTGTCCATGCAGCCAGAGATTCCAGTAGATAGCATTTGCAAAGACCACAGAGAATTACAACTGAAGATGAAAATATCCAGTTGAGTACTAATAACAGACAGGTTCTGAAGGGACAGGCTTAGAAGTGACAATCTTTTCTTCAAAACTGTGATTAGATCTTAAATAAGCAGACAGGCAAAGTAAAACTATGGGTACAGTTAATAGGACTCAAGAGGCATTTTATGGTAGGGTCTGCACCATAGGATTTAAAGACAACTTGAGTTAGGCATATAAATCCTTCTATAAAATATGTTGATGTGAAGCATAAACACTAGTAAACATACAGTAGTATGTCCTTCAGATAACAGGCATTCTTTTTTTTCCCATTTTTGAGCAGATGTCTTTTGAAATACAGATTAAGAGGAAAATGATGCCTGCTTTTATTATTGTTACTCTAGTAACTCTCTAAAATGGTATTTTGAATATGTGACTTGTCTAGAAAACTTTGACATGCAGAAAAACAAAGGAAACCCTGTTGTACCATCGATTATTATTCTTAAGATTTTTTATTGTTTAAATATGTTTAAATATGTACTCATCTCATGGTTTAACGTTCTGGATTTCACTTCTCTGAGTCATTTTATTGGGAGTCTTCAAATAGGCAAATCGAGTTTTTTATAGCTTTTTCTAAAGGAAGCAAGTAAATGATTGCTGGTTTTAATAATTTCCTTTAACTGGGCAGCTACATAAAGGGATGCTAATGCTTAATAGGTTTATCAGCTGAGTAAAATCACAAAATAAGTTTTTACTGTGGCATTAATATTTACTGGGGAAAGTTAAACAAGAGAAATTCTAGTATATATAGAAGACTAAGTAGGCTAAATTAAATTTTTTAAGTTATGTATGTATGTATTTTTAGGAAGTAAATAAGATAAAACAGAGTTTATTATGTTCTTGTAAGCAACTATATGGAGTTTGGACACTCCTGTAATTTTCTTGATGAACTATGTTGTTGTGGTCTTTATATGGAAACGAGGAGTTCAACTTAAATCAGGGAGTTATTCCTCATCCATGTATCAAGAGAGAATGACAGTATTCTATAATATATTGTAATATATACTTGGTGATAAATGGATTGGGTGCTGTCACAAGTCATCAGGTCGGCTTTGAAGATGTATGACTAGGATGTAAGCAACTTCTTATCTTGCTGTTGATATTTATAGATTTATAAATATTACTAAACTGAATGTAGAATTTTATCTTAAAAATATGATGCCAACTGTAATCTGCGCAGACTTATTTCTTCTGCTTTTTTTGGCTTACGGTGAGCATTCTTTGTTGTATGTTTATATTCAGACACTTCTGAGATTTTCACTTTCATTTTTTATCTTGTATGTTAAAATCAGTGTTAGATACTAGAATGTATAATACATGGAAAAAGCATATCCTTGATTAAATACATTGACAGATTATTCTGCA
>WEKY01055413.1:40227-41236 GCA_013390045.1 Picathartes gymnocephalus
GAATTAGTAATGTGGAATGGAAGAGCAGCAGAAAACTAAGTTACTAGATGAGTGACAGGAGCAGTTGGAATTACAAAGAAAGATAAAAGCTATATGACGAACTGGAATTAGTCCATGGAAAAACAAAAATAAATACACAAAATTAACCCTTGAAATACTCAGGTCTGTATGTAAGTAGGATGTAATGATGGACTTATGCTGCTTTATCATCATTACAAATGCAGACACAAGAATATTCTGCATGCCCTGGCCTACTAAAAGCCAAGAAACAGGGTTGAGGAGTATGTGGCATTTACTGCCGGGTTTTTAAGCTAGAGAAGACAAAGTTGTGAAGAAAGCCTCAAAAGGAATGAGGCCAAAGTATCCTTCTCTGGACTTGGTTCATCATCTGTTAACTTCAGAGTAGTTGTAAGGATAGTCACAGATGTAAGAATTATGGAAAGGGACTAAAAGTTCAAGGTCAAAGATGATAATGTGGACAATGAAGACAAATAAACAGAGGACAGAGCTGAAGGGCGATAAATGCTAAAGTTATATCTGAGGGGTCTCTGCCAGTGAGAAGCATTTCTCACTTTCAGTTAGATGAAAGGAAGATCTAAATAACCTTACGCAAAACAGAAACGTCGGATAGGAGCATTAGCAGTGCCAAAAGATCTAGGTTATTGAGAATAATTTTATTTAAATGTTATCCTTAAGAACAAGAGTGAAGCTAAGATCACCAAAAAGTGTATTAAAGTAAGCTGGGTTATAACTTAACTTCTTGTGAAATTTCATGGTGGGAAATCTCATGATGATAAGGAAATGCCATCGTATAGCTTGACCAATGGAGCTTAAAGACAATATAGCATATAGCACCAGTACACCAATATAGTGTAAATCTATGAATAACGGATGTCATCTAATCAATGCACTGGAAGAAGATGAGGAAGATGATGTAACAAGAAACAAAAATGTTCCCCAACCAAACATATGTGTATTTATAAATACATATGATTTTATATGAAATAAT
>WEKY01055418.1:5542-16037 GCA_013390045.1 Picathartes gymnocephalus
ATTAATCTTCCTCCCCATACATCATATTAAAACAACTATTACTTCAAAAGTTATAATCACATTATTTGAAAAAAACTGACACATCTCTTCTAAATTTTAGTAACTTTGTTCATTTTTCTTTTTAATGCATGTTTAAAATCCTTGTGTTTTGCATAACTGGTGAATCACAAAATGATATTCAGGCATAATGCTGAATTCCATGCCAATACATAATCATCTTGAGCTTCAGCACAATTAATGTAAGTACTTACAGGTAAACAGTAGTAATATTTCCTAGATCACACAGAACTTGAGTACAGACCATAACTTCCCCTTCTTCAGGTTCACACAAATAGACAAGTACTGTCAGGCAGAGGGAAATACAACAATAATCCTGTAATATCCAAAAATAATCCCAAATCCTGGGCTGCATCAAAAGCAGCATGGCCAGCAGGTCAAAGGAGGTGATTATCCTCCTCTACTCTGCTCTTGCAAGACCTCACCTGAACTGCTGAGCACAGTTCCAGTGCCTCCAACATAAGAAAGACACAGAAATATTGGGGCAAGCCCAGAGGAGAGCCACAAACTTGACAAAGAGAACTGGAGCATCTCCCTTACAAAAACAGGTGGAGAAAAGTTGGGACTGTTCAGCCTGGAGAAGAGAAGGTTGCATGAAGGCTTCATTGAAACCTTTCGGGACCTGAAGGGGCCTCCTGGGAAACCAGAGAGGGACTCTTCATCAGGAACTGTAGCAATAGGACAAGGAGAAATGGGTATAAATTGAATGAGGTTAGATATTAGGGAGAAATTCTTTATTGTGAGGGTGGTTAGGCACTGGAACAGGTTGCCCAGGGAGATTATGGGTGCCCCAACCCTCGCAGCGTTCAAAGCTAGGCTGGATAAGGCCTTAAGCAACCTGGTCTAGTGGGTAGGGACCAGATGAGCCTTAACATCCACTCCAACCTCCAACCCCTTAACATTCTATGACAATAAGACACCACCAAGAACTGGCAGGACTGCTGGGTGAAGGAACTAGCAAAGTCTAGCCTTGTGATTTCTCTAAAAGAAACTTGTAAATCTACAGCATAACTGACAGAGGTTCAACCAACATACTACAATGTTTAAAACCTTTTGACTTGAATATTTAATAGACAATTTCACTTGTGTTTTACCCTATTCTAAATAATTGTTTTAAACATTCATCTGAGATATCTCAATGCTGCAACATCACTTTTCTCCTCCCCCATGGAACAGTTTTGATGTTCACATTTGCCAAGTCCAGAGCTTCAAGAGAGCACTACCAAACTGTGTGTAAAAATAATCACCTTCAGATATTTTGATGGAAAGCTAATTTTTGCTGACGAACTAATCTTTAAAGGAGGCTGTTGGGGTTTGTTTTTTTTTTTTAATAGTGATTCACCTTAGTTCATCATATGAATTTCTCTTGATCAGGTGCACATGTGCATCATCTCCAGCGTGCATATACAAAGATCCTCCAGTATTCAAGACTCAGCAGTTAGAAATCTTGACAAAATCCAACAATTAAGAGACATAACCCAATTGACACTTCATACAAAGATATCAGAGAGCACTACAAACCTCATTAACCTCTACTCCATTTGCAAGATGGTTTCTCAAACACAGAATTGCAGATATTTATTTCAAAAATACATTGAAACAAATTCCCTACTCAAAGGTAGGATTCAAAGAATAAATGTGGCAGATGCCAAGCAATTTTTTTAAATGTACTGGGGCAAGGCAACCTTATACAATGATGAGAAGGATTGTAAGAGAACCTGAAGGAAAGGGACAAAATTAGTTATCTTGTAACAAGGCAAAGGAAACTTGTTGTTTGGCAAACAATCTGCAAATTAGTACTTCCGGTAGGCTATGGTCTGACTACTTTGAAATACTGTAAAATGAAAATCATTAATTGCTTGCAGCCACATGATTTAAACAAGGAAATACTAGAAACTCAGTATACAAATTCAGTCAGTTTTACTTTGTATCACAATGGTATATTTACACTGTTTGGATCCACCATCCCATTGTAAACTTACTTTTGTATTACATTCTGTAAGCTGAGCATCATACCCAATTCACTTTTCATCTTTTCTCTGTTGACGCGGCACTCAGCCAAATAGCGGAGAGCCTAAAAGAAAGAGGACCACAGCAGATCAGCAACACATCCAGTACATTATCACTCATTTCTGTTAGTGCACATCTGCAAAACAGTCACAGAGGCAGATCTAGAAGGAAGAGAAAGAATTATCATCTACTGTGAACATCAAAAAATTATTTTATTCTTATAAATACAAGCAAGCGCAGAGGATCTAATCTATGAGAAAAGGCTGAGAGACTGGGTTAGTTTATACCAGCTGAGAGCCTAAGGGACGATCTAACAGCTGTCTACAGCTATGCAAGAAGCCTTGGTCGAGCCCAACTTTCCTCTACAGCAGCAGACAAGAGGGACCAGCCACAAACTGTAGCTTGGGAAGTTCAAATCAGGTATCACAAAAAGCTTGTTGCCTCTGAAGGTAGTACAACACTGGAACAGATGACCTAGTGAAACTGCAGAATGAACGAGACAAAGCTACAATTGACCTGACTGAGTGCTGGTGACAGTCCCAATTCAAACAGGAAAATGAAGAGAATGACTTCCAGAAGTCCTTTCCAATAAACATTTATGTGACCTGAGATCTAAAGTAATTTTTATACATGATGATTCCAGTAAAACTTTGATCAATTCTGTGGGCTCCCCCAGTACTAGAAACCTCACTACCACCAAGTTCCTAGTGTCCACAGAAAGAGGTCTAGCGCATGCATAAGCTTTTGGAGACTAATAGCAATTTCATCATTCCATGCAGGAATAAGAATACAAGCAGCAGCAAGCTTCTTAGCTTGCTGTCACCTAAACTGGGAAATTACACTTGTTGTCCAAGGTTTTGTTTACTTGACTTGCATGGTAGATTCTTTGCACTATTTTTACACTGTTGAGACCAGTCAGTAACTGTATATTCATATGATCCTCCTAATGTAATACTCTTTAAATTAAAATGTCAGTCCTTCTTTTCATGAGACATCTCTCTATTGGTTGTGCTGAGAAAGTTTTCTTAGAAGGAGCCTCCAAGGGTGTTTTACTGATGTAGGTACAAGAACTGCACCTGAAAAATCCTGCAATACACAAATAAAATTATTTATAAAATGGGGTTTGTGACACAAGGTTTAGAAGTGCACCAATTCTCTGTTCATGTAGTAGCCACACTGCTCAGTAACTGCTTTAAAAACATGCTCCTTAATCCCTTCAGAAATAGAGGACTAATCGTCAGGGTTTGTTTTTTGCAAGTCATCTTCAGCACATACTAGATAAAGTTCACAAGACCTTTTCATTTCATTGCCTTTCAAGAAACTGTCTGCTGGCTGGCAGGATAAGAACTTTTCATGTGATTTTTGTTATTTCCTGAATTGGGCCAGTATCAATAGTTGCAGCTTATAAATGTTGTATATGCATTTATTATCTTACTTTTCAACTATGGGGAAATACCTTAACGACTGCTCTCAAATAACTTCCATGCTATGAATGTATCCTTGCTGGTGTAACAAGCTTCTCACTTTTATTACTCTCTATTCTGGCAATTTAATAAGGGCGCAACTCACCTGGACAAAGAAAAACCTGTTGTCTTAACAGCTAATTTTTTGAGTCACAACTCAGGCAGTCTCTTTTCCATCTGTTATGTACTCTTACCACACAAATGCAACTTCCACTAAAATAAGACCAAAGTCATGAGACCAACTTAACTGACCCAACTTTTCACCACTAGGAAGTTCCTATTCCTCCTGCCTCCCACAGGAGATAGAAAGGTCTGAACCTCCAAAGTGAGGTCATTTACATTTATTAAATCCAGTATACTGAAAGTATACAGAAGGTTATTTTTATGAACTTTGGCTCAGCTTCTGTTCAGCTAAACACTTACCTATGTTAGCTTTAAGGCTCACAAGTAAGTTCATCACAAGCAACCGGACTACCTGCATACTTTAATATAAAATACACTGTTGTCAGTCTTAAAAAGAAATCTTTGTTGTTTTTATGTGAAATTTTAAGGTAGTGCCTCATTGTTGGGGTCCTATTTAATGGAATTTTAGTCCAAATTAAGAGGAAAAAAATAGTATTGTCTGGGTTACTTCTGATTTAGTTTAATTTAAATCATTCAAAACATTTAGCATTTGAAGTGTATCACCACAAATTCCTGAAATCAAGACTAGAGAAAACCAGAAATATAGAAAATAAGTATCATTCCTTCATCAGATACAAAGAAACGACTGACCTGAAACTGCACATGGGGAGAAAGACACCCTCCCTGAGAAGTTCTACAAGACATCCAAAAAGTTAAATATGGAACTATTACAATTTATACAGATTATTACAATTTCAGGCACAGGAATTACTGAGAAGTATGAAAAGAAATTTAAAGTCAGTACTACACATCCCTTTGCTAGGTACACATTTAATGGAAGACCATTACTTTTAATGATTCCCATTCAAATGGAAGCACTTTTTAACCAACAGGATGACTACAAAAACAAAAAGACTTTTCAGAATGGAAAAATATAAAACATGAAGCCTAAAAAGTTGTTAGCTAAGATATTTAAACTTTCAGAACCTAAGCAGTTCAAGAACTCATGAACACAAGGGGTCTGAATAGCAGACCACAACATTTTCACAGTAAACTGATCCATTTCTCATTGAAGCCAGGTCCTGGTTGCCTCTAAATCCTGATTCTTAATCCACACTAACTGTAGGTAATCACTCCATGGAACAACCCACCTGCCTCCCATTCTCACCCAAGAAGAATTCCTTTCAACACAACTTGAGTACTATCAGGGCCTGTGGAACCATACTGCAAACTGCATTAGTCCTCACCACTCTTGACAAAGCCAGTCCTTATATGTAGAACTAATTTTTGTAACACAGAGACTGATTTCTGAATCTCATGCAGGCAGTGAGAATATACAGCCCAACATAACAAAGGAAGGAAAAAGACAGTGGGACATTCAAACAAGATCTTCTTTTAAGATCACAGCCTAAGGAAACCACACTGGGAAGAAAACCAATGCAACACACTTCCAAGAACAGTAAACTCAAATCTAAGTTCTCCTACTGAAGAAAATTATAGTCTGCCAAATGCTATGGCAAGGCTAACCTAAAAAACAATTAGCAGGGCACAAGTTTCCTGGCTTATGGGACCTCCTTCCCCAAAACCAGAAGAAATCAGTCACTAAAGTAATTTCAAGAAGTCCAGTAATATCCACTATGAAAGCAACACAAACAAAACACAAAGAATTATGGTACAGATAGGTCTCAGTGATATAAAGAATAATGTACACTTGCATGTAAAAGTCAGAGCTCTTTGTTCTTTCACATTCTTTACAATCAATAATGACGTAATTGAAAAAAAAAAAAGAGCACCACATAAATTTCACTAACTTAAAATCTTAGATGCCTAGTTCAACTCTTGAAATTACTAAATTCTGACTTTCATTTCTCCCATTTCTAAGCAAGAAATAAATTTTTAAGCTAATATTACGATTCAGGATAAGAAATCAGGGCTTCAGCATTTATGACTTAAGAATGAGAAGAAACGGGAAAAAGCTGAAAGAAGTTGTTGTAGATATTGATAGATTTTGGGTTGGTTGGTTCTTTTGGTTTTGAGAGGGTTTTGTTTGTTTTTAACACCATGAGGCTGGTCAAATGCTGGAACAGTGTACCAGAGAGGTTATGGAATCTTCATCCTTCAAAGTGCTCAAGATCAAGCAGACACAACCATGAGCTGTGATCTGAGTGCATCAAATTTGGGCATGGGATAGAATTACATCACCTCGGGAGGTTTTTTCTAACCTAAGTTACCCTACAATTGGATTTTGATTTTTGTAACATGAGTAACAAATCACTGTCCATATTTACCAAGCTCTATGACTTCATCTAAGAAAGAGATTCAAGAGTCCTTACCTCCCTCCACACAAAAAGTGAAATAGCTGTATTAGGGAAAAAATGCAAAGTAAATTAATATCTTTAAAAAAAAACTCCTGGAACAATGTGTCATTTTTGAAATACATGGTTTTTAAAAAAACACATGTAATGAACATCAACATAACATAAAACCAGGCATTATTTTCCACATTTTTACTTGTTTAAACAAATTGTTTAAACAGCTTTTTTTGTAAACTGCTTGTTTAAACAACTTATTTAACAAAGTTTAAAAATGCCCTACCAACATAGAAATTTATCTCCAGAATACTTACTAGTAAAGCTGAATGAACAACCTGAGGGTTGGGATGGTCCAAAAACAGAATAAGACCTGGCAGGCATCCTTGATCCTGAACAATGGCCCGTCTATTCAATGGATCAGCTGCTAGATCTCGGAGTTGGTTAACTACAGATAGTGCATCAGGCTCCTCAGTCATAGCAGAATTCATCTTTTCTGCACCATTCATACAAAATACCTGCTGAAAAAAATTTATTACTACTATCACAACATTTATCATCAATTAAAATGCAGACAAGAAAAAGTACAAAGGCATTGATTTGTTCTAAACAAAAAGGTATAAAAAACCCAAGGACTAGAATTCATGGAAGGTGGATGGAATTGATAGGAATGTGGGCCCTGAAATTTATAAACTGGAAATCTAAACTTCCTATGCAGAGAACAGGTATATTTTGTTAGTAAGATTTTTCTTTATTCCTGTATGTCATTTCAGACCAGTCAATCTTTATGGGACTATTGTGTGTTTCTTTTTTTTTTTTCCTTACACTAGTGACAAATGTTTTCAATAAATCAAATTTTCTCAAAAGGTGCCCTAGAAATCTCTAAACATTGCTCTGCATAAATACGCAAAATCTAAGTAAGTATTTTCAGAGTAGCTTTGGCAATCAAAAAATTTTACAGAAAAATGAACCACAAAAGTCAACAAAACTTTAAATTTTATTCTTCATCTATATATCAAATAACTAGTGTAATGCCATACAAAGGCAGGGCTTTAGAGGCTGGGTTTGAGTTGTTTTTATTCCTTTTCAGGAGTATCCCTCGATAAAAAGAGAGCAAGCAGGTCACACCTTGCTGCAGTCGAAGTCCAAGCCACCACATCAATTTCAAAGGAGACACGTGTTAGCTTGAGAGTATCAGATTGCAGAGTTGTTTAATAATAACTACTTAACAGGCAACAAAAGCATAGCTTTACTCAGATAAAATGCTAAAATCTTGGTGCAAAAAAAATAGTTGCTTTATGCCTCTGAAACTACTAATTGCTAACTGTAGTCCTGTTGCCAGTACCAACTCAGCCAAGTAACTTTAAGGCACAAAAGTGGGAGTGAATACATATTGTTAATTTGTTACATCACTCATTTTCCCTCAAATAAAAAGCAAACAAAATTTTTAAGTGGTCACATTCTTTTAACATCATTTGCCAGCTTTACATAGTTTTTCCTCATTGAAGGTTGGCCTCTGAAGAACATAAATTTATCACACTGATCAAAAACAGTGAACCATAAACATGCATTTGGATTATGATAATTTCTGACATTTTCACATGGAAAAAATGCTGCTAACCTCTAAGTCAATGCTTCTTACTTCAGGAAACAGAGTGCTAAAGTGAAAAGTACAGGCCAATGATTTAGTCTCCAGACTATTTTTCTTGACTATCAGAAATCAAAAAGATACCAACTGGGAGATACAGCAGCTCAACCAATACAAGTTTGTGTTTCCAAAGGAACAAAACTCTAGATTAAAAAACAAAAAAAAACCCTCAGCAAACAAAACCACCAACCAAACAAACCCAAAGCAACTCTGTTAAGTATTATTAACCATTTTCATAGTACACAAAGGAACTTATTAAAAACCTAAAAATCAAGTCAGGTGTGGAGCTGATGCTACTCGAAGTGTCTGACTTCCAGGTCTGTGTCCCAAGCACCAGATCATTCCTACAACTCCTTCCATCCTGATCAACTTTTGCCTTTTCTACCCCCTCCTGTTCCATTAGGCCACACTCATGTGAAGGGACCTACAAGAAAGATGGAGAGGGACATTTTACAAAGGCATATAGTGATAGGACAAGGGGTAATGGCTTTAACCTGAAAGGGAGTAGGTTTGGATTAGATATTGGAAGAAATTGCAGTGAGGGTGGTAATGCACTGGAACAGGTTGCCCAGAGAAGCTGCGGATGCCCCATCCCTAGAAGTGTTCAAGGCCAGGTTGGATGGAGATCTGAGCAACCTGGTCTAATGGGAAGTGTCCAGGCCCAGGGTAGGGGGGCTAGAATTAGATGCTCCTTAAAGTCTCTTCCAATCCAAACCATGACGTGATTCTGCTTTATCCCCAGACCCTTCTCCATCTGTCCTAAGCCTCAACTCCGGGGACACCTGAAGTCCTCATCCTCCTCCATGACTTGCAACACCAATTCCATCAAAACTTGCTCCCCTGCCCTCTTTCCGGAATTTTTTTTTTTTTTTTTTTTTTAACTAAAAACACCAGGTGGTCTTAAAAATTACAGCAACTTATCTAGAATTCAAGACTCCATCAGAGCAGCGAGCCAGGTGTCTGCTCCTGTCTCCTCTTCATAGCTTTGAGAACAAAGCCTAAGCCAGGCACCGCAGCCCCATCTCTCTGCCGCTCTCTCTCTCTCCACTCTGTGCTCTCGCCGGGGTGGCCCTTGAGAGGAACCTCCACAGCTCCGCTGCCAGCCCTCCCCAGGCGGCCGAGGCCTCAGCCCGGCTAGGACCAGGCCCCAGGACTCAGCTCCCAGGCCTCGCCGTCGACGGGGACTCAGCCCCGCAGACACTGGGCAACAGGAGCTCCGGGATGTATTTGGAAAGCGGGGGGAACTCGGCCGCACGCGCCGCCCCCTCACGCCCCTTCCCGACGCGGCCTGTTCCCCTCCCCGGCAGGGCCGTACCGTCGCAGAAACCGTCCGTAGGCGGGCTAGCAGCTCAGCCCCGCGCCCCCATGTCCCGCAGGGCGGCGCGGCCTTCTGACAGCGGCGGGAGGAGTACAGGGAGAGAGTCGGGAAGAACCACGGGATGAGCACCGGGACGAGAGCGCCCGCACCACCCACCAGAGCCCGCTCTGACCCGGCACGGCGCAACACCGCGCAGCGCGATTGGCGCGTACCGAGCGTGGCTCTCCGCCAATGGCAGAGTGCTTTGTTCCTGGAGGGAGCGCGGTGCAGGCTGGGAGGTGTAGTCCGAAACCTGTACTCCAGAAACACGCTCCCCACGCAGCTCCATTTGTTTTGGATTTATTTTTTTTTTCTCCAAAGACGGGTACCACCAGAAGTTGAATTTACTGATCGAATAAAGCGTAGCGTGTACTGTGAAACAATATAGTGTGAACCACAGCTGTTGCTGCATGGACAGAGAGTGCCCATCCCCTGGTTTGAAACCCGAAGTACATATTCCCTACCCCATGAAACACCGACAATTAAATTTCGTTTAATATAGAATCAAGGCATCGTTAAGGCTGGAAAAAAACTTCTAACAGCACCAGGTTTAGCATCTTGATCCTTTACGATGGTTTAGGTCCCCATCCCCTCCAAGTCGCAGTTTTCTGTCTCCTTGTTCCTGCAATCCACGTCATCTTCGCACCTTATTTTGAAATGCTTGAGTAAAGTTGTCAATAAAGTTTCTAAAGCTGAAAACACCCACTAAGTAATCCTTAAAACAGCTCAGCACAAGAAACTCTCCCTGAGTTCCCCTCTATCCCGCAGGCCCCTCTCCCCACAGCGATCCCAACTCCCCGCCCGGTTCCCACAGCGGTCCTGGCCCTCCTTTCCACAACGTTTTAGTGGGACACAGCCGACGCCGGCCAAGGAGCCACCGGCGGTGCCGCAGCCGACAGCCGCACCCCAGGGAGCCGCAGGGCAGCGCCAGCAGCCACCGCTGGAGCTGCGGGGAGCCCAGGAGCAGCCCCCAGCCAACACTCGAGCGCGGCTGCAGGCGGACGCGGCAGCGCTGTCCCGGCGGTGACAAAGGAGGGCCGCTGCCGTTCCCCAGCGCCTCAGAACCACAGAATCAGCGAGGCTGGAAAAGACCTCTGAGATCATCAAGTCCAACCTGTGACCGAACACCGCCACGCCAACCAGATCGCGGCACTGAGTGCCACATCCAGCCTTTCTTAAACACCTCTGGGGAGCGTGACTCCACCACCTCCCTGGGCAGCCCATTCCAACGTTTAATCCCCCTTTTTGTGAGCAAATTCCTCTTGATGTCCAACCTGAACTTCCCCTGGCACAGCTCGAGGCTGTGTCCTTCGTCCTGTTTGCTAACTGCCAGGGAGATGAGTCCGACCACCACATAGCTGTGGCACCGGGACCGGCACCGGAACCAGGACCGGGACCGAACCCCCCCATCCCGGCAGTACGGGGAGGGCCCGCTCACGTGACCGCGCGCGGGGCGGGGCGGCTCCCCCGCCCGCTGCCGGCTCGGCGCCTGCCGGGTAGCGCCTCACCCACGGCAGCGCGCGCCACG
>WEKY01055418.1:16074-55678 GCA_013390045.1 Picathartes gymnocephalus
GAGGCAGCGCGGCGGCCGCGGCGGCGGGTGAGGCGAGGCGAGGCGAGGCGGGGGTGGTGGCCGTGGCGGCCCGCGGTTCTCCCTTTCCCCCCGCGCAGCCCCTTCTCCGTGGGCAGCCCCTCTTGGTGCGGCCGATCCCGGGCAGGGGGCGGTGCGGGAGGGGAAACTTGCCTGAAACCACGTACAGGCCGCTCGGGCGCGGCCCCGATCTCCCCGGGCAGGGCCATCCCCTTTGTTGGGCCTGTCCCGGGCAGAGCAGGTGCCGGGCAAGACCGTGGAAGCGCCTCGGGGTGCTGGGCCGAAGCTTTTGTTCCTGCAGGCGAACTGCTGTGATGGGAAGGTGACAGATCACGGAAAGTAATGTAAATACAAGATCATGTGGAGATAATATGGAGGAGTTTGAGGAAAGATTTAAAGGAGGCTTTAAAATACAGAGTTGGCGTATCAGAGGAAAAATGAGCCCTAAGGGGCATGGTGTTTTTATTTCTCTTTTCTGGAAGCTTACGCCGCTTGCTTTTTGCACCTTTAGTGGTACTGCTGCCGTGCTCAGGTTCTTTTGTAGTGATCATAAATACTTTGCTGGTGCGTGTTTTCATTTTGTTTAACCAGCTGTTGAAATTCCAAATATTGAGGGTGAGTAGAGTTTGAATGCTGCAATCAATCGTAGTGCATTGATCTCTGCCTGACAGCGTCAGCAGTACTTCATAAATATTAACATGCTGTCCTCAGAGTGCTCTGCAGCTCTAGTGAAGGCAACACTTAAAAAGATTAAGTGAATAGGAATTATGTCTTCTAATCCCCACTGGCTTTCACGTAGGTGATAAAAATGAGGCAGCTGAGTTTTCTGCACAGTGCTAAAACTTCTGGTTATTTGTTGCTGATTCCAAATAATATACTTCATAGGGGTCACTAGATAAAATATGATTGCTGTGTGTAGGAACTGGACATGGTTACACAGAGAGATATCTGGGGGAAAATTGGACATTTTAAATGCTTTTTCAGACAAACACACCCTTTTGTTAATAAACCTTACCTGCTGTTGTCTCTGAAAACTGTAGCAGAAAGACTGATGCTCACAGCAGCTGGTGGGGAGGTCTGTCTGTCTGGCAGAGAAGTGTAGGTGTTTAGTTGTGTCTGTATCATGTAATACCTTGTGGTCTGTACGTGTTGAAGGGTTTCACTTACCTCTCAATGGTATCAGTGCACTGTGCAGGTATAATCATTGCTGAGCTAAGGCATTTGGTTAAGCTAATGCTTAGTGCTGAAACGTGGGTTTTGTTTTTTTTTTCCCTCTGACCTTAGTTGGCAAGATAGGATAGTATGAGTGAAATCTGATTAATAGGGTTTTGCACGTTCAGGTAAATATGATGGGGCTGTATTTTTAAGAAAGCCTTAGCAACTTCTGTTGCAGATATGTGTGATTTTCAATTCCTGCTTTAACTTTCATACCAGCACTAGCTTAGATTGTCCCTGTAGTATTCACTGATTTTTATATCTCTCTTCATATCTTTCCACACAGGTGTTCCTGTTAGTACTGGGGTGCTTCATTATTTGTAGCTTCCATACCAAAAAAACAGACCTCTGTTTCTGGCTATGTGACCTCTGCCAAATGCATACTTGCTTTACTTATCAGTGTACTTGTCAGTTTGGGACAGAGTCTGATCCTTTATCAGAAGGTTCTTCCTGCCCATTTAGCTGTTGTGATAGTGGGGTTTTTTTTGCTTTATCTTCCTTTATTACTTTTTTAATAATGTTTCCTTGTGGATGTAATTTTATTAGATGAACGTGGGTCATGTGGCAGTCTGAAAGACTGAGGAGGTGTTTGTCCTTGCTAAAACAAGGAGGAGCCTGGTCTTTTTGCGTTTGTCTTTTTCATGTGGTTGGTATTGCTTTGAACCGATGCTTCTTCGAAAATTTTATACTTCTTAATGTTATGCCTTTTTAATTTAGAGACTACACCTTTCGTTTTTCAGATTTCATGCCTTTGTTTATTCTTTGTTAAGGCTAATCTGCTCCATCAATCCCATTAAGTCGTTCTCTTTTATGTTTGTATGGATCTTAAATGAATGAGAGAAACCTCCTACAGTAAGAAAAATACGAATGTCATATTTCTTTTTAAGAGCAAGAACTCATGCTTTGAAAGGGACTTGGATAACTACAACATTGGAAAAAACACATGGAAGAATTTCAATTTGAAAGCAGTTGCATCTGATTTCTCTTTCTTTTAATCTTCCATGTGTAGGACTCACTAGAAGGGCTGGCAAAGGGCTTGTGTTCGTATTTACTGGCTATTATGTCTAATGTGTACAGACTCCAGAGCCTTTATATTTATTTAATGAATTTTTTGTAATTTATAGGTGGTATTATCTCTCAGCTTTCTAGACTTGATATTTGATATGAGAGTATTGAACGGAGCCTGCAAAAGCAGTTGGGAAGAGTAGGGGCAAACAAGCTCAAGGGGGCTTGGAAATGTAGACCTCCTCATTTCTAAGCCAAGGAGTTCCTCCATATTTCCATATGAGTAAAAAAGTTCTCCAGCAATGCTAATTTCTGGGTTTCATTGAAATGAGCCCATGAAATTCCAACCCCTTCATGCTTTATGCAGTGAAATGTAATTCTTTATGTTACTGCTCTTTGGACATCTTGCTAATCTTGTCTATGACTGCTGCTCATCCTTTTAATAGTTTTGCTGAGGCAGAGCAGAAGGACCATTATTTATGGCAATATTACTGTCAGTCAGGGCTCTTTATTGTAATTAAGTTGTGGAAATCTTGAGGGCTGTAAACTATTTTTACTGTAGGTAGCACCACGAAGACAGAGGATAAATACCACAAAGATCAATATTTTAAAAGAGGTATTATTCTGTTTACTAAAAGCAATAAACATTTAACTCCTGCTTCTGAAATTGGCATCTATACAGAGCATGAGAGAAGAATTTGCAAATGCTTTCATTCTTGCTGTCCAGCAGTTTCTTTTGGAATGAACCCCGTCTGTTCTTGGCACATAAACCAATTGTGAAATATCTGATTTTGTGAAGAAGGGTATAGTGCAACATAGTCTGAAAGAAATAAGTATGAAGTTTGCCTGGAGATAATTTTGTAAAACTTATAATCGTACAAAACTATCAATGTGATATGCTTAGAAGCATTTTCCTTTTTGATAACAAATTAGCTGGAGGTTGTTCAATCATGACATTTTTCCTTAGTGCCACAAATTTAGGAAGCTAATCCAAGAACTGGGTGGTACTCTGCACTCTTACAGACTGATTTCAGTCACTTTCTTCTGCAAAAGCAGGCGGGTCATTGACGAGAGCAAGGTGTTGATGACCCCAGTCTCAAGTACTTTAATTATTTAGCCTACAGAGGAAACAATGACTTACAAAGTGAACTGTAAACATTCATTTTACTGAAGTAGTTGTTTTGTTGAATGAATGCTCTTTTGTGTTCAGTCATCAGAGTCTTGGAACCTGGAATTATAAAGGGTCACCTTAATATTTTAGGGCAGGATAAGTGTTTTGGACTATTCCCAATGCTTCGTGTCATCATGCTCCTTTTATTCCTGGGTTTTTTGAATCCCATTGAACAAGTTTCTGAAATTAATTACCAATATTTCAGAAATTGCCTTGACATGTTTCTGAACTTTGCAAGGTGAAGTTCACTAGATACTGTTGTCCTGGATGGTTTTAACTTCTCAGCATTGTCTGTAATCCATTCTAACATCTGTCTTATCTGCCATTGTCAGGTGAAAACACTGAATACATACTGACTATCCATATCACTCACTGCTTTCTTTTGTGTTATATCATGGTTGTCTCTCTTGTCTCTTACTGCTAATATGTGCAGGACTTTTCTTATGTCTGTGAGATGGAACCCATTTTGAACCTTGCCTTTTTTAGCTTACTGCTTCCTATTTATACTATTCTGTCATCCTCATGTTGTGCTACTTTTTTTCTGCATCTGTTTTTGTGCCTTTAATTGGTTATCTTGTCAGTTTTTGTGCTGTTCTTTTACCTGTTTCCCTTTAAGTTTCTTAAATTCATGGAAACTTTCTAGACCTGCTCTAATTTCTTTGGAGGAAGTCCAGACACTCACTTTTCACTTCTGTCTAAATTGTCTCTAAGACTCAGGCTTCTCAGTTGATCGGAAACAAAATCATACATTTTCTTCTCTGCTTGAAAGAAAACATGACTCTGACTTCTTTTGAATGTATGAGCTGGCTGAAAGACCAATGTATCAGGATACAGTCATTCCTTTTAGTCCTATCACTTGCCTTTCTCAGCCAGCCCTGTCTTTGCAGTTGCTCAGCAATACTCTACCTTATTTCTCTTTTATTTGAATTTGTCTTGGTACAGCTTTCATTTTTCTTCCTTTGATTTCCACACTGCTTTTTGAACAAGTCTGGACTTTGGAATGAGGTGGAGTGTATCACATGTAATCACACTTTTGGAACAGGCTTCCCCTTTTAAAGGAGCATTCCTCTCTCTTTTATGTCACTGCATGCTGCAGTGTCAGATATGATACCAAATCCAATGTGAGGCATTGTGTTCTTCCTGTTTTAAGAACACAACAGCTGCAATGAGATCAAAGATCCATACAGTCCATACAGTAGGTTGTGTAAGGGAAGAATAACAGATGCCTAAAGGAATAATAGATCAAGTAGATGGTAATGCTTCCCTAATAGACTTCTCTAGCATTTCATAAAGAAGTCGATGACTTATTTATTTATTATGAATGACTGTATAGCTTGTATTCATGGCTGTTTGGTAGCTAGCCCATTATTCTTCCCTATTGTTTTTCTTATAACAGTTGCAGTTTCCATTCTTATCTCGTGGTGTAGATTAATAGCTTCTTCTGAGCTTAGTCACAAACAAAAGAAAATCCTGTGATGATGAGAAACTAATATCAGCTTTTTTTAAGCCTGTCTAAAAAAACATAACTGCAGAATTGTATTGTTTCTGCCAAATTTCCACAAGAAGTACATTATTACTAGGGAACTGTAAACGGTTGAAAAAAATTTGTAATGGAAACAATGATGGTTCAGCTGTAGGGCTTGTGGGCACTTCCAAACAGCAGAGCTTTTCCATCTGTTGACTTTCAAACTTCCAGTTCCTTGCTGCTGCATTGCTTTAGTCATCCCTGTCTGTATATAGAGTGACTTTAGCAACACTGTTCATACTATAAATACATTGCTCAGGGTGCTTCAACAGTGTTGTTTCCAGCCTGCTACACAAAACAAACGTAAACCTAAATCAGTGGCTTCCTTTCCTGGTTTTGGTGGCATACACTGCTCAGCGGCCTCCAGGTTATGACCGGTGTAGAACACTTTCACTAGAGGAGCAATAAAACCGTCTTGATTTAAGTGAATGGAAGTGTATATAAATAGACAAAATTTGAAATCTGTCTAATTTTATAAACTGCTTGAATATTTTCATGTCCTACATCTACAGTATTTCCTGTCATTTCCTGCATTAGTCATTTCTCCATGTTTCCTTTCTCTCCTTAGTTGTAGGAAAAAGGAAGGAACAACAAAGCTGTCAGAGAATGTGAATCAAGAGAGGTGATCAGCTTTCTGCAGTCTGTTCCTGCATAGAAATTAGTTTTAGATATGACTGTGGCACTTCAATCTTAGTGCTAATCCCCATCTGCAGGTGTTCCATAGGGCTTGATGCTCACTTAGAGTTGCTGAATGCCATCATCTGTCCAAGCTCAAGTGAGCAGTCATTTCCTCAACTTTTTAATTGTTAACTTTACAACGGCTTGGATTTCTAGTACCTGAAGGAGGCTACAAAAGAGCTGGAAAGGAACTTTTTACAAGGGCATGTAGTGATAGGACAAGGGGCAATGGCTTTAAACTGAAAGAGGATGGGTTTGAATTAGATATGTACCACTGTGAGAGTGCTGACACACTGAAACAGGTTGCCCAAAAAAATTATGGATGCCCCATTCCTGGAAGTTTTCATGGCCAGGCTGGATGGGGGCCTGTGCAACCTGATCTAGTGGAAGGTGTCCCTGCACATGGCAGGAGGTTGGAACTGGATGGTTTTTAAGGTCCTTTCCAACTCAAACCATTCTAGGATTCTATAAAAATCCACTAAAAAAGGACACTACTAAAAAGTCATTGTTACCTGTATTAAGTAGATGCCCTCTGAATGCCTTTGCTTTGCAGTACAAGGTATTGGTGTCATCTAATATGCCTTGTATCTAAAGCTTGGTTGTTTAGGAGTGTAGCAGTTTACTTCTGTACATGTTCCACAACATGCATCTAAAATTCTTATGTGTCTCATTTCAGAACTACTATGGAACCTTGGCAGCCTTGTAGGTTTGGAAGGCTTAAATCCAAGTTCGGAAAGGCCTTTTCCAGTCCAGATGATTTGCTGGCTGAAGCGCTTAATTAGGATGGCTTTTGAACAAATTGGATTGAACATGGAATCAGTAAGTATTTCAAACTTCCTTTATGTTTTCAGAAAATAAGTTATAGAAAGCACTTCATGTATTTTAGTTTGTGCTTACCTAGCAGAACACTTGAAGTGTAATCAGTACTGGGATGATTCTGTATTGCTGAAAAGTCATGAAGTTTATGACTTGGACACTGAAATACTGAGTAATAAATGTGTTAAAAGTACTATGCAGTTCCTTCTGGTTCTATTAAACTGTTTACTTTGTAAACACTGCTTTTCATGCTGGACTTCCGTATGTGTTTTGAAGCTGAAGGAGAATTTCATCTTATTTTTAACAGTGATAAAAAGAGTAATCTTATTTCTTGTTCTTACCTTGGAGATACAAAAAGCCCCATGAAACTGAGATGGTTATAACTGTGCTATATTTACCTCTTCTGTGCTATAGTTACCTCTTCTGAAGGTGTAATAGTACATGAGAGCAATACAGCTGTGTTCTTTACTGGGTAAACAGAGGAATAGGCCTGCATAGCTCTCCTCTTGGAGGAGACTATATAGTTTTCTTTGAATACTTAGCAGAGAGAGACAGAGAGCTGCTACACATCAACTGCTCCGTCACTGTAACCTTTAGGAAGCTATTTTGAGCACAAATGTTGACCTCAGTGCAGTAATCCCTGTAAGTTTTTGAAATGTTTTAATGTTTTAAGAATGGGGAAATCCTTAACAGCTACATGCAGGGTTTAGTCAGTATTATTGTGATAGAACCTTTTATCTGTCTTGGGAATCTATGGAGAGCAAATTGTTTATATTAAAAACATATTGTTTAAATTAAAATTGACAACGGGAATCTGTATTTTAGGATTTTATTTGAATTTTGATCTGGGATTTCATGTAACTTTGAAAATTCAAAGTATAAGAATATGTTGCATTATGAGACTGGTGATTCAGGAATTTCAGCCTAAATAGGGAGAGGAACAAGTTTTTAATCTGTTTCTCCCCATTTTCTACTTGTATCAAGCTTGTGATAGTGCAGTTACGTTTCCAAATGTCAGCTGTTCTGGACAACATCAAAACACTGATGCAATAGGAGTGTATGACTAAGTAGCCTTTTCTAGACTTGCTCAGCCAGTGCTTCAAGTCAACAAGAAGTTGTGTGAACTTGGTTAGAGCAGTGCTGAGACCTCACCTCAGCTGAGCAGGGAACTGACTTTACTTGCACCCCTCGTGGCACAGTTTGCATGCAGTTTTCTGGAAATAATGTCCTGCAATATCTTGTATTACCAAAACTGAGTCATTCAGCGTTTTGGTGCACCAAGCCACTGTTGAAGATCCCCAAGGGCATTTGGAAACCAAATATTTTTGAGTGCTAGTCGACAACTTGTCTGTGGTCTGAGCAATATCTAAACAAGTTTTGCTGCTTTTTTAAAATACATTGCACTCATGTTGGTAATAGAGTATGTAGTCTAGACTCTCTTGCTGTTGTGGAAGTACTTCAACTAATTAAACCTTCCTTTGACTGGCATTATTTGTTCAGTGGCCCATCACTTTGAGTCTCTTGCCAACAGTTCTGCTTTAAACATCACAATCAGTTGTGAATAATGAGACTGTTTTACTGTGGTGTTGCTTGTCAGTGACTTATTGAAGGCCACTGATCTTCCTGCTGTTTGCTCAGACTGTAAACAAACAGTAAGGTGATAGGCACAAAGGTGAGGTCTTTGTTGAGGCAACCAAAATGCAGCATCAATAGACTACTCTGCATTGAAACATTTGTGTTCCGTTTAGCAGTGCATTGAGCAAGAGAATGTATTTTTTATAGAATGGAAAAAAAATAGATCTGAGTGGATTCGTGGCAAAGTTGCAGCTCTGATGTGAGGATATAGCATAGCATATGTGCAGTGCACATTTATTTTGTCAAAATTTTTACATTCCAGTAAAGCCAGAGGAAGGAAGGATAGCAATTAGAAATAGGCAAAATGTTTGTGTGAAGATTGTGAAATAATCTGGGGATCAATACCATGGAACATAAACTTTCCTTTTTAATAGAACCTTCAACATCTAAGAGTGGTGATCTCTGCTTATTATATCAAAATATTCAGCTGTGTGTTATGCAACTCCCACAGCACCACTACAGTCATCATACAGGCAATATTTCCATTGCCAATCCACAATAGCCTTGATTTTTCCTGTTTTCTTTGTTGGGCAACCTTCTGCCAGGATGTCAAGTTTGCTTGAAGCTATGATCTTTTAAAAACTAAGGTCTGACTAGTAAATTTGTATTTATAGCCATAATTAAACACTGGCCAAGTTTTTTAAATTACCATACAATGTTCTAATTGTTTACTAACAATGTGCCCTGTGTTAGAGTCTTACTATTCTTTTTCCTGTTTGCATTGTTTTTGTTGCCTCTGCCTGTACTGAAATCTTTCCTACTTCTCTCTGGAGTTTTTGCTTCTGTTATGGCTCATTTTGTAGTATTCTCCTAGGATTAAACTCCCATTTTATTTCATTTCATAAGGCTGCAGTAAATATTAAATACAACAAAAAAAAGCAAATTTAATCCCTGTTGAAAGAACATAGAGGAAATCTAAATTGCAGTAGAAAGTTCTAATAAAGCCTGGTGTGTTGAGCTGCTATGGGCAGTTTTCTCCAAGTGAATCTATTTTTTGGGGCAGGGGGCAAAGTTCCTTTCTTACAAAAATTTCATCTTATTTTCTTCTTTTTGCTTTCCTTTGCTCTTTAATTTCAGAATTACATTTTCATGTTTATTGTAGCTGATACTTATTTTTATAAAGAATGGTAGACACTATTCCTGTTTAAGAAGAGCTCTTAATTGAAAAAGAAAAAAGTTGTTTTGAGAAATGAAGAATTATGTGATTTTATGGATTTTTAATGATTGGGTGGCTTTTCTTGACCTGTAAAAATAGGTGTCTGACTTAATGTAGGTTCTTTATTGTCTTGAAAATTAGAATATTGTGTTTTTGAAGATACTTTCAGCTCCTGAAGTCTTCTGCATTACCTGATTTATTGCTTTGACTTTAGACTTAATGCAAAGGCTGTCTTGACCTTAAGCAGCCCTAGCTATATTGTACTGATGATGTATCATGTATTTGTGCCAGTTTGGGGATAGAATGTAAGGAGTGCACTGGGACAGAATTCAGTGTATAAACAGTATATCCTACTCTAGTATGAAAGGAGTGACTAAATACATTTAGCACAAGTATAGTATGGAAGAATAAGGGAGAACTAATAAAATACGATACACAAATCAGTTCCCTAACAGCTGGCTTCTTTATTCTTCCCATGCAGGTGCTTTGGTCAAGCAAGCCTTATGGTTCATCTCGAAGTATTGTAAGAAAAATTGGTACTAACCTCTCTCTTATACAGTGTCCAAGAGTTCACTTTCAGGTAGGTGTTCTCAGCAGTTTAGAATCTGTGTTTCACTATACTGATAAAGGGATTTGCTCGTGACTAGAAGGTTTGTAAAAGTAGAGTATGATAACTACGCATAGGAGAATTAGCCTACTTTTCTCCTTTTAGTTCACATGTTTTCCAAATAAGAAAGTTAAAAAAAAATACATTTGTAAAGGAGAAAAATGATTGAAACTTATTTCAGTACTTAAAAGCTAGGCTTAAGAGGCATGTAAAGATGAACAGTGTTAAAAATACTTGGGAAAATAAACAACTTTATCAGAAATCAAAAAATTAGTAACAAGATAACGTGAGTGCCCTGTTTGCTTTTGTTTAAAATACAAGGCTAGCACTGTGTAGGTGAAAGGGTAGGGTAAAGAGCAAGTGTAAAGGAAGAGAAACCCCATGCTTTCTATAATGAGTCTTTCAGGAACAGATGGGAAAGTGGAAGCTGTTACACATAATCTCTTGAACTCTGGCGTTAGGGATAGGGGGTGGGTATAGACTTGGAGAAGTTTAGTGTTTGAAATTCAAGCTGAGAGAGAAATGTTTCGTGGGCTGAGCAAGGGCGGGGAGTGTAAAGATGAATGGAGGGTTTCAGCTGCCACACCAAGATAAAGTAATTTTCACACTGCTAAATTTTTCAATGCTTAAATTAATTTCCTTATTGTAAGTGAAATGTACGAACAATATTTAGACTTGAAATTACAGTAGCAAAACCAGG
The DNA here is from genome assembly GCA_013390045.1 of Picathartes gymnocephalus. NCBI lineage: Eukaryota > Metazoa > Chordata > Aves > Passeriformes > Picathartidae > Picathartes > Picathartes gymnocephalus. The sequence goes on from WEKY01055418.1 coordinate 26,601, forward strand.
TAGTTCAGATTACCATAGAAGCCATATTGGTGTGATAGTAAAAGCCATGCTAACATTTTCCCTCTCTTAAAAATTACAGTGAGAAAGCTGGGGGCAGGCACCTCACATTTCTAGTGACTTGCTGAAAAAAAAATAAAGGGATGTGAGGTTTTGTGCAGGTGCGGACAACAAATGGCATGCTGGATTTAAACTTTTGAGTATATAATTACTAGGATTTTTGCCAGCAGTAAGGCTCCCTGTGCCTCAGATTTAAAAGGTAGTGAAGTCTTCCTACATGCTTGATTTTCTGTACTGTAAAGGCCATACAAGGCAAGATGATGCTCATTTGCAGATAGTTAGCCTAATATTGACTTCTCTTAATATGGTACATAAGAGAAGACATTTCTGGTTTATGTTCTTGGAAGGAATGGTAAGATATATCTCTGGAATCTGTTCCTGATTATTTTTAGTGTTTAAGCAAATAAATAAATACATAAATATGTTTTAGTCTGGATTCTGTTAAAATAAATAAATTTGCCTTTTATTCCTCTTAAAGAGACATTCATTCAGCTTTGTGTGTACACTAAGTATAAGCATTCATGTTTTATTAGATGAAAGGAAAAGATCCTAAAAATAGAAATACAGTTTAATTAGAAATAGAAATTTCAAAATTTGAGCCTAGAAACACATTAAAAATGTATATGGTTTGTGCAGACTCTAAACTATCTTAATGTACAAACTGCTGAACATGTTAAATGTGATGCTAACATCTGTTTTTTGTGTCTTTATCTCAGCATTAAATTCTATAGTGAAGTTCAATACTGATCTCGATCATTTTCATGCTGTTGCACCTGACACTTTCCTATAGCTGTCTCTTCCTCTTTCTTGCCAGCTTTAACTCTATTATGAAAGGACCATGAACTGAACCTTGCTGTAAGTCACTCTATTTAAAAAAACAGATCAAATCTTACTTGCATCATCTAAGAGTGCATGTATGTAATCAGTGTTGCTACCCCAGAGCCGCAGACTTTCCACGGGTCTTCATTTTCCTTATGATAAACGGATGAGACACATTGAAAGAGTATCTTTGTAATGCTCGTATGTACCTTCTAGCATGCTTTTGTTCAGCTAGTCTGGAAAAAGAGTAGTAGCCAAAAATTTTGATGTTTGAGGTCTGCTGACTGTTGTGTCTGTCTCTGGATCTTGCCATAGTCAGCATTTAAATTAACTGCTAAGCACTAAAATGCTGCTTACATATTCAGTAAGAAGTGGCAGAACTTAATGTATCTTCTCTATTCTATATGGCATAAACAAATGAAAATAGTTCATATAGATCTTTTGTTTGTCATAATTTTTAGATTTAGATGTAGTCTTTAGGAGAAAATAAAATTAAACTTGCCAGCATAGCCTCAGTAGATTCAACCAAACCTACAGCAGTGTCTCTCAAGATAACATCCTTCAGCTGCAGCATTTCTGGTTTAGTCCCATGCTTCTCCTGTCTGTCTGGTGGATACCTGATAACTCAGTAGAAGTCTCCTAATAAATTGGTGTGCATGTAACAAACATCTGAATTTACTGGGCTAATTTGAAAAATCACAGCAAGTTTGTCTTTCTTGAAGTGTTTCCAAATGTTTAATACATAACTGTATTAGTAATTTGAGACAAGAAGTTTTTATTCTGTCCTCAAGCGTATAAAAATATCTGTTGTGCTTCGCACTTTCTGGAGCAAACAAAAGAGCAGGGAACCTGCGCTGCTGAGCAGCGTTTCCGTAGTGTAGCGGTTATCACGTTCGCCTAACACGCGAAAGGTCCCCGGTTCGAAACCGGGCGGAAACACTGGCGAGGCTGACTCTTTCTTTGGGGGTTGGACTCGATGATTCTTTATATGTCCCTTCCAGCTTGGGGTGCCAGAATAGTACAGTGTGTGTAGCCTTCAGAAATCCGTGATGGGTCTCAGGCGTGTCTGTGTGTGCAGCATACATGCACACTAAGATAGGCAAAAACCCTGTGAAGGAAGAAGTGCGGGAAACAACTACTCAGTTTCCAGAGAAAGAAAAGCAGGCCACAGCGCTGATTCATTCAATTCCTGCCATCCAGGAGAACTGGGCTTCTGTTTTCAGTACTCCGTTCTCCGTTTTAGGTGCTGGCAGAGCAGTTGTTCAGTTTTTCTTCAGCTGGGATTGACTGGAGGAATAGGGTAGTGACAGAGGTGTTTACAGGCAGGTGAAGGTTTTGAGAGAGTCGTGTTGGCTTTTCACCTTTAAATTAAAGTGAAAATCTTGCATTAACTTGAAATTCAGATTCCACTGCTGAGGAAGGCTTTGTTTTTTTTAGGGATAGAGAAAAGAAACATCTGTATATGTGGTAACGAGCAGATTCTGTTTACATATAAATACGAACTAAAATTAAGAAGAAACTTGTATCACAATATAACAGAAGGCTTACTACTAAATCTTGGATTAGAAGTTATTTATCTCGTGATGCAGGAATTCTGGCAGTGGTAAATATATTCCTTATTGTTGATTTAGAAACTTATTTTTGATTCAAGCATGTGTAGTGCCTTTATTTAAAAGTGGCTTCAATCTTTTAGTGGTAATATTGCTGCCAGAAAACCTGTATCACCTGCAAGAAGCGGCTCGGGTATTCCGGATTTTTTTAAATTGCCATTAACATTCATACAAATGCTGTGGTCCTGAAAATTTCTATTCATTTTTGAAAAGAAAAATACTAAGGAAACCTCAAACAGCAAAAATCCTAACATGCAATATAGTATTCTCTAGACTGCCTTAAAGAGAGGCAGACTGTAATGGTATTAGGCACAACTGTTAATGTGATAAACATATTACCATCTGTGCTGATGCTACCTGGAAAAAACCCTGTTGTTTCCAAATGATCTGATGGTGCCAATACATACTCCTGGGAGCTGTGATAAAGACTCTCATGCAAGTGAGAGTGTGAGGTGAACACAACTAATCTCAATTTCTAAGACTGTTTGCAACAACTCCGGGGGAAAAAAGGAGCCCCAAGCCCACAACTTCTCTCTTCCTGAGACTTCTGTATCAGAGGCTACTACTAAAATATGTATGGATGTTCTTCTGAAATGGTTTCACCTCATCCAGACTGCAGTCCTACTGTGATAGGTCTGCTACAAATTCAGACTAATGCTAACATTTCTTAGTAGTTTGCTCTTACAGAGTAGGGTTGCCTTGAAAACTGACCTAAGTGCTGCTGGGCTGGATGCAGGCTGTCCTCACAGACTGGCATCTGGGGCCACCATCTTCATCAGTATTCCCAGCTTCTTGGCCACTGCTGGCCACAGGCAGCACTTGAACAGCTGCAATGACACATGCGGAGTTGGCTGTGGGTTTGTTTGTAGTGTCGGATTAATATCTGGACTCAATGATCTTAGAGGGCTTGTCCCACTTTAACAATTCTGTGATTCTATGAAATAAAAGCAAAAGCTGGGGCATATATGCATTGGAGATATGTAACTCAAGGTGAAAGACTGAGCAGAACAAATTACTGAAAGTTGTTTCAGTAGCTTTTATCTACTGAGATACTGAGCCCAGGCTGCTCAGGAGTCCAGTGACTCTGAACACATGCCCTCGTCTGACCTGGGGAAGCAGCCAGTATTTCAAAATAGATTTGAAACCATTTTGTTGAGTTGTGACTATGGAGCAAGTACTGATGGTACAAACAATTTTTCAAATCACCATTTAGGTCACTTAACTGGAAATTAAAGAAAGGTTCCACTCTTTGGAGCCTTGCTCACCTTTGGCTTCAAACAGCTGTAAAGCTAATGGCCAGAACCATGCTGGAAAATGGTCCACATGTTTGGCATGCTGTAAATAAAATTGTTAGCACATAGTGTATAATGTTACGATTGCATCCTACCTCTCACTCAGTCTTTGTGATTACTGAGCTGGTAGAATTGGCTTCTTGCCTGGGTTTGGGGTTGCTTTGCTTGTTTGCTTTTCTTTTACCCCTGTGCAGTGTACATACTTCTTGTACAGAAATTCTGAAGTTGTACGGAAAGGGAAACTTTGGCAGAATTTCACTTTAAAAATAACACTAAATCAGAGCAAAAGACTTGAGAAGTATTGGCAGCCTTAATGTCTTTTTAAACTACTGATCATGAATATAATTTAAATCATGGTATTTGAGTTACTATAGAAAACTGTGTGAGAATGTTCATGTTTCTTTGTCTTTAAGGTAACAATTTGCACTGTATTTTTAGTGTTCATTAGCATTATGTGATGGTGTATGTAGTCAGCCATGAACTTCTGCAAAGTGTTCAGCAGAATGGGTTGAACAGTTTGAAGGCAGTGAAATGTTTCTGGACTGAGCACAGGACAGAAATAAGTGTTTCAAGTCTACAGATGTGTTTCGTGCATGTATGTGTTAATAGTTACATGTAGCCTCAGTAGAAGTATTGGGTAACATAAATGTGACTTGGGCTGGAAAAAATGACTCTAAAACCTTCAATCTTGCCTTTAAAATTTAGCTTATTTCTCATGTCACGGAAGGAAACACTCCTGCTCAACTCAGAGAAGATGCAGTGGCCTCCTTTGCAGATGTGGGATGGATTGCTGAAGAAGAAGGTGAAGACTCTACAAGGCTCAGGTATGTTTCTGAAATCTTCTGTCTGAACTTCTGAACGGAGAGGAAGAAACCTCACTTCTCTCCAGTGAGAATCTATTGTGCATTACAATTAACAGAGAGCACTTGAATGCTGGGAGAAGAGACAGAGGTAGCGTCTGAAGAAGAAATAGTAGAGGTTAGACTAACAGGATTATGAAACCAAGACTGGTTGGAAAATATACAGGAGATTGGCATTTTAGAAGGAAGACTGGGTTTTATTTATTTATGTATTGCAAAGAACTACACACAATAGCTTCAAGCAGTGAAAATGTCTGCTGTGCTATGGCACAATTGCTAACAGTGATTCTCCAGTTCTCCTGAGATTGTCATTACCATGGGGCAGTGAACTGTACAGCTTCCTCGTTAGCAGCAGTGGTCATTCTGGCAATCCAGTAATTGGCACGTTGTTTTTCACCTTTCTGGTTAAGGCTCCACAGTCTGCTAAGTACAGTGAAAAAATTGTGGTTTGTGTTTCACATCTTTAATCTTCATAACAAGTACTGGCAGGGAAGCATGTGAGCACCTGTGTCCAGAATGACTGGATAGGTACTGATGTGTTGGACCAAGTGAAACAGTTTGGCTGAAGGGATGAAGTTCTCTATTCCATCCTACTCAGATTGCTGCTAAGACTATCCAGAAATAAAAGTACAGTTCTCTAGTGCAGAGGAGGTTTATCTTCTAAACAAACTAATCTGACAGAGAAGGGCACAGATTGCTGGCTTCAGAGATTATAGGAGGATACTGTTCTTAATTTGAAAGCATAAAATAGGTTAGTAATAACCTAGATGCCCTCCAACATGACTTGCTACAGTGAAGCTTTGCATAACAAACATTCTGGCACTGCCACATTGATTTCACAAACTCAGAGGGGAGTCACAGAAATCAGCACTTGTTTGGGAAACAGTGTTCCAGAAGTCTGTTTGTTATGAAGGAAATTAACTGTCCCATACTACTTCTGTTTGCACAGAAGTATTTTGTTTAAGGATTGAACTGTAAAGCTATTACATTTAATGGAGACAACAGGGAGAATGACTCTTTGGTCCTTCAAAGAACTTATTATGAAAGATGTAGGATTGCACGTTTGCTGAAACGCCTGCATGGGAAGGGGGGAGCAGGGACAGATGGATGTGGGATGGGACTAAAATAATCCTGCAGATGCATAGTGACCTCAAGGCAAACAGCCTATGATGGAGCACGGGAAGGGAATTACTTAGCAAATACGAGTATTTCAGTGTGCGCTGTTTATTATGTCTGCACACAGTATTAGTAGTGGAGCTGGTATGCATTAGGTGTTTTCCAGGCATTTTAAATTCTCTGTTTCAACAGGATCACATAGGTGTACTGTTAAATACTATTCACTGTAAAATTTAGTAAACAGTTTTTTGCAGATGTAGTTTTTTTCTGTGAATACAATTTTATAGAGGAAGCAACTAAATGACAAATCATTTTTCCTCTATCCCTAGTCGGAGCAGTAGTTACAGCTCAGGCGTAATATTTGTCCACAGTGTTAGATTCCAGTCAAGACATCTCCTTAAAACACTATTACTACTCTGAGCAGAAAATACCCTTTGTTATTTAGCTATCCTGCTCTTTTAGTTTCTAGAAGTCATGTTTTAACCAGTGAAGTGACCACTGGCTCCTTTCATCTTACTTAGGGAGAGCAGGAAGGTGGCTGCTATAGGAGGTATGCTATACTCCTGTAGAGAGCTTTAGTTGCTCTCTATACCCATCTAGATAACAATACTTAAATTTCATCATCCGTGATAATATTCAATTCTCCTTGATCAAATTTCTGCAAGTGGTGCTGATGGTTTTTGGCAGTGTCATGGAAGACTTAAATGTGTATCTAATCCTGGTTTGAGGTGGTCAGAGCACAGGGCTTGTTTTACCCTTAAATCTTGGCTCTTGCTTTAGGTCTAGCAGAACTGCAGGTCTAACATGGTGAGCACCCACGGTAGCTTAATCTATGCATCCAGAGTGATGGGGCATTTGGGCTGAGTTAGTCTGGAGCCATTCTACCCATTTCAAAAAGTCCATTTACCAGCACCTATTCTCACTCTCCTGTTTAAATAAACAGTGGAATCCTGGTATGCCTGAGAAGTTTTGGGATTGACATTAAGGAGGTTTGAGAAATTAAATATGTGGCCACATTTTGTGTTTTAATGATAATTTGTTGTCATCAGTCCTTATCAATTCTACTTAGAGAATCATAGAACAGCTTGCATTGGAAGGGACCTTTAAAAGCCATGTAGTTGGAGCCCCCTGCAATGAGCAGGGACATCTTTAACTCGATCAGGTTCCTCAGATTCTTGAGATAAACAGTTTTAAAAGGCTGGTGGCTTATTGGACTTGTTAAGGGAAGGCGACAGGGTTACATTTTCTTGTGAGAAGCGGAGGGAAGGTCAGGGACTCTCTAAAACTGTATGAAACTTTCTTCTCTATAGTTCTAATTATTGTGTTAGGAAACTAGATATGAGACCCTTTCCCATCAAATGACAAGCAGTCTCTGCACCACTAAGCTGTGTCATGTACTCCATATTTCTCAATGCTGCTGAAATTGGGAATTGTGCCTTCAGAAATCCAAACAGTACAAAAAATTATCCTGTGGAACTAAGAAAGTCTTCTTTCTTCCAAGGAATCAATTGCAAATGGCTATTTGCTGCTCACGGGGAAAAATGATAGCATTTAAGGGAAGAAAAATTAAATCTTAATTCAAATAAAATACACGATAGGTTTCAGGCAGAAAAATAGGTTGGGATAAGGGGGAGTGTATTCCTTTTTTTTTTTTGCTGAAATCAAAGATTCTACAAAATGCTGTTGGGGGTAGAGAATAAACACAGCTCATGATGCAAGCAGAAAGGATGTGAAGCTCTTATATTAAACTATTTAAGGTCTTGATGCAAGTGATTTGTATAAAGACAGTTTTGAAGTCAGGTCTTCAACTTGTCCCCCTCATTTGTAGGTAACATCGGTTTAGTTTTTATCTATTTCAAAGCCTTTAAAATATGTTGTGATATTTTTGTTACAGGTCAGAAGTTTGGTCAAAAACAACCCAGCCTCCTCCAGGTGAAGCACATCATTCCTGGAAGTCCCCACACAGACAAACGTCCTTGCAAAGCCCATCGGGAGGGGAACCAGTGCCCAGGAGCGCAGTGATGGCAAACGAGGAAGCGCTGCAGAAGATCAGTGCCCTAGAAAATGAACTGGCCTCTTTAAGAGCACAAATAGCCAAAATTGTAACCTTGCAAGAGCAGCAGAACTTGACAACAGGTATCAAATTTGCTGTACTTTTAGCAAAAATTACTTAATGAATGTGTTCCTTTTATAACTAATACTGTGCTAATCCTTTTTTATGAGATACTGCAACACCAAGCACTTCTCCATATTGTTTTGGTTAGTTTGGCACAATAACCAAGGGGTACAGAATAGGTCTTGAAGACAAGTGACTTGCCAGATTTTCTGTATTTTTTAGTATTCCTGAAGTCTTCATGTTTGTCTGTAAATCTGCCAGAGTTCTGAATCTGTGAATGAGTAAAGAAGTATTAAACAGCTTTCAGAGCAAAGCTCATGATAAACATGATGGCTTAAACCATACTAAAAGAATGTAACTTAATTACTGACACTGAACTCTTTCCATTCAGTAAGGAAATAGGCTCTCTGATATCATTAAGTATTCATACAAGATGCTAATTATGCTTTTGGAATATGTAATATACATCTCAAGTAACAGAAAAGGCAATTAATTGTTTACCTCAATCATCTCTGGGACCAGACACATTGTCCATATGGAACCAAAAGTGGTGCACTGTTTCTGGTGGTAAACAGAATAATTATTTTCCTGAATTTCTTTCTCTTCTTTCCCTCAACTCTGACTTAAGTCTTCAAAGATTAGCAGGAGATGGCCCTTGTCGGCTGCAGATGACAGGCATTTGGTTGTGACTCTTTCCTAAGGTCACTTAACAAGAACAGCTTTGCCTATGTTTGTGTATAAAATCATATTCTGATTTTTCAGATGCTCCTTTAGCTGTGAACTGATAGCAGTTGCTTCATTTTTCCTGAACTGCTCATATTCTAAACTATGAAATAGTTTTAAGGATCACCTGATTTCACTCTTGAGTTTTAATTATGGGGGAGTTGGGGCATGTGAAATAACTACTAACTTATTCTTAATTTTTTCCCTTTACCTCTATTTATTAGGGAAATTAAATTTTATTTTATCATCTTTACCTCCCTCTTCTGGTAGAACGTGGTAATGACGCTGTGTGTTTGCCTACAGGTACACAGAATAGACTCCTCTGTTTTATTTCTATAAAATACCTTTACACACTTTATACTCCAAGCCTCAAAAGTCTGGTTTGATCTGATTTTTCTCATTTTTTAAAGGTGAAATTAAAGAGAGGTTTCTTCATTTATTTTCAGGTTATTGCCGATACTATGTTTATAACACCAATTTTTACCTTAAATGTACGTGGAACTCAAAATCAAGTTATTTTGTGAATTTCTGTGAGTAGAGACAGATGAGTAGCTGGCCTAAAAAACCTCTACTTTGGACAGGTGGAACAAGCTTCAATTTAAGCACTGTTTGAGATCTGAAATACACATTTTAAAATATTGTATGATCATTTCTTATTTGTGATCATAAGTAGGAAGAAACACTGCTCCTATGGCAGATTGTGACTTCCAGCTCAGTAGCAGCCTCTGAGAAGAAAGGGAAATACAGGTAACATTAGGGGCAGAACATAACTAAAAGCTGTTGTGGCATCCATCCCATTGCAGTAAAGACAAGAATGCACCTAGAATTAGGACTGGAATTTCAAAGGACGCTTCTCACTTTTCAAGAAACATTTTCATGGGGCTTTTTAGCTGCGTCTGCTTAGGTGGTTTATGAATGAAGAAGTTACGTGACAATCTACAGGTGGCAGAGGGGAGGCAATTGAAGTTAGCACAGTGATTTTCTTACCTGAGCATTTGTGACACGTGAAGGGGAGTTACAAGTAAACTGACGTGTAATGCATGTTTCATTTGTAGTTGGGTCAAGTCCACTTGCTTCAGCTGCTGTCCCTGTTCCACCTCCACCACCGCCACCTCCTCCTCCTCCTCTGCCACCACCTCCTCCCTCAGGTCTGCAGCAGAGTAAGTCTGCAATCGATCTCATTAAAGAGAGGAAAAACAAAAAAATGAACACTGGCCAGAATGTGGTGGAAAACGGGCCAAAGAAGCCTGAAGTACCAAACATGCTAGAAATCCTCAAAGACATGAACAGTGTGAAACTACGGTCGGTGAAAAGGTAATAAATGTACCGAGATTGGCATTAATGATTTGTTTTTATGACTTGAAACTATTTTAGGGTGAGACAGATGCTGATGCCATCTTCTTTTCTAGATCCTCAGAAGGTACAAAATCTAAAGTGTCTCAGCCTGCAGATCCTGCAACATTAATAGCAGAAGCTCTCAAAAAGAAATTTGCTTACCGATACCGAAATGATAGCCAAAGTGAAACAGAAAAAGTTATTCCAAAGGCTGAAACAAAGACGCAGACTGAGGTAGTGCTGGTGAGTATTGTGATTCTGAACATATCCTTGAACTATAGTTAGACAAACCAACCTACATCTTTCTGCTAACATATGTAGATACCTACAGTTAACATCCCTGTCCACAGAACCCTGTGAAGTACTGCTGATATGCCAGGACTTTGGGCAATCATATGTTTTTAGTGGCAAGTCTTAGGATTGTATACTGTCTTGGCCCTAGCTTTAAAAAGTCCTATTACAGTTTTGTTATTTTTTTAAAACAAAAATGTTTTCTGTTGCCACAAGCGTCTGATATTCAGAAAACACCATTGCTAAGGGCTCACGTCGAATCCAGTCTGAACTGAATTTGCCTGTTACTACCAACCTTAACCATTCAGCTGGTCCACGTGTAACTTTGAAGCAAGGTCCTGAAACACACCAGACATTCCTAGGAATCTGGAAAACAAATTGTTCAGAATGCCTGCTGGATCTTGATTCCTTGGTATAGGGTGTTTCTTCTAATAACTGGAAATGCTGAGTATATGAAAGCAGTTTCTTTGTAGTGTGAGAATGTTAAAATGAAATTGTATTTAAAGGTCACTTCATGGCACAAGTTATTAATGGCTTCTAGTCCAATTCAGATGGATTTGAAATTTGGTTTTTAAGCAGTGAACATTAAAGATACAAGTCTTTAGCAATGTACATTTAAAAACCAGATAGATCAGTTTTGTTTGTCAGCAATCCTTGAGGCCTTGTGCTGTGGAACCAGAGAGGAAGAGTAAAGAGGGTTTTTTTCATTTGTGCGATTGAAACAAAGTTCTCGAAACTCCAAAAGCTGGCTATACTCTGAATTAAGTTTTAAGGAAGATGACATTTCCATGCCACAAATCTCAGGACTTTTGAGTACTTCAGCTAGTTAATGTTGACTTGCTTGCCTTTTGGCCTCTAATGGTATATTTCTGTTCTGTTCAAGCTGTTCTTCTCAACTAAAAGGCTAGATGTTTCCCAAGAATTAATCACGTTTCCTCAGCATCTCTGGTGCATTAAGGAAAAGAACACAAGTTGGCAATGTTTATTCACACAGTGTTTTTTCATTACTTTCCAGTTTTGAAATTTACAGTCTACTTTTTGAGGGTAAGGATCATGAAGTCCTCAAGAGCTAAAAAATTGAAAGTTTTCGTTAAATGATAGAATGTTGATCCATAATAAGCTAATAAAATCTGTCCATCATTTAATTACCAGCATCTAACATTGTTAGGTCAGACTTGTATGGTATCTCTGTATGACAGTTTTGAAAAAGACTTGCACAGAAATGCAGGGTAGAGTAGAAGAGAAGCACTGTTAAACTGCTGCTGGCACAGTTGGTTGTCAAAGTGTAACAATAACTGTGTCTATGTCCTTATTTTAGTGTGGTAGAGCGAACTGCCTCCAGCCCTGCTTCAGCAGGTCATTGGCTCCCTCCCCTGTGCAATGTCAGCTGTCATAGCGCAAGTTTCCCTTTACTTTGTGACATCCACATGCAGAGAGAAGCAGGATGATAAAGGAAATCATTTCTGCCCAAGTTCTGCTTTTACTGCTTGGATAGATAGTAGTTAACAAGGGTTCTGTTGAAAGCAATCTGAACATGTTTCTGGTTTTCTTTCCAGTTTGGACCACACATGCTGAAGTCTACAGGAAAAATGAAGACTTTAATTGAAAAATCTTAGTATTAAAGATTATTTTGCAAAAGACTGTTAAGCTGCTTTGTATAAAATATTTTATGTTGCGAATAGCACCAGTACTGAGAGGTCTCTTTTTTACAGCACAGAAAGATCTAATGTGAAATGTGGAAAGGAGGCATTAAACATGTTTGTATGTATGTGATTTATCAAGGGGAATAAATTGGACCATTATACTCAGGTATTAATTTTGTATTCAAGCCTGGCTTTCCACTCAGATTTATGTGATGGGTTTAGTTTATTAACACTAAGTTATATATACAGCATTGTTTGTTCATAACTGACTGCCTTAAAAATTTGTGTACATGTTATTAATGATGGTGATATACCCTTAAGTTAATATCAGTTTTATGTGAGCTCTACCTATAATTTGCACTACAATGTGTAATTTGATCCTGAAATCTTCATGTTGAAGTCTTTCTTTTAAACTTAACTGTAGCAAAATTTTTAGCCCAAAGAAAACCTGGAGGCAATCTGCCTCTTACTGAAACAAAGTGAAAACTTGAACTTGCTGCAGAGGCCACCTAAATTTTACATAGTAGTACATTTTTGTGCAGGGTTTTTTGTTTGTTTCACCTGAGCTTGCAAGGGTAAGAGAGTAAAAACTGCTGGCATCATCCTGTGGCCATTAGAAAGAGTAAAATCATGCTGTGGGAGCCTCTGTCAATAGGTAGTCAAGGGAACTTGAAATAGTCAGGAGATAGCAGCAGAGTAAAATAACAAGAGTATGTGTTAATTAGCATGAAGCAGTACAGATAAGCAAACAAAGGTACAAAGTACTGTGGGGTGCAAGTTGCCAAAAGCAGCTCATCTCTGCTGCTCTAGGAGCTGCTTGTGGGCACCTTCGCCCCAGCTTAGCTCCCTGTGTCTGTTGCTGGCAGATGGGGCTTGCACAAGCCCTCGTGGCCCCGCTGGCAGGGAAGAGCTGCGATAAGCTGCTGGCCATAACCCATTTTCCAGGGGAAGCCCTTCTGGGGCCTTGATGTAGCAGCTATTTCCTGCCACACCTGTACCAACCACCTGAGCTCATGTCTCCAGCCACGGGTGTAGAAAGGCTCAAGCTAGAAGTACAGGTCAGGGTGAAAAAAGCTGAGGAACCAAGAGGGGCAGTTGGGGTGCACACTGAAACAAAGCCATGGTTTGCTCTGACCATGGATGAGCATTGAAAAAGATAAGCCTGGATATTTTTGGTGCTCTAAGCTGATCCTGGTTACTGGGACAAGTACAACTGCCTCTGGGAGCTTGTGTTTCCTAGGAAAAGACAAAAGCAGCACTTCTTTAATAAAGACACCTGAATGGCTCTGACAAGGTTACTGAAGATGGAGAAGCTTTGCTGCTTAGAAGTGGAATGTAGGTTGTACATGGAGGAGCTTTGTTTTCTGGTGTGGAACTTGAAATGGTGTTAATACGTATATAATGTAACTTCCTTCCAAAGCGCTCAGTCATCAGTCCTACTGATTGGTCATTCAATCCTTAAGTGCCTGTAAAAAAACCTTTGTGAAAGTTAATTTTGGTTTTAAGTTTTGTGTTTTATGCTCTATTGCCACTATATAAAATTAAAAGCAGATAAAGTAAACATGGCATATTTGATTTGTGGTACTCTGCAAATGATAGCAGCCACAAAAAGGTAAGTTTCCATTCTGTTACAGTGACTATAAATCAGTGTAGTGACAACCTCCTTGCATCTCCTCCAGGCCTGGTTTGCTTTGCTGTGCAGCAGGAGTAACAGAGAGGTTGGCTGTAGAACAGCCCCGCACTGTTAATTCAGGTGTATGCTGGTTAAACAAACAAACAAACAAACAAAGTTCTCAGGAACCAGTGAGGAGTTTATGCCTCACCACAAAGACAGCAGGAGGGGACTTGTTCAATAGCCTCTCCATCCCCTGCTACACTCAGTTCCTCTGGCAGTCCAATTAAATCTTTAACTTGTAAAATTCAGGATGTCATTTGACCTATTACACCAGGCTAAAGCATGAGAAACACCCAGACCAGACACTGCCAGTCTGAACTGGGGTATCCAGCACCAGAACTGGGGTGAGCTTTAGCAGTAAAATTACTGCAAAAGAAATGTCATCTGTGCAAGAAAAAATCACAAATTTGCCATCAAGTAACTTACTTTATGCTGTACTTGAATTTGTATCTTTTTACTTGAAATTACACACAATGCCACTGCCCACTCAGTGGGCACTCAGAAAAACACCTCAAGTACTCAAACTAAGGCCATCCATGGAGGCTGGGCAGGGCCCTTTGACATAAGCTGAGGCCTGTTTGTGCCTGTCTGTGTACAGAACAGTGCTGGAAGCAGAGCTGTGCACTGGAACAGTTGGGGGGGCCTGGCCCCCTTCCCCAGCACCTTTCTGGGCTCCATGGGCTCTTAGTGGCCCTGGGGCTCTAGGGCCTGTGCCTGGCACCTGTGGGCTCCCAGCTCTCACCTGAAATGCTGAAGCTGCAGGAACATTAAAGTTCAGTGTAGATTTGTAGCAGGCACTTCCAGCCAGCATGGTCAGGAAAAGGTAATTTTTCTTTTTTTAATTCAAGTCCAGTCACAGACACTTCCACATACATGAGGAGATGAGATTAGAACCAGTCTTTCTAAATCCAGTCTGGTAGGAAAAGACAGACCCCTTTCCAGGTGGGGTGGTTTAGAACAAAACTACTCCTACTTTACACTTTGACAAGCTCTTCTGGGTCCTGTCACAGCAAAGGACAGCAAGTTTGCACAATGTTAAAAATCACAGGCTCTTTATAAATACTGTATTGAAATACCCTATATACTTATTTGTAAAATCATTAATCTTAATTTTCAATAAAGTTACATATTAACATATGCCTTTAACAAGTAGCAAAACTGAAAATGCAGCTGATGCTCTTTAAACCAAGTTCATTTTTTACAAATGTGTCACAGAAGGCATCAGCAGATACTGATTTTAGTGGTCATTTTGAAAATAGCTGCAGGCGTGGCGTATGTTTCATTCAAAAAGGTCCAAGAGGAATCAGTAATTTTCCACATTTAACCTAGTTAAGTGTTTCTCTGTAGTAAGTTTCTCTCAGTTTCTCTGTAGTAAGTTACTCACACAGTCAAGGCAACCTGTTAAAAACGGCTCTTCTGTTCCTGAAAATTACAACCATAGCTCATTGTCCCATCTGATCCTTCTCTTTTGGGGAGTCAGACAACAGCAAGAACTTGCACTGACAGCGAAGGAAGGAAGTTCACGCAGGCTCAATGGTTTCATTACAAATTTATTTCTTTAAACATGGCCACTTTGAGATTAATGATACTACTTCAGGGAACATGAAAGAATAATAAACAGTTTTAGAAGGGAAACAATCAGGTAAGTCAGGATTTGCTTTTCAAACAGTAAAAGGCCAAGCTCCAGGAGACAATAAATTTTGGCATACAAGGACTAGTATTTTCAAATTCAGAAGTTGGCTTAGTTTTACAGTGGAAGCTGACTGCAACCTTAGCTACCTTTCCACAACACTGGACTCAGTCATAACTTAAATGTACAGGAGTATAATGTGAAAAGATTTTGTTTTATTAATTAAAAGTTAACAGCAACAGGCACATATTAAAATGAATATGGCAAAGCCTTTACAAATGGCTTTACGCTGAAGCTCTCTTCCAAAAATGGCTGTTGCAACAAACTGTAAACAGAATTAATAAACAGTCTTTTACAATAATAACAGGGAAATACAAACGAACTAAAAGAAAGCACCAGTTTCTCAAACTAGATTACAGTTGTGCTTACTGTACTTAAAACAATGTAAAACAAATTACAAAAATGGAATGTTTTAAGTTTAAAATTAGTCCTTTAATTTTGTCCTAAAAAACATTTTCTCCTTTTCCCATCAAAAACCCATCAGTGATGGTAATGTTTCAGTAGAGGGAGGAATACGTAAACAATGCACTTTTTTTTAAATCTTTTTTCAAATCAAAAACAAATTTGGTCACTTAGCTTTGTGCATAGTTTAAGGCATCTGTAGCAATTTGTTACAGTTTCCTCCCAATGTGGCTGTTCCTGAAATTGTCACATTCTAAAAGAATAAATTAAAAAAAGAAAAAAGAAAAAACAGAAAGAAAAGATGTTGCCGTTCAAACCCCTTCCCCAAGCCCTCCCCACCCTCCCCCCCATCCCAAACATACTCACACACCCACACATACACACACGCTGCAGCGAAAGGGGCATTTGTACCCTTGTTCTGAAGGACACGCTTCCCATCCCACTTTATTTCAGATTGGCAAATACCCTGAGCTGATTATGGTGTTTAGACATTCCACCTTTTTCTTGCATGTGCAGTTCAAGTGTACAATAGTGAGAACAACATGCGATGTTCCCACTGCAGAATCGCAATGCAGTTCGGACGCTTCCCCCCCCACCCCTTCCCTTCCCAGATTCAGAAGTGTTTTTTCGCTGTTAAAAAATTGCATTCCCATATAGCACTGGAGTAAAGCTTGGCTGTGCTCTATGATGAATGCTCAGTTCCCAGTGCACAAACAAAATTATGGCAAATGGGAGGCTTTTCTGGCATCCAAAGAAACAAGAGCTGCAGTCTCAGATTTGATCTTTTTCTTTTAAAAAAGCAAAAAAACCCAAGTTAGTGGTTCCTTCACAGCCATGCGCAAAGGTTAAGTCTAGAACCGATAGTTTCAGAGTACATTTGTAAACATCAAGTCTTGCCAGAGGCAGCAGAGGATGGGCACTTCACATTTCCGTATTAAAACAGGGACTGAGTGGAAGGTATGCTTTGAACACATTTATGCAAGTCTTGCTAAATTCCAAGGGAGTGGAACAATCCATGTCAAGTCCTAGATTTGAAGACCGTATTCCAAATATCATAAGGAAACCCAAGCCGTGGGGCACAATGGAGCTTTCGTCCCGTTGCTCCGAGGCTCAGTCACTGCTGTGCTTTGCATATTCGAGGTTCCGAACAACAACCAACTGAGGCGGGTGCATATTGCTCTATGTTCAGATCTGGAGGCTTAAAAAAATTCTTGGTCAAATGGTCTGTGTCAAAGGAAAACTTGCAAATAAATAATGCTGGCATCATTTTACCGTTTTACCAAAACCTTGGGCTGGCACGTGTCTCCTTTAATCCAACTGTGCAGATACCGAGGGAAGAGGCAGTTTTGTCATGGAGATTGAGGTCAGGACAATAGAGGTTCCTGAGGTAAAATGTCTGAGTCCATTTCCTCAAAAGTGGGGTCAACATCGTCACCGGTGCCCGACTGTTCCCTCTGCACTCCCTTCCAGCTTGCCTTGTTCAGTCCCAGGTGGCCAAGCATTGTTTGTGACAGTCTCGTGTTGGAAAACCGGGCCCATTCCCCAAACAGTGGTTCCACTAAGTAAGTCATAAAACCTGCAAAAACAAGGAAACAGAGGCAGATGAAATAAAAAAACAATATAGAGAAAAATTAAAATATCAAATATTTTAAATAGCATTCAGTAACAAATAATAAACATGTCAAACTACTATTCTCCAATGTGCATTTAAATATTCATTTTGATATTTTGGGCATCTTTACAAAAAAATCTCTCAAAATGTAGAAGACTTTACTAATCTGTCAGAAGAACCACAATACATTGCATTACAAATTAACCTTTCTTTCACAGCAATGACCAAATGAAGACAAATATTGGACAATATGGAGGGGAGAGAAATCCAAACATCAGCAACTAAGTCACACAATTTAGAAAACCTAAATTTCTGAAAGATTTTATAATTATTACCCTATAGAGTGTCTGAACTATACAACATGGGGGGCACGGGGGGAAATAATTTATTATTTTCCCAATATTAAGATGAGTAAATTACTTTAAAATAGAAATTTTAGAATTTTTTTAAACAAGGCCACAAAAAACCACATTGATGTACTTGGTGTGTATGCACATTTTCAAATATTACATCTATTTCCATGAAATGAAAATTCAATGGTAAGATGGCCAAAATTGAGCTTTTAATTAAAGAAATATATGATTTCCTAGCATTTTGAATTATAATAGTGCAGCTGATGAACGCATCAGCTTTTGTGTCAATCTAAAGCATTAATTCATACTGTGCTTGTAGTTAAATTTATTCTTTTCTTTACCATGATTTTAACTGAGTCCCACTTTATCTCCACAATCAACTTTTATTAAAATTAACTATAAAAAGACATTTTACTATTTAAATCCAAGTCAGGTGAGCAAAAATTATTAATATAATGGCTATCCAACATTCTCCATCACATCTCTGCCCACCACCTTCCTTAAAAGCTGTATTTAAAGGGAATGCTGACATTCCAAAAAGCTAAACCCAGCATGCTCAGTTGTGACAACCTTGCTGCAAGAGGCACCCAAGACCACATGGCAAGGGGTAGGGAACCTCCTCTTGCCAAAATACCACTTCAGATGAGGAAAGTTCTGGGCAGCAACATGGGAGAAGTCCAACAGCTGCCTCCCATGCTGTACCTGCTCTGAGAGGAAACAGAGGGGCTCCAGGACTGTCAGGGCAGCACCATTCGTAAACAATTCAAGAAATGTTATATAGCAAATAAAAATAAAATTGCTCTTTATAATGAAGTGCTGCCACACACACACAGAGTATGTGCAGCCTCTAGGAAATGTATCCAAAAGGTGCCTTTCTTTTTTTTCAAATTGCATACTGAAAGAAATCTACTAAAATAAACTGAATTGCAGTTACCAATCTGGATGTTGGCAATAGTTTCTGTCTGTCGGTCACAAAGTGGACTCACACCCAAGTGATATTTTTTTTCTATATCACCTAAAGAAACAAAAGTATAATGCAACCATTAAATCATCAAGTCCCAACCATATCAAAGACAAACAGAAGTGAGCTGTGAGTTCTGGTTAACAAGGATAGTACCCTGCAGCTGGTGGAATGCATTTACTTCTCTTCCCATCTCCCAAAAAAAACCAAGTAGATCTGTCAGACTAACAGTACTTACAGCTACTGTATTTAAATACTTGTTATTTTTCATCAAATAGTAATTACAGAAGCCCCATAGAACCACAGGTTTCCTGAAGGATTAACATCTTGTTTCTTGCAAAACCTCCTACACTGTCATAGAAATGACAAATGAATCCCTGCTCAGCAATATGGAAGAGGATAGCTTAGCCTTCAGAAAGTTCTTGCTAAAGGCAATTTGTGTTTCTGCTTCCCCATCACCTTTATCAAAGATTAAGTCTCACATGATTAGCACCAAATAAAGCAGTTTGTTCACCATTTACCATATTCACGTGCAAATTACCAGGTCTCAAGTCCGCCAAATGAGCCTTAATTTTATTATTAAAACAATTTAATAATAATGGAGCAAATGAACTCCATTTGTCAATTAAAGGCTTTATGAACTGCTTACATAAGAAGTCTAAACTGCACAGTAACTAAAAACCCTCTGGCTCCTACCTGCTTACCAACAGGCCTCACAGCTGAAGTTTAAATACTGAAGACACATGATGAACATGTTCCATAATTTGCTGAAATCACTAAGGCAATTTTAAAGTTGCCATAATTATTAATATGAAGCCCCTTTCAGCTGAAGGATGTATTGCACCAGCCATTCTAGGTTCAGATTCTAAGCAGATTCTCTGCTGAGTTTTAGTAACTGACCTTTTCCAGGAAACACAACCCATGAAAGCAAAAACATCCCATACTGCACTGCACATCTATGTTAGTCCTAAATATAAATGGACTAGGGTTCATGGATGCTCTCTCCACACTAAATACATTATAAACTAACAGATACTTCTACTTATACTTGCCTTGATGGAAGAACTCCTCCGTTACTTTTTCACTCCACTGCTTGCTCAGCTCCCACGTCCGACAAGGGTTACAAATATCTGCACACTTCAAAGCCATCTAACAAGTTAACACACAGTGTTAAATCACCTTTCCTTCAACAGAAGTGACTGTAATTACTTAATTCCTGATAGCAGATTATTTTAGGTTTTGTGAATAACAAACCTACCTACCATTTGTGCTCCAAAGTTATGTTCTGTAATATTTTAAAAACACTCAGGGAACTGTGAGATCTCATGATCATCCCTGAGTAATATGGAAATTCAGTCAACTCAAAGTATTTCAGGGCCACTATATTTAGTATACTCACTGGTACAGGAGCCAAAAATAACTTCAGAAAAAGAAGCTTCAAGGCAAGCAAGCAAGCAGTGTTTTCCATTTCTGGCTCTGAAGCTCATATTTTTAGCAATGGTTTGCACAAGACAGAACTTCTCATCTGTTTGTCCACTTTCTTTCACAGCCTACAGTATGAACCTAGTAAGAAAATGCCTATAAACCTAAAAAAATTCTCAAGGCTTTTGTTTTTAAAGTTTGCTAAAGCTCACTAGCACAGCTGCAAACTGATTCACAACAGCAGTGCTTTCCTTCCCCAAAATACATTCTGACAAAGCATTTCACAGTTCTGAGGCTGCTATGGAGTCGTTAGAAGAGCTAAACTTTGTCTTGGAAACACCTCACTTCAGCAGCTCTAAGTTATTAGACTTACCAACACACACCATCACTTGGGAGAAGTGCTGGGCATGGGAACTGGAGGGAACAACCATTTTGTAATGAAACAGAAAGACTAAAAGATAGTTCCGCTCCATTTTGAAAGGAGGAGAAGGGCTGGCAGAACTAGTATTTAAAGTAAATTAGTTTTTACACTAAAATGCTACTTTCAGAAACATGACCAGAAGGATCACCTGTAAAATGAAGTGACGATGGTTTGCGTTCTCTAAACATAGATCTCCTCTATCCAAATGGGATCGGAACATGGACAGGTACTCGTTTTGTTGACTGATGTCTGTGGCAAGAATGAGATCACCTATCTGGCTCTCCATCAGCTGCCTGAAATTAGTGACACCAAACATTCAAAAGTATATCAATTAAGAACAACAGTCATCGCTAGATTTACATGGCTTTTTATCATATTTATTATTATAATTATTATAATATTTATTATTATTAAGCTTTATAATAAGCATTTTCACTGAATTCTTTGTTTTCTGTTGCTGAAAAATTCTTGCAACATTCACAGAAATATCAGGATATTTCATTGGCAGCTTTCAGGAAGACTAAAACAGTTTTTAGCTTTATTTCCTCCCCCTCCCTTTTTTTTTTCTTAAAAATGCACGAACTGATTGTCTCAAGATTATTTCTTGCTAAGAGTAGGTGAAGATGGTCTATTTTAAACTACAGTTGTGGTGACAGAATGAGAAAAGACTGCCAAGTTTAATCTGAACAGGTGCTTGACTACATGAATACACTTCTTCAATGTGCTTGCAATAAATGTTATTTTCCGAATATCACGTTGCACTATGTACTGCTCTACTCTACCAGCACAGTATCCAGGAATTCTTAAAATAGATCTCTACATTTTGTACTCAAAACTCCCATGCAATAACTTATCTTGTTTTGCAGGGCTGCCTGAGCTGACAGATTGCTTGAATCTCAAACTAATCTATAGTATGTGGTATAAACATACCTGTTTTCTAATGACATATGTGCAAATAAACCAGATTCTCTCAGCAATCCCACTGCCGATCTCCAGTGATGGTTCTCTAATACTGAGGTATTCTGTGAATTAAAAGGGAATAATACATATCAATCAATGCCTTTTTCTTAAGCTGAAGAGCTATATAGCAAGACTAGCAGCAGACAATTTGGCTGTGTTTTGGGGTTGGTGTTTTATTTTCTTCCCTTCCTTTTTGTTTTTCCCAAAGAGGTTGAAACTCACAAATCCTGAATATTTAGTTAATTTGCACAATTTTTTATCCCAGTGACACAATGTCTGGATTCAATACTACCATTAGCTAAACACATTACAATTTATATTCCTTTTCTATACTCCTCTCCAAACCTGGTTTTAACAAAACAACTGATTTTATCCTTACCTTATATAAAGTCGCTAAATAATGATTTGTTTTAATTAGGAAAGGTTGATTAACGCCTGGGTGATCCAAATCATGTGTGGCAGCTGCTATTAAACTGAGCAGGACATCCCATGGAGTTAAAGATTTTGAAAGCTGCAAGGCAAACCCAACAAACGTTAGTAATACAATATGGCCTTAGAAAAAGTGCTTGAGTGTTGCATTTTTGGTTTTTAGTAATTAACAGCCAATAGAAATTTGGAGAAAATCTTGAAGATGTAAAACTAACATTCCACTGACTTTCCACAGTGTTTCCGCCCCAAAAAGCTACAAAATTTCAAAAATGGTTTAAGCATTATTCTTTCTGAATGGCAAGGTTCGCTCTTAAAAAATGCCAGCACACAAAATCCTTTGTGTTTAGTAATGAAGCACTCCTAACCAGACCCCATAAAAGCACCAAATTCTTAAAATTAGCTCTCCCTCTCATTTAGCAAGTCCATTTGTATGTGTCTATTCTGCCTTAAATTCATACCATATTTTAAAAACCATGAAAACCTTTCCTGCTAAGAGGAAGAAACTAATGCTCTGGAAGACTTAGAACTAGTTAGAATGTATTTCTACTCTTATGCAAAGTTGTATTTCAAGATCCACCAGGAACAGAACCAAAGGAGGAAAATCTACCACAAATAAATATTTTCATTGTCCATGTCAATTAACTCAGCATGCATCTACATGGACTTAGTTTATTTTCACTGTTCATAGCTGTCCCTACTTGTGATTGAGAGGTTTGAAAATGTAACTCAGTAATAAAGTCTAGTTTGCACTAAAACAGAGAGGACATTTCTGCCCATATAAAGGTGAAATGAAGCAAACACCCTGCAAGGACAGAAGTTTATGTTCCCTGTTGTATTTGCCATCTATCAAACCTCACATGTCTATAATGTACTTCCGTGCAACAGAGCTGCAGTACAGTACACAGAACTATAGCTGTATGTGTTACTAAAAATACAAAGTCTATACTTGTATCTGAAGCTTTACAAAACTTCCAGCACGAGTATTAAATAAAACATGCTCACAGCTTCCAAACTGAATGCCATAAAAAAGCTCATCATGTATCGACTCTGATCTGGCTCACTGCACCAATTGGTCTGAGAGCAGCACTGAGAAACTGAGTGGGAGGAGTGGGCAAAGAGCCTCAAAAAAAGGCTTTATGGAGCCAAAACTTACTTGTTTTTACCTCAGAAGCAGAATAAGGAGCTGTGCTATTCAAGGGAATACCAGATTGCTGATAATCTGCATCAAGGTAGATAACTTCTCATCTAGCTACAGAGCACTACAGCTTTCAATTTAATACAAAAGGACAGGACTTTGCCCTGAAATTGTCCAAGACTTCACTTAGAGCAGCCTGACAGCAGTCCAAGTAGTGAGGAACAAACACTCAATTAGTTTAGCTCCTTGAGGTCTGTCACTCTACCCTTTCTTTAAAAAAAAGGCCAAAGAAAACTCCTGATGTATTGCTATGAACTGCCTCTTGTAGAAGCAAACGGTTCAGTAACAGCAAAGATGAGCAAAGCAAGGGTATTGGTAGTTTACAGAAGAAAAAAACCCCACCCCAGATAACAAGTACACAGGTTTATTGTTGCCAGCTCCGACTCAGGCTGCAATTCTATATAAATGTCTTGGGGCACAGCACTATGTTAAACAGCTGCAACTTTAATTCCCTACCCTCAGCAGAAAGGCACACAAAAGACAATGTCAGCTCAGAAGGGGGCGGGGGGGGAAGAAAAGCATACTGCTAAGTGTGAACCCACAGCCTCAGCAACAGGGAGAGCAAGAAGAGAGTTCAGAAGTGTTTCTTGTTGGGTTCTTAGGTTTCTTTACTTTTGATAAAACCTGTAAGTGCATATACACATATATGTATGCATGCAGGTTTATATATAGATAGATAACATTACTGCTCTCTACAACTGCCTGAAAAGAGGTTGCAGCCAGGTAGGGTTTGGCTTCTTCTCCCAGGCAACCAGTGACAGCATAAAGGACACAGTCTAAAGCTATGCCAGGGGAGGTTTAGGTTGGACATTCGGAAGAATTTCATCACAGAAAGTGTGATTAAACATTGGTATAGGCTGTCCAGAGTGGTGGTGGAGTCACCATCCCTGGAGGCGTTTAAGTGGATGGGGCACTCAGTGCCATGGTCTAGTAGACAAGGTGGTGCTTGGTCACAGGCTGGACTCGACCTCAGAGGTCTTTTCCAACCTAAATGATTCTGTGATGTGTGCACGCAATCCATTCATATGCGTATACCCACAAACACACATATTTCTGTGTGTATGAGTGATGTAAAAGTGAGAATGCTCCCTTACCTTGGGCTCTTTTAAGTAACAGTGCATGGCCTGAGTCACATCAGCAGCATGAACTGCATTATGATAAGGATTTTGACTGTGATAATCTTCTTGAACCATAACTGCAGGAAAATAACAAATATCCAAATTTAAATGAAATTGCAATTTTTTCAAGGACCATTTTATATGCCCCTATTAGGCACAGGAATATGCAATATCACAAGTTACATACACATAAAAGCGTCACAGTCAATAAATCATCAGCTGAACCACGATGCAGCTGTAAGATTTTTATGCAAAGAAACAGTGTTTGCTGAAGGAAATCAACTACATGTAAAGTCACCTCAGAGCAAAAATTAAACAACTTGAAATCAATATATAATCTGAGATACTCTCACTTTGACAACTTCCCAGAGAAGGCTGTCTTTGACAATCTGTCTGAATGGTGAGGCAACACCGAACACAAAATGAAAATTATGCTATTTACCAAACCATTAGGATTACTTCATATCATGACCTGACAACAGACAGGATTTTAGAGGAATTATGCACTGCTTTCCTGTCGTATGAAGTGCTTTTCTTTCCCATTCAGTAAAGTGGTCATGGCAAACCAACTCTACATATTTTTAGGCATTTTGTCATACTTGTACTCAGGCAAACTTAAGCCCATATGCGATTTAGAAAAGAATCTCATTTAGATGATGGTCTGACTAACTACACCTAGATTCAATATTCCCTATTTAACTTCTTCTTCGCTTTCCTCTTCTTTCCTCCATCTTGGCTGCCTTTGAACATTACAGGTAGAACCCTTTAAAGGGCGTCAACATTAGCCCCAGTATAGGGACTGAAAAAACTATAATGTTAAAAAGGATGGAGGGGAAGAAGATCCAAAGCACAGCAATCAAACTATATTCTAAAGTTTTGCCTGACACAACACATTAGTTCTTCCAAACAAACCTCAAAAGAACATTTTCCTGTCTGTCAATCCCACCAAACAAACATGCCCACAAGCTTCTTTTCTACTCAGTTTACAAGCCCAAAAGATCCATGTAATTGTGACTGTAATGTTACAGCATTATTGATGTGGTTCCTGAAAAGTCAAAATACTGTCACCACCATGTAACCTCAACAGTAGTCAATGGATAGCTGACAGCTCATATGAAAAATAATGAAAATCAATATAAATGTCTTTGGGCTTCATTAACCTGCAGTAGAACTCTCTCCCACCTATTCCTCACATCAAGTGCATGAATGGATATATCCCTGGCTTTCTTCTTAATTTTTTGTGGCTTTATAGACTGATCCAGCTTCCTGAACGCTACAATTTTTTTTTCCTAACTTACTTATTTTATTAAAGCAGACCTAGGTCAACATTTTGATCACAGTTTGCCAGAACCAGAATAGCACAACAACCCTGTTTTCAGGAATGCAGTACTTTGCATTTTCTCTCTCCTGGTTCAGGTCTGGAATTAGAACATGTAAAGACACAGTAAGAAGATGCAGATCTCCAGGCAGACGATGGAAATCACTGAAAGACCATGTGTCTGTGTGTATATATGTATATATATATATACACACACATACACACAAAAAAAAAGTTAAGGTCCTACAGGAGACTAAAATCAGATTTCTCTACTTAAAAAGATTCCAGTAGATTCTCATATAATATGAGAATTTGTGTGGCACTGGACCACTTGAGCTATCCTAGTCTTCTGGAATTTGATCTTCAGATTGCTATGGATTAGAGAATAAGAGGTTGCAAAAGAAAAGAATGAATGCTAAGAAGCTGTATTTGGAAGAAAGGTTCTTTGATTTTACAATGGACTAAGAGTTCTTTACTGATACTAAGTAGAAGGCATTAATAAAAAGGGAAATGTTGAATTTCAAATTTAGAATAAATTTTGCCTTCTTCAAAGTCTAATCTCATTTTAGTGGATTATGACTTTGAATAGTCACATGTAGTTAAAACTCATCTTTTGATAACTGGTTAACTAAGCCAGCTGGTCTTTCAAGTATTATCATTTGCATAATGTCACCTAATCAGATGAGAAAGACAAACACATTCAGTTAGAACTTGAGTAGCCTAAAACCAGATTTCTCTAATAATTTTCCTTCATTCCAACATATCAGTCATTAAGGTCAGCTGATTAACATTCCTGAAACTGGAGAAAATTGAGCCCACTTTAAAACAACATGAAATGCAAGACAGAACTGATTTGTTTTTAAACTGAAAGAGAACTAAATTATGAAAACAAAAACATTCTCTTATTTGAAAGGGGAGAAAAGACTTCTAAATGTGATTTCTCCCCTGTTAAGTGACAAGTTTTGTAACCACAGAATTGTTTTCTCAAAAACTGTGAAAAAACTGCTGAAAGGGACCAGAAACTTGCTTGTCCTGCTCAGTTAAAAAAATCATTCCACTTCACAAAATTAAAGATACTGTCACAGAAGAACCAAAGGAAGGAGGTCTCATACCAGCACCTGTCTATGTAGTGGGATGCAGACAGCTCTGTTGAGTGAATGTACCACTTGGTTTGAATATTCTACATTGTATTTACAATACTTTCCAAAGAAGCATTCCAGTGACACAGGCCCAAACATTCAACTAAAATTGTCCTGTACCCTGTCTAGGGAGAAACTATGTACACAGTAAAATGCTTACTCGTAGAAGAATTTGAGCAAGCCAGAGATAACACCAAATTGGCACCAGAAGTTATTTTTAACATATTCCATGCAGTTAGGGAGCTGTATCATTGGAAAAAGTAAAGATCAACACAGAAGTGAAAATCAGAACAAAAAAAGGAGCTGTCTAGCCTTTCCCAATACAAATGTCACACAATGTCACATATATTACTGATTGTTTCATATATACTAAATAGATTTAATAAATAGAACACAGCATTGGCTATGAAACTATTAAACTTGTTAATACTTGTTTGGATTTAACACGGAAAATTCTATACTCATAAAAACTTTGAGAGATAATCTCAATTAATATAATTTCAATCATTGCACAATGTAGACTGCATCAGTACTCTTCAAACCTTATTGCTAAGTTACAACCAGGACTTCAGTTAAGGTATAAAAATGCAGATAAACAGCAATATTCATCAAAATAAAAAGCTGTATTTACCCAAAAATCTACGAAGTTTCATCGTATCTAATTGGAAGTGTTCAATTAGTCCATGTAGATTAAACAGATGAAAGGTTAGGCTGACTAGACTGTTTCCTAAAAATAAGATGAAAATACTAATTCATTGGAAGACATTATATCAGTGACTCTTACATTAGAAAAGTATTATTTCAAATAAATTGGTCACAAAAATTATACAAGCATATTTCTCTACACCAATTCATGATATTCTAAACCAATTAATAAATATTTAGATCTTACTGCATGACAAGTTTCCATTAGCTGTCTCTAGTAATCACCAGTGGTTTTGCTTAACTCTAATGCATTCACCAACTGTCCAATGGCAACTGACAGGAAGAAAATGTTACTGAACATTAAAAAACCAATCTGTTTCAACATGCAAATCCATTATAATGATATTCAATTTTATAATTATATTTATACAACACATCACAAACACATATACAAAGTACAAATATAATCAGGCAAAGAGAAAAGCTAGACAACACTATTGATTAGAGCACATTGCAAATATGCTATCTCCCATTTTCATCATATATTTTGCTGGACTCCTTATTTTACCCAGACCTCTACAAAAAAATGCATACTATTACAAGCTTATAATATATTTCACCTACTCATAGCTTTATTATAATCTTTTGCAGTGGTAAAATAAGTAAAACTGTAAGAGACAGAGAAACAGTCCACAATGTTTATTTGAAACAGCTTATCCATTATTTGCTCTGCAAACAATGTCATGGCTGACAATCTTCATTTAGCATTACAGAACCTAGCACAGACAGAAACTGAGGTACAAAAAGACAATTTCTTCTAAATCAAGATTACTACTAGGCTAAAATTAATGTATTCTCACACACATGCCACCTCCTCACAATGAAATATGCAATTCTTGGAACAACATTTACTGGGGAAATTCTTTTGTAGAGATTCATCCAGGGCAGCTCATCCAGCAGAGTTTTATATACAGCATTGTGCCCTTACAAACTTTCAAGAACAAGGCTGTCTGACCAAAATGTTCTCCTAAAATGATTTAATTAGGATGCAAAATAGATGGTGGTATCGCAAGTCTTCCACAATAGAAGCTCTTCTGGTAGTACTTTAAATGTATTTGAAAAAAACAAATATAAAAGCTAGAGAGGGTTCTTATGAGAAGGATGACTTCAGATTTCTCCCATTTGTTAAACTAATCCAAAAGAAGCTATGCTTACATATTAACTTGTACACATAGCTTTTCCTCATTCAGTTACGTAAAGTTTCTCATTATCTATATAAACATTCTATTTTTACAAGTCCTTGCTGTATTCATTTTTTTCTATCCATTTTCCGTATTAAATGTAACTGTGAGGTAACTACTTTTACACGTGGTTAAGCCAAGCACCCCTTCAATAAAACAGAAAAGAAAAGGACCTTTTGGTGCCACATTCTCCTTTTAGAACCTAATTTCTTGTTCTGGCAACTTTAATTGCAACTCTGCCACCTACTCCACATGACTGCTGCAAAACCTGCAAGAGCTGCCCTCCCTTCTCTTCCCACACTGGCACAAATGTCACTGTGATGTTGGACTTGCTCATCTCCTCCTTCCATTCTGTTTAAAACCCAGCTGCCATTGCTAAGATTATAATGCAAAACTTCATTCTACCCACTGCAGCAGCCCTCCCTCCTCTTCCCAGCACATTTACAGGTCTCTTTTTTCTGCCTATAAATTAACAATACTTAGGGGGTTTTTTTTAACCAGCTACTTCTGCAGTTCTTACTGCTATTTGTAATGGGCACACAAAAGTCACCAAAATGTTCTCTTTCTATGTTGTGCAAGCTATGTGTACAGCAGCTTTCCTCTGCTCAACTCCCAATTCTCCAGGTATTCTATGT
>WEKY01055424.1:0-28867 GCA_013390045.1 Picathartes gymnocephalus
ATATATATAGTCTTCAGTCCATATTTATGTGTACAAATGAACCAAGCTTTGCTTTCAGAGTCTTGGTTCTTTTTATTGGTAGTTTTCATCAAGTACTCCAACTTCTCAAGGACTGAAGCAGAAAATTTACTCTAAAACTGTATTTCTCAGTTTTCCACTGCTGATCCTTTGGGTTAGTTTTCCAAACACCCATGTCCATACATCCTGTTTTGTGGTTGATGACTTTACAAAACCATTACAAGTCAGATCTTTTGTGCTTCAGTTCTACCACAAAAGTCTGGATATTTGTAAAAAATGAATGAGACCTTAACACCTATTTTAGCATTTAAATACAGTTTTGAATATAAAAGTTGTTCTGGCTGATATATGTAAGAGTTGTTCTGTTTCCACTTCAATTTCTATCATGGTCAACAATTTAAATTTGTATTAATACAGAGCCTTCTGGTGTAAAGGAACTTAAATCTCTCTTTGTGAATTATCTTAAAAAATATTTTCATTTTAAATTTGCAAATATATAGACTAATGAAGATTTGAAGGGCATTCCTAAAAAATTAAACCAGTCAGGTACATCTTTTTACAAGAGGATTTTATGGGGGAGTTTTGTGTTACTGAAAAATTAAAACCAAAGAGCCCCTAAGATGGATTCATTTATGTAACATTTAGAAGCAAAAGGAAGAATCTCACACAGTTGTTGCATGAAACTTCTGAAGCATAACCTGTTTTTTGAAAATTTTCAAATTATATACAATGCTTTATGGCTCATACAAGGCTTTTTTTTTTTTTTAGTAGTTAATTCCACTGATTACTTAAAAATTGCATCTTCTTTGTAGTCTGAGGTTTTCTGCCTTTCAGCCTCTGGGTTCATTTGGACCTTTTATCTTCTAGATTAAAGAGGTATTTGCAATCAAAGAGAACTGTCCTGTATGACAAATACAGGCCTTAACCAGACCATCTCTTACACATTTCTTGTCGAAAGAGCTTCTTTTATCTTTCACTGTAGATCATGACTCCTAGGCCACAAAACATTCCATCCTCTCTTTTCCAGAGTCTTTCCAATTAGCAATACTCAGTCCGCTTGGGATTCTGATCCTCTGGTATAATTGAAAACTCAACTGTTCTTTCGGTCTTGCTTTTCTCTGTAAGTTCCTTCAGTGGAGTTGTCTTTCCTCTTACCTAGCTATAGTCAATTGCTCTTAGACAAGTGATATTTATTACCCATAGTAACTTTCAGAAAGAGCTTCCCTGCACAATTTTATTGTTTCATAGATAAGCCGTAGACTATGAAAATTTATTAGTAATAAAATGTAGTTTTAGTTTATAACATAAATAAAATTTCAAAGCCAGTTGCTCTTTTGAGTCTAAAAGTTAATTTATCAGTTTAAGTATATCATTTATTACTTGCTACTTTTATATTTTAATATAGCAATGTATTATACATCCCAGTGATGCTCTATTTTAGAATTAATTTCTTGGATATTCTTATGGTGAGCACAATAAATGATGTGACTGATTTTTATATAATGAGGTAATGCATTTGTCTAACTAACATTTCAGATAATTTAAAACTAGAGTAAAGAGGTCACTGAATATTTTTATCTAGGACTACAACTCAAAAAACCAGTTATGAAGAATTTTGAATAAGAAAAGCTGATTTGGATTCCTGCACAGGCTTCAACAACTCATATTCAATCCTGTCTTTATTAAAAGATATTTAAACATCTCACTACTCAGAACATTGGTATTATAATAGTCTGTTTTTCTGTTTCTTCTCTTTGAGACACAACTTAATGTTCTATTCTAGGCAGCAAAACTCTTTCCTGTGTCTTTAAATTTCTTATTACTGTCAGAAAATGAAAACATGAAGTTATTACACCACTGAAGATAGTAATATCTACTTATAGATGGAACAAAACCTGATACTCTCAAGAGGGAAACCTTAAAAAAACATGGAATTGTGTGAGGTTCAATTCATTAGTTCATTGAACCTAATTTCATTTTTCTGGGGTTATTTGGGGTGAAAGAAAAAGCAAACTATTTACTAAGAAGGGCATTCTGAAGGGCATTCTGAAGAACAAACAAGTAACTAAGTGTGGGAACAATTCGGAACATGAAAGTAATTTGCTTTTTCTCTTTGCCAGAACTTTGTGTCCTGCAGAAAATGTTGAGGCTTTGGAGTGTAACACATTTTAGTCAATAAAGCAATGCATCACTGAGTTAAGAACAAGATTTCTTTTAAAAAGAGCTTTGTACTATGCGTCTTAGCCAGAGTATTTAATTTGTCAACAAACCTAATTAATGGACAAAACTAATGATGGAAATCATGGCAGTGCATTAATTTAACACATCTATATCTTTGATATATAGTGCATACCCTTGAGACAAAAGTAGGCACAATTCACTGAGACACTCTGTGTTGGAATACTGGAATGCTGTGCTTTTAAGCTCAAGGAAATGCATCAGCTGTCCTTGATTCTCGTTGTAAGCACAGATCTGAAAAGTCAATGTACACGTGAAAAGTGCATAGCTAGAGAAGTAGGTCTCCCCACCAGAGAAAGCAGGTATGAAGATATGGATATGGGTACGGGCTGTCTGTTCAATAAGCAGCCAGATAAGAATGGATTCTTAGTCAGATATATCTCTGTCATCTGAAAAACATGGAAAGCTTGCTGCATTATTTTGGATGTGTTGGTATAGAAGGATGAGAGTGGATACAAAATTAAACCCGTATCTAGTCCTGAGTGGACTTAGGCTGTGCAGAAGACTGTAAAAATAAAAAAAAAAAAAAAAAAACTTTAATCCTCGAAGGACAGTCAGAAAATAAAAACACAGGGATAGTGACATTAGATGGTAGCTCTGTGAAATACGTCACCTATTTATGTCAACTCTTGAAAGATTCCATTTGGTGTTGTAAGTTTCTATCTCTTCTCTTTCTGCTCTGCTTCTAGTTATGTTATCTATAGAAAAATTGGTTTTGGCCATTAAAGTGTTTTTAGTTTTGTATTTGATTTTTCAGTCATTCCTTGAATTGCTTTTCTCTATTGCTTATTGCTTTCAGATAGAGTTAAAATAAAATTTAAAAAAATAACCTTTTTCTCACTAGAAGTATAGAAAATACACTTCATCTTCTAAAGCTCATACTCCATACGGAGTATATGGAGCGTCCAACTAGTTATCTTTAGCATAATTTGTGGATCTACCACTGTATATATGTGGAACACAGAAATGTCTTTATAAAGGCACTGGTGGAGTAGAAGGTGTTTTCTTGAATTTTGCCCATTTACGCTTTTGTCCACTGGTGACTGTTTGACTGTTTTTAGTGATTTATTTTCTCTTTGTTCTTTCACACACCCATTCAATAACACCTTGAATAGATTAACTGGTGAACATGGATAATAAATATTTTGCTCCAGATTACTCATCTTGAAGAAATCTAACTACTAATTGTGTTCCCCTCTACCCTATTAGTATATTCATTATTCATTATGAAGAAGTTAATATTCAGGCTTTTAAAAGTGATTGAGTACAATTACTTGGTCAAACTGTTTCAAATAGATATTATACTGTGGGATTTTTTACTTTTTCTGTGGTGCAGTTTCAGCCTGCATCCAACAAGTTTTCTTCCATTTTGGTTTACCGAACTGCATCATCAGTTTGAGGTGAGGTCAGCTCAATCTGCTAAAGTGTGAATAATTCCTTGCTTGAACTGAATGTGATGTTCATGTACTTTTTTTCTTGTTACTAATTTAATACCTATACTAACAGTAAGAGAAGTTGAGACTTTGAAAGGATAAGAATTTGGCTTAAGCTGAGCTTGAGGAAGAAAAAAAGTTTTATGCATTTCTTTAAATACTTATATTTTCTTTTTCTCAATATCTAAATCAATAATTAAATGCTTTGATAAAAATAATTCAATTAAGAGAAAAACACCCTGAATTGAGATTGTTTTGCCCATAACAGCCAAGTAAACAAAATGAAATCTACACACAGAAATGGCTCTATCTGGCTATATTGAGACCTAAAGAAATAACTGTTTCCTTATGCCCTATTGATTTATTAGAAAATAAACTAATTACCGTTCTCAGAATGACACCTAAGAATGTGTGTCATTTCACCATTCTGGGATACATGGGAAGAATGTCTCAGTAGTGAGGAGAGGAAGGTTGCGTGGGGAGGGCCCTGCTAGAAGTTACACATTATACTACATTTGAATTTATAATGCCAGAGGTGCTACAAACCATTGGTTACCACCCTTCATGAGAAATCTGCCCTGAAAGCTAAATCCTAGCACTTTGCTACCTGTTCTGAGGATAGTGACAAACTTCAGGTGATTTTATGCTTTTGGTCCACATGCTTTCTGATTTTTTTTTCTTGGCCCTTCTGCAAGGTAGAAAATTCCTATTTTTAAATTCTCTGATGTGCAGAACTGCAACAGACCAGGCTGCTTTAGTTCTAGAGTGCAAACGAGCTACTAATGGAATCCCAGCCTCTGTTCTTCTGTGTTTATTCAAGCATCTGTCACTGGTATGTCTAGGCAAATGGATATGTATGATTCTGTCATTGAGCAGGGTCAGCTAGCCACAGAATTCCCTGGATGCATTCAGCTCTGCTCTAGGCTTATGTGTATTTTGTTCAAGCCCTTATTCACTTGTATATTCTCTATCAACATTGACTTCTCTGTTCGTATCTCCTTTAAATGACATTTTTTATAAGTAACAATAAAAGAAAAAACATCCTCAGTCTGGAGATCCCTTAGAAGTGCAATCAGACTTTAATTTGGAAAAATCTCCTCTGAGCCGTTTCCACATGAGATATCTAATGATGTCTGCTTTCAGCTGCACCTTAAAACCTTTTGATAATGATTTGTCCTGTCTCAGCTCAGTGCTGAGTTACCTGCATGTATTGGTTTCCTTCAGATCATTTGCAGCAAAGGTGATCTGTGTGATATGGGACAAGCCAACCAGATTGGAATGACTATATCAAAGCTAATGGCACTCTTATGACAGTGCATTATTTAAGCATATATGAATATAATGCATTCCTTCCCAGCAGAACAGAGGAAATCTCTAGATGATGTGTATCATGTGAGTTATGTATCTGTGTTTTATGCAGTATCACATGTCTTTCTCTGCATCACGTGTAGTATCAGATTTTCAGAGAATCATAGACAGATTTCCAGAGCTGGAAAACACCCTCAAAGATCATCAATGTCCAACTTCTGGCCCTGCACAGAGCTACTCCAAAAGTCACACCATGTGCCTGACACAATTGTCCAAGTGCTTCTTGAACTCTGTCTTGGTGCTGTGACCATTTCCCTGGGAAGCCTGTTCCAGTGCCCAAACACCCTCTTTTCACAATATCCAACCTAAACCTCCTCTGACACAATGTCAGACTGTTCCCGTGAGTCCTGTCACTGGTCATGAGAGACAAGAGACTGGTGTCTGTCCCTCTGCCTAGCCTTGTGAAGAAGCTGCACACAATGATGTGTTCTCCCCTCAGTCGCCTCCCCTCAGCAGCTCCTCATATGCCTTCCCCTCTAGATCCTTCGCCATCTTGTTAGCATGAAGTTTGTCTGAATCTTTAGCTTCATTAATTCACTGATGATGGCACTGCAATGTTTTTGTGAAAAGTTCTACTGTTTTGACATTTTTACCACCAATTGGAAAATGTCAATCCTCACCTTCCAGACACTGCTATGTTTTTGTTTTATCTGAAAATTTAAACCCAACAATTTCCAATCAGAGATATTTCTACTCCAGCAATTTTGCTGAAATTCCTAATTCTATTAGAATGTTAGGCACTTTAGTGAATCAAATAAATCTGTATTAACAAATCTTATTATTGATTCAGCTAAGTAGATTTTATTTAGCAGCTCTACTGGATACCAGGTAATACAACAAGGTGAGGGGGAGACAAAAATCTCCAAAGCATGTGAATCTGTTGTCCACTCCCTGCAACGAATTCATTGCAGAAACTAATCAGATACAGATCAGCATCATTTT
The DNA here is from genome assembly GCA_013390045.1 of Picathartes gymnocephalus. NCBI lineage: Eukaryota > Metazoa > Chordata > Aves > Passeriformes > Picathartidae > Picathartes > Picathartes gymnocephalus. Next base: position 6,000 of record WEKY01055424.1, read on the forward strand.
GCTGCAATTCACTGCTGGCTCCTGAGATCTTCAAAACCAGTATGTGATGACCAGCCATCAGCACAAGAATGATTTCCTCTGTGTTCAGATTGTCTGTTAATTGCTGTTAATTGTCTGAGACTGTGTACCAGCACTCTTCTTGCACTTTCTATTAATTCAAGAAATCATGGCCATATTTGCTGTGATCATTGCTGCGTATCTTGGACCTGATTCCACGCTTTTACCTTCTTTTTTTCTGTACTATCAAGATCACTGAATACATCTTCTTCAAGGCCAGTGATTTTTCACATCTTTGTATGTTGCATTAAGAGTCCTGGTTTGTCCTAAGACAAGTGGCTCTGTGAGATATCTGTCAGTAAGTTAGGGAAGAAGGTACCTATCCCTTGCTGTCTGCATTTCAGATATAGCCAGTACTGATGATGCACAACAGATATGTTTCCTGGCTAGTTCCTTCTCCTCTAGAATTAACTTTTGTGCCCTTTCCCAGACAATCAAGTGGTGTTAAACAATACAGAGATGAAATTGGTTTGTAGAATTCTTCTGAGTTAATTATTAAAACTGATTCATCATTTCAATTCTTTTTCATCTTCCTGAATTTTTCAATTTCACAGAGTAGCTATAAGGACATAAAAAAATATTCTTTTGGTGTATCTACATTAATAAACAAATCTAAGAAAAATTATTGAGACTCATTAATGGTAAACACATAGTTTAGCATAATCTGGACCAAAACATCTGTGTCGGACACAGTGACTGAGACAAGCTTAGAGATCAGAAAAAAGTCTCCAAAGCAGCCTGTTCTGGTGTTTGAATTGAAAACTTAAATATTTTTAGCTACAAAGGTGCAGCCCAAGTTGTTCCTGTGCTATTCATCTATTTGGATATAGCTGTAGACATGCAGGAAGTTGTCCAGCTGGTGGCTGGAAGTGGTGCTTTCACAGTTCATAGAATAGATTATATTGTAGTGTATGAAATACAAATGTGCAATAACATATATTTCTAATACACATAATATTTAGCTCCTGTTTAAATTTATATTAGACTTGCTATGTTAACAGGTATTAGAATGAGTAAAGAGATTTAGAAATATTCAAGAACAAATAGTAATTACATTAGGGGTTTTTGTATTGTAAAATTAATGCTCCATGAAAATCTTGGGTAAATCCTTGAACAGCTGGGCTATCATAATTACTTAATTTTGAAGAAATAAACATTTCTTAAAAATCTTTCTAATAATATAGACACAAATAAAAGATTTCTCATCCACAAAGCTTGAAAAGTTTTTTATGTACAGACTCACATTATATTGGAAAAATGGGGTCTGGCATTTCTAATGATGTTTATGAAATAGAGACAAGAATTTTCAAAGTTGTAAAAAACTAATCAATTGATAAAAGAAAAAATATTTTTTAAGGTCATTCCTTAGACTGGAAGGTCATAAGAAGTACCTAGTGGCAGAACAGTGCTAGAAATCATTGCTATTAATAAACCCTAAGGAATGTGTTATTATTTTATTGTGAATGCATGGAAGAAATAATTCTGTTTTTCTGCTTCTTCCTGTTCAGCTATATGATGGTTATAAGACAACATTCAGCAAATTGCATAGCTCTAATTGAATGATCCACATATTAATTACCTGTACTCTGCATGGTATATCGTGGGTATTACTGAAAAAGAGCAAGAATCAGTAAAATGGGTTATAATGATAGTTTGCTTGGTCAAAGATGATGTGCTGGGGAAGCCTTTAGAAATTTATAATTTCTTAAGGGGAGCTTAGGTGCCAAGGTAGAAAGCGTGAGGAACACACAGTGGAAGATGTTTAAGTATTAAAATAGCATTAATATTTATCAATGAAGTTCAGGAGAATTAAGGAGAAAAAATAGTAGAGGTACTTCTGTAGACTTCATATTTTTATGGAACTCATTATCATAGTGTCCAAAGACCTCACAATCATTATGCATTTATTCCAATGTATATTTAAAATCAGACTTAACACATCTGTAGGGATGGTAATTGAGCTCTAAAGAAATGAAGATCAAGAGATTTAAACCTTCCTATGTTCCAGTGTCTGAAGGTGAGCAATGAGCTCTGTAAACTCTACAGCAAGATGACAGATGGAGTTCTCTCTTCCACATTCAGTTGGTGACCCAATTGTTTGGACAAATGCTTTCACTTTTGAGCACTATCTAATCTTAGTTTCAATCAAAGGAGGAAGAAAAGTAGCTGTATATAATTTTTCTGTTTCTTAAAAATGTTGGTAGCAATATAGAGTCAAGGAAGTACTACCTTGAATTAAAAGCAAGCAAGTGCACCTCCCTCTCTTCCTCTAGTGCATCCTGCATGGCTCTCTATTTACTATGAGATTCCCTGCATTTAAAAAAAGCATTTGGCTTACAGTGCAATATATATATTCATGAATTTAGAGATGCCTGGAGCAGTGAGAGTTTAGAAGCTCAGGTCCTTTGGATTTTGTTAATCATTCCATCAAATGAAATGTTAATGGCAACACTGGCCACCATTTTGAGCATTCAGATGGATGTTTCATTTACTGTGGAAAACTCAAGCAGTTTGATTTTCTTTAGCCTGAGACAAATCCAGCTGAAATTCCCCCAAAGTGTTTGACCCAAACGCTTTCAGAAGCACATAATATTTTTCTTGAGAAAATTTAGGAAATTGTCAAAATGTACACTGCTTTTTTCTCAGTACTTTTGATTTATAACTAAATTTCAGAAGGATGGAAATACAGAGAGGAAGTCAATGAATACAAAACCAGTGACTGTATCAAGCAGTTTCAAATAAGTCTGCTGATTTTCCTTATAAATATCACCAATTATGGTTACAGAGTAAAAAAAATGTATAGCAAGTTAAGGTCTGATTCAATCTAGCACAGCTGTACAAAACATTTCTATATCAGTTATTTAAACTAGATTAAATAGGGCTGATGAAATTTTCTAGTGCAACTGTTTCCGTAAAGGCTGATGCAAAAAGAGCTAAACATTTTCTGAGAGGATTTATTTCACAAAAAATCTCATGAAATGTTACTAAAGAACATCTGAAGAAATAGGGAAGTTTAAATTCAACCTTGAGATGACTGATGCAAGTAAATTGTGAGATGAAGTGAACTGGGTCCTTGTCTTTGCACAAAACAAAAGAATTTTTACCTTTCCCCTAGAGTGACCCTATATAACATACAGTGATCTGGGAATAAAGAGCATGTAAGAAACAGATAGGACACACGAGAAATCAACCACGCAATTTGATCCAAACATCCACTTGCATTAGAACCAGTGCCACCAGAAAGGGATGTAAATTATTAGTGGTAATTGGAGACTCCTTTTTGAGAGGCAATGAAACACCCATTTTTTATGCAGATGATTTCTCTAGAGAAATTTGCAGCCTACTAGGATCTTGCATTCAGAGTTACACCAAGAGGCTGCCAAACCTGGTGAAGCCTAGAGATTATCTCCTGTTCCTACTGTTCCACACAGGGTCTAGTGATCCTGTGATGAGGTAACTTAGAACAATCAAAAGAGATTATATGATAAGTCCATCAGAGCAGTCTTAAAACAATCTGGAGCACAAGTAGTTTTCTTGTATTCTGCCAGTCAGAGTTGAGGATTTGTGACAAAGGAGGTGAACAGATGAATACCTGGCTGTATAGCTGGTCATATACTCAAAGTTTTAACTTCTACATCAATCAATGATCTACCTTTGAGAAGACAGGTCTGTTGAGATCTGATGGGATTCACCCATAAAATGGAGTGAGAGGGTCTTTCACAAAAAGCTGATCCCACTTTTAAAGAGAAATTTAAACCAGAATTACATGGAGAAGGGGACAGAATTTTGAACAACAGAGAAGAACTAAGGTCTGTTGATGTTTTAGAAACCAATGGGTAAATACCTGTGAAAAGCCTCAAAATAATTAGGGTGTGTTCCTCTATAAAGGTGTTAATTGCCTGGCTGAAGTGCCTCTGGGCCAATGCACACAGCATGGAGAATAAACAGGAGGAGTTGAAAACCACTGTCCAACTAGAAATCTATGATCTAATCACTATTACTAGTATGTGGTGGGATGAATCAGGCTACTGGAGTGGTGATATTGGTGGATATAAATTATTTAGAAGGGACAAGCAAGAAAGGCAGAGGTGGGGCCAGAAGGGCTGCCTTTTATGTATTAAAAAAAAAAAAAAAAAAAAAAAAAATTAAATTGACTCAACAAACTTTTTTTTACAACNACTGTCTTTGAAAACAAGGGATAAACACATTAGAAGCTATAGGTAAAAATTAGCTGCCGAACCAGCAAAAGAAAACTCAAGGTTGATGTTTACTGCAGGCCGATGAAGATTAGGTTTAAGATCACCTGAGAAACCTGAGCAATAAGCAAGTCCATGACACATAATGAGATGCACCACAGGTTCCTGTGGGAAATGATGAGTGTTGTTTCCAGGTCACCCTTCATCGTGTTTCAAAAGTCATGGCAGTCAGGAAAAGTCCCCATAGAGCAGAAAAAGGGAAACATGATGCTCATTTTCTAAAAGCATTAAAAGAAAGACCCTGGGGGCTACTGACCTGTCAGCTTCACCTCTGTGCCCAGTAAGACCATGGAACAGATTGTCCTCGAAAATATATCAAGCCAAATGGAGGACAAGGAGGTGACTGGAGACAGCCAGCATGGCTTCACCAAAGGCAGATTATTCCTCACTAATTTAGTGCCCTTCTTCTGTGTAGTAAGTGTGTCAGTGGACAAGGGAAGAGCTACAGAAGTCATCTACCTGGATTACTGTAAGGCTTTTGGAATGGTCTCCCACAGCATTTTGTCCACTAAATTGGAAAGATCAGTGTTTGGTGGATGAACTGTTAGAAGGTTAAGGAATCTCCTAGAAGTCTGCATCTTAATAGTTACATTCAATGGCTCAATTCCCAGGTGGATACCAGTAAGGAGTGGAGTTCCTTAAGGGCGTATACAGAGAAAAATACTGTTTAGTAGCTTCATCAAGAGCACAGACAGTGGGATTGAGTGCACCAACAGCACCGATCCACTCCTCAAGACTGTCAAGATCCTTCTGGATGGCATCCCTTCCCTCTAGTGTTATCAACTGTACTACTCATCTTACTGTCATCTTCAAACTTGCTGTGGGTGCCCCAATGCCAGGTGGAATCTCAAAGTACGGAACTTGCTGTGCTGAAGGACCAGGGTTATTTGCTGGAAACCAGGGTTCAGCTGAGTGCAGAGGCTGGGTTTTCTCCTCTCATCTATCTGTTTTAATTTCTTGAATCTTTTTCTTAGTATCTGCTGCTGACTAGAATCCAATTCAGAATTTGGGGTTATCTTGGTCTTGGGTGTGTTTTACTTTGCACTTTTATATTACAGATTCTTTGTGGCACTATCTTGCCTAAACCAACAGAGAACACTGTCAAATATCTAATGAAGCTCTCCTTATTTGATTAAAAGGTGATTTTTTCCTTCAACCTTGTGAATTGGAAGGATAATTATTCTTAAATTATCTATTAATCCCTCAAGGACAGGATTCTGTCACCTTCTTGTTTCATTGGAATGTGTTTAATATCAACAGTACAATCTGGAATCCCTAACAGTTGCTCTGCAAAGTAAGACTAAACCCATTTAATCTCTTTCATCAGTCCTGACATCCTCAAGTTTCCTTTCAGGAAGAAAGACGGGGAGAATACGAAGAGAAAATTATCTTCAGGTTTAGTTCCATATATATATCAGTGTCTGCAATGAAATGGGGTGGGGGTTTTTAGTCCTCTGAAAGTGTCATTAATATGTGTGACAATATAAACTCTGAAAAACCTCCTCATGCAAGCATTCCCTTCTCATGTGTGCAAGACCTCCTTAGTAGAAATGTAGAAAGACATTTTCTACACTTTTTCAGCTGCTACGAATATTTTCAAACTTAAGTTCCAGACTACTGCAACAGAATATTCCAAACTATTCCAAGAGGTGGAATACTCTGATTCTCCTAGTGGAAATATTAGTGGGTTCACATTTATGCCCAGACTTTTCTGAAGTCTTTTATTCATTGGGTACTGAATTTTCCCTTTCATCTTCTCTCCTCTTTCTACTATTCACAAGAAAGCCTCATTTTTTCTTAATGACATTGTTTTTCTTTTTCTGATATTTACAATCTAAGAGGGCAGAAAGTCTCAAAAATGAAAGTTTAAAAACTATTTTAAAACCCATGGAAAAAAATTCTAAAATGAATAAAAGTTTTGCTCTTACTACTATCATGAATTCTTGACTTAACAATGCCTTTCAGGGCATAATGGAATTATATTGCGAAACTCCATTTTTAAACATGAATAAATCAGATGTAAATGGAAGCTCATAAAGATTGTGGTGTGTTTGTTATGTTCATTTGATAGCTTGTTTAGATGGAAACAATGCTGAGTATTTGACATAAATTTTACTGGAGATTTTTCTATTTTTTAACACAGTGGTTTATTGATTTAGTTGTTTTAATCCAAAGTCATGTAATTTGATGAAGCCACATTGTGAGTCTTTGTAACTTTGCTAATATAAAGTACATACCATAGGTTACAGGATTTCTTAGGAATTTTAAAATAATTTTGAAACCTCTAACTTTGAGAGAAGTCACTGAAATAATGAAAATATATTTGCATTGCTATGTAGTTGAATCACAATATTATTGATACATTCCAGGTTAATGGAAGGCAGAAGAACTCAATCAGTTTACTTATGAGCAGAACTACATCTTCATAGGTCCTCTATTCACCCTTAATTACAACATCTGAAAACTGTCTTTAAAAATTACCCTTAATTATGTAGAGCCAGCTGAAGTGTAGAAGTTAGATTAATCTCACCACAGGTGCATGAATACATGTATGAGAGAAGCAGTATCAGCCTCCATGATTTATAGTAGCTTAGTTCACTAAGCTTCAGAAAATTAACATAGTTCTGCAAACTTATATAGTTTTTTACACCTCAATGTAGTTCTTTAACTAAAGTTTTTACCTTTAGTGCTAAAAAGTCACTGGCTAAAGAAATATTGATGAAATGTTAATCTCCTACGTGGTATGAAACTAGGCAGTTAGCTCCTTGAGAAACAGGATCAAACTCCTCAGTGAAAGAAAAGAACTTGGTTTTGCACTTGAAAAGGACTTGTTCTAAATGAAATAGAGCATAAAGAGCAGTTTCAAATAAATGAATGAAATCTTTCTCTGCTTGTCCAAAGAAAAGAGCTTAGATACCCTGTTTAGGAAAAGGATTCAGGATGGTTCGTCCCAGGTAATATATCTCTCAAACTGACTTTGGATTTGAGGTATATTCTTTTATAGCAAAATTTTAAGTGGTTCCTTAGTCTATGACTGGTTCATGCATGTCCTGTTCTATGATGAACTAATTTCTCCAGGCTTATTAGGGCAAACCTCTGCTACACAATTCATGGGTTTACATTCTACTACAGGAGTCAGCACGGAAAATTTGGCATCTGAGATTATCAGTCTCTTTTTCATTTTATCCATTCAGCTATGAAAAAAAAATGTTGTCTTAGAGTACTTGAGACTGCTAGAAATTAGAGCTTGCTATAAACACTATAGCACCAACAATTTGTGATATGCTTAGATGTGCAAAGTAACTGTTATGTTTCATAGTTATTCATTTATGCTTTATTTATATTTTATTAATGAAATTCTTTAAAATCTCCAGTGTATCTTCTGTCATACTTGTAACTGGCTTCCATGACTGAGAGGTCACCTTAGAAAGTACAGGCTTGCACTCTTCTTCTTCTGGAGCAGTAAAACTCTAAAACATCACATACATCACTACATGTTCTCCTAGTTCTTCCCCAACCTGTTTCTGTCAGTGGAAAAGCAGGTAATTTGCTCTTGTTTCACCTGAAGTGTTACACCATCGAATTAAGCAGAAGAGTGTAAAATTTTTTATGTTCCAGGCTTATTGGATACATCTACAATATTAAACAGTTTTACATAAAGTGAAGTGTTGTAGAGCTATTGAGTCCACTCTGCTCAAAGCTGGTTAAATTTAGCAGTAGTACTGCCAGATATGCCTTGTGCAACTCAACTTTGAACTTTCTTAGAAAATTTCTTTTTGAATTCCCTGTGGCCCTAGATTATAAATACTATTTTTTGGATTTTTTTTTTTTTTTTTTTAATTACAGAGTCTGAAACAATCAGATAACTGAGTTGCAGACCACCAGAACATTGTGGTTTTTACATAGTATTGAGTATATATTTGAAAGGCTGAGATGGGACTTCAAAATACTTCAAAATGTTTGCAGCCAAAGCCTGCTTTAATAGTGGAGTAGTAGGGTGTAGGAAATCAGACCTGATGCTACTTTATCCTTACTGACTGCTGCAAATTTTCCTTGAAATAAAATACTCCAGTATTATGTTAAAGTTTCTTCTCAGGGTAGAGTAAGTTTATGCTATCAAAGATTTCAGGAGAAAATGAACATTTTTGTACTGTTGGTGACTGGGGAACTGGGACATGGGAGTAAACCATGGCGTTAACTTGGCTGGTGATGTGGATGTGCAGCTCGTCTGTCATTCATGTAGCTCCCACGCAGCAAAACTGAAAGCTCTTCCAATATAATTTCAAATGATGAATGAGTTTGAGAATTATACCATCTGCTTGCTGACACAGGGAAAAAAAAAGTGTGTAATTCACTGAATTCATTATTCCTTCAGGTCTGATAACAGCAACAGATTGTTTGGAGGATGTAAACACCAAAGAGGGAGAAATGTTATTCACAAGGAAATGGCTTCATATTGTGGGATTAAATTAACAGAGTTGGGATGCTAGACTGGGGGAAAGAGAGGATAAGTTGGCTGTGCTGACAAGCAAGATCCAAAGTCCATTGAGATAAGTAAGAAATTAGAATATGAAAGTAGACAGTTTAATATGGAGGAGTTTTAGTAGCTTTCAGAATTTCCTATATGTGAAGGGCAGCCTGGTTTAGAAGATAGGAGTGTTACAGAAAAGAAAGAAGGGTCACATAGACTGGTAGCAAAATTATCTCTGTTGCACCCATGGAAATTCCAAATGTGAGGGGAAAAAATCCCTTTACTTGATAGTGAAGATGAACAAGTACCCACAGAATGACTTTGTAGACCTTTTGTGGATGAACATATCTCTTCTGGATAATACAGCTTTCTAAATATGACCAGGGGTAAAAACCTTGAAATGCTTTACCGACACAGGTAAGGCAAAGGTATTACTCTGATTCTATGTTGGTATCAGTCAGATAGGAAGACAAAGATGCATCAATTTTTAAGTGCTAATGAAATAATTCCTGCCAAAGTCAGACAAAATTAAAAAAAAAAAAATTATTTAAGTATTAGGAGGAATTGTTTGGAACCTCTCTCAGTTAACATTTAAAAAATACCAACAGATGGCTCTTCCTGCATCCATGCAGCTGCCGATTCCAAAGTAAGTAGTGCTGAGAGACTTCTGGGTGAAGCTAAGGGACAGGAAAGGCAGCTGTCACTGAATATCTTAATTACAGCATTTACAAAATTTTAATTAATGTAATGTTGTTTCTATCACTATATTAATGTAGCATCCATTAGTATGTCATTGGTTATACTTTGTGAATTAAATTAGGAATTTGGCACACAAGAAGTTTATGGAAGCAAATGTTTAATCTAACTCTTCAACACTATAGAGAAAGAATGCATTCAAAATATAACTTGAAAATGTTAAGTCAAGTTTTCAGAGCAACAGATGATGTCTTTTTATACTATAAAGTGGTGGTCAACCACTTGTTGGAACTTTGATTTCAAGATCATTCACCATTTTTTCTCTGTCCAGAAATCTATTATTCTGTTACCTGACTGAGGCTTAAAATAATGCTTGCCTTTCCCCTGACTTTTCTGAAGTCACATAACAATATCAGAATAAGGCATGGGAGACTTCTGTTAATAACACAGTCCTCCATTTTAAGAACATTCTCTTTCAATTGATCTGATCTAATAAAGCACTAGTTTTTCCTTTACTCCTTTATTTCCCAAATGCCACCTGTGTTTGTTCTGACCAGACAGTTAAATATCACTGTGCTTTGTTTCTGAAGGCTGTCACTAAAATAAGAAAGACTATGGATGGATACTTTTTCTTGGTGAAACTGTGTTTGATCACACAGAAGTACATTCACCCAACTTTCTTCTGATAACTATAAGAATTTTCTTCAGTGCTGGCCATTTTGAGTTGATGAAGAATGAGGAGTCAATATAGTCGTCATGTCTTGTGCAGTCTAATAAGGTGAAAGAAGTTGCTGTAAATAAAATATGAAGTGGTGATAACAAGCCCTTGCTTCCATCTGTCCTGCATTCAGTTTTAAATGGCACATGTTTTGGCAGCACAAAGGAGTAAGTGAGAAGCTGGTTCTGTTATTTTGTTAAGGAAACTTCCCAGTCTGACCATTCACAGACTGTGGCAGTCGCATTTCCAGTGCCAGGGACTGTCACTGCTGGGACTGCAGCCCCTTCACAGTGGCAGCTCCAGTGACCTGACTGTCCCCACGGCCTCCACACCCACACTCACACTCACACTGGTTTCCTGACCAGCTTGGCCCCGGATTTCCCGTGGCAGGATCTCTGATGTCTGTTTCCCTAAAGCTATTTATTCACGGTGCAGTAACTCAGAAACAACTGGAGTTGGTGCCTCTGAGGAGGGACCCCTGACAAAGGTGCCCCTTCACTCTTCCTCCTCAGTCCTCTGCTCATCTGCCCTCCCTTTCCATTGCTCATCTGCCTTGCTGGAGTCACTCGTCCTCATCTCCTTTGTTATCCAAAAGGTCAGAAGTTCCCTGCTCCTGCTGTGTCTCTCAGTGTCCCTTCCCGTGGCTGGCACCCATCTTCATGCCTTTTATTATCCCAAATGTTGGCTGTTCATGGCTTCTTTTCTCGGGCTCTCACCCAGAGCTCAATTTGCATTTCTGCATCTCAATCTACAGCTTGCAGATTTCATTTTCATTTCCACATGAGGTACTAGGTGAGGAATACATTGCAAAAATATCTGCAGACCATGGTGACTTAGGCAAAACTTGGAAGTACGAGAAAATCAGTACAATACAGGAGAGATTACTTGCCCTTTTGGGAAGGGAGTTTCATGCAGAGCTGATTGTTTGAATTGATTACTTTTTTGTGTTGTTAGTAGTTTACCTAGGAAAAAGCATTAAAAACTTTTATTCTCTAGTGCGGAAGGTAATAATAAAAAAACCACCAGCCAAGGAAACCCTGTAGGTTTCCCACTGCAAGACAATTGAAACATAATGGAAATTCAATTGATTTTCAGTGGGGAAAGCTGCAGGGCACCAATTATCTGTGCTCCAGAATTGTTGCTTGAAGTGCAGCTACACATTGAGGAGCCAATCAAATGTATTTCAATCCCTGCATGTAATATGCTCCTGACAACAGCATAAGGATCACATTCTTCAGCTTCTAATTAAATGGACGTATCAAGACAACCTTTGGATGGCTTTTAAAAGGATATTTGAAATGCTCCCGAAAAAACGAAGGCCACATATTCAGTAGCAATTGTGCAAAACTTTTATAAATCTCACTTTTAGTGATTACCAGTTGTATTACTTCTGCCTGTATAAATTCCAGCTTATGACCACTATGTCTATATCAGATTTATGTGAAGGGCAAGTCTTAATTACAGTAGTTAAAGATATTTGAAACTGACTTTATATTTTATTCCTTGATCCAAATAAATCTATTAGCTGTTAAGAATATTTATTGCCTGCACAAGGAAGAATTACTTTTTGGACTTTATAGAAGAGTTTTGTCATCCTCTGTGTCAGCTGCTGATGGACTGCAAGCAGATAATGACTGCCTCAGATCAAGAAGCAATGGCAAATCAAGACTTATATATAGAAGGAATCTGAAGTATTCTGAGCAATCAGGTAGAGCTACAGGGCAGAGATTTAACTACTAAGGTAAATGGGTAAAAATGGTTGAAAATACTTACTGGACTAGAATTTCATCTGGTTTCTGAGGGATTTTTTCACTTCAACTTTTTTGCTACAATATGGATAACATAAAAGAGAATACATTTATTTGTTTTATAAGAATTTGCAAGAAGAATTGCAAATTTTTAGGTAGAAATTTTTAGTGGAACAGAATAAAGAAGAGGACACCTGGTTGAACAGCAGTTTTAGAGGAAGGTATCTTCTCCTACAGTGTATTTCAGTTTGAAATAATTGACACGCAGTGCATTAAGTGAGAGTGTATCTCTGTTTAGATACACATAATTATTTCTTCTGCTTTACTTGATACTACTAAGCCCTTGAACTTGGAGCTTGAGGCATTTCAGCCTCAAAAAAGATGTGTACCGTCTCACAGGAGTATAGAACATGATCAGACACCTTGAAAAATGAGGATATATGGAAAGATATGGAATTTAATTCAGGAAAAGAGCAATTGCAGGTAGACATGGCAATCATTTTTAGATAAACTGCAAAACAGAAATTAGTGAATTGTTCTCTGGGTTCCAAAACATTTACAGTTCCTTCCAGCTTTGTATTGACATTTTCATGTTTAATAACTGTATTCCCTATTCTATCATCTCAGACAAGAACAGGCTTAATATTCAGCAAGAGCGATTTCAATTGGGCATTAGGAAAACATTTGTGGTAGACTAGCTAAGGGATGTCAATAAAAGTAGCAAAATCTGCATCATTTAAAGAATGATTTAGGCAAACATCTGCTTAGAATAACATTATAGTTTTTTCTTGCCATAAGATTGGGTGGAAGAGAACTAGATTACCCATTTTTCTCAAGGCAGATTTACATTAAATTTACAGGCAAATGTGCTGAAGTTTTAGTAGCTGTTGTTCATGCTTCTGATCCTTCAGATAGAAAAGAATATTTCCTTGGTATGCAAGACTAATAGAGAAAGTGAGTGTCATGAAATAGTAACTGAAGTAACTTTGACACCTTTTTCTGCTGTTGCATACTGGGGTGAGTTTCACCTCTCTGGAGAAAAATGTTTTCAGGGTCCTGTGCTAAAAGGAATAGCACACTAATGCTGTACACATTTATTATAGACAAAGTTATGTTGTGTATACCATTAACATTGCCATTTATTCCTCTTGGCTTCACTGGACTGCTTACAAAAGAATATTCTCTTCAAGGAGACAAAAGAAGTCAAAGGAACCCAGAGAGACAAACTGAAAATCAGTTGGGAGGCATAGGCAGATCATTGCATCAGTGAAGAAATTAACAAAAAGGATAATCTGGAATCTAATTGCTTTGATTGACTGAGATAGCTAGAAATTATCAGTTTTATGTATTTTCTGTCAATTTCTAAATTGCATGAATTGAATAATCCACATATATTCTTTCTGAAGCTGTCAGATTTTTTTTGTCATTCCTAAACTGGATTTTTCTCTATTGCACATGGGATGCGAGCATTTGCCCAGTATAAAGAAGTAGAGCTGTGCCAGTTTCACTTTTTAGCTGAAAGGATAACTGTAGCATTTACATAAATCTGACTTTTGTCCTTTGCTTTCTATTAGAACCTCTATCAATAGATGGTGACATATCAATTTCCCTCCTTTAAGCTGACTTTACACTTTCACAAATGGCTGCACAGCATGTAATTGTGATGAAATAATTCTCCTGAACTGATTCTATAACTTTGCTTGTAACTCTGGAAATTTGAATGTGTTAAATGGACACCCTTGTCCTGCTGAAGGTGGAAAGAAACATAAGGAGAAGAAAATCAAGAGAGGTTTTTTCATTAGCCTGTTTGACTTTGAAAGCTTCTGATTCCACTCCAGCAAACATCTCAGATGTGTCATTCAAATCAATAATCAGAGTTAATGCAATCAACAGGGATTTAAGAGGAATTTGGCTCCCAAAAGCAGAAATCCAGAGTAGGACTCAGTTTTCTAAACACAGGTGGCTAGTTACACTATAGATACTCGGTGACTTCCCATCTGCTATCCAGCTGCCACATCAGAACCTATATGTCTTCCAGAAGTCCAACACCATATTTGCCAGCCTGTTGGAGCATCCTAGGCACTCTAAAGTATTTAAACTGACTAAGTATTCTACATTATCTAAAGTGCCTATAGATAAGAAGTAAAGTCATATACTTGTTGCTGTTCAGCTCGCTAGATTCCAGGACGGTTCTGACATCTCTGTTCATGATAGTAGAAATTTAAGGATATCGTACACATCCCAGCAGCTATGTTTGGATCTCTTAAAATGTAAGTATTAAGTATTGCTCTGCATCTCTTTTTCAAAGTAACTATATTGATGAATACAAGTTCTTCCTCTTGTCAGATGAATATTAAGAGGGTTTCTTTTAGTTAGTGTACTATGTTGAAATTCTGGATACACACTTAACTGTAGGGAACCAATTGCAACATAATATATGAAAACTCTAGGAAAAAATATACTATAAACCCAGAATTGTTCCACTAAGTTAAATTTAAAAGAATTTTCCACTAGAATTTAATTCTTCACTCTCAGCACCTGTAAGTATACCTTTTGAACCTACCCCATTTCTGATTTTTAGCAGACAATTTTTGTGCTGTAGGGCTTTGGGATATGTCATCCGATTGGAATGCTATGGAAAGAATAAGGATTGTTTCACATCATCAGGCAGGAAAGTATTAAATGTAAAAGAAATATATAACTTAAATACCTAAAGAAATCACTGTCGTGCCCAGCTCATGCCAAGGGCACTAGAGAAATTAGCAAAGGGAACGAATTAGCTGATGCAGCTGCAGAGGCTGCAGCCTGAAAACATCTGAGAGAATGCATGGTTGCAACTCCAGCAATACACCAAAGTGAATGACCATATTTAACAGACTACAAACCCCTGTATGGGTCTGTTCAGAAGAACAAAAAGGAACACTGCAGAAAATGGGAAGCAAACCAAAAAAATGATGAAATAATGACAATTGGAGGGAAACAAGTATTTCCAAATAAATATATTATTGCTGTGTCTAGATGGTTTAATGACAAGATCACAGGGAATCAAAGGTGATAGATTATTAGGTGCAGAAATTGTGGGAAGCACCAAAAATTTACCTGCTCCAGAAAAATCCACCAGTAGCTGCCTGACTTGCTGAATGTTCACAAGTATCAGGCTGAGCTCAGAATTAGGGGAGGCCAAGCATGGGTCTACTTCCCTTTCAGTGCAGCCTTCCTGACAAGAAAACTCACTTAGGTGCAGTAGTAAGGAATTTATTGAAAGAAATTACAAGTGGATGTGGGGTTCTGTATTGAGTCAAATCTTTTACAGGAATTATAACCAGTCAACTAGTCAGGTCACTAAGAATACAGAGAAATTTACATATAGCCCATAGATTTTATTGCAAAAGGTTTGAGTGCTTCCAACTACAGTCGGTAGTCTAATGGCAGACAGCAGGTTTGTCCTCGCAGAAATCCCTTCATAGACTTATTCCTGTTAATCGAATTTGCTGTTTAAGTTTGAATTGATGTATCATTTTTTCCATAATGCTACTTCTCAACTTTAATTTATTTCTTCTTAAAAAAAAAAAAAAAAAGTGGAAAACAGTATTTATGGTTTCCATCATGCTTGAGAGAGTGGCACTACAAAGCTAATTATTTGCTTATGTTGAATTTTCTGTAAAGGAATGTATTTGATTGCATATCAACAAAATCACTGACTACTTTGTAGTCATACCAGTGGCATTTGAAGGACACTATTTACTCTACCAGTGACTGAATATTTTCTTCAAAAAGAAGAAAATATTTCTTTTGCCTGCATCCACCATGTTTCTTTTTGGTGTATATCTTTAAAGCATTCAGAAACAGGACACACATTTGAACAATACTTTTAACAAGAAAGTCATAATACCTAAATTTGGTACTCAGCTTCTACATTATTGTAATAAAAATAACTAGGGACCCAAATATGAACTTTCATTTAGCTGTGTTTTTGTTATCTTGTCAGGTGTTTCTTCCAGCTTGGTTCCTTGGGAAATGTTAGCTGCAGCTCAGATAATTAAAAGAAGACCTTGAGGACTGCTGTGAACTTGCCAAGAACTGTGCTAAATGGAAGGAGTGTTTATCGTTACACTCTTTCAAGCATGAGACAGAAGTTTCTGCTAAAATAAAGCTGGTCAGAGCTGTGATTCCACTTGATCCAGAAAAGCAGACTCCAGCATTTTTAGTCCAAGGATGTATCTAAGGATATAAGATATCGAGATATCCATCAACACACAGCACACAGCTAATGAATTGTTCATGGGTTCATATCATAGCAAAAGCTGTGCTGATCATCCTGTCCTTTCTCTTCAGGAAGGTATATTCCTTCAACCATATGGCAGGGTTGGATTTCTCCCCCCACTCCTGCCTTGATTACTCTACTGCCTGCAGAGAGAAGCATACTTTAAACAGGAATTTGAACTATTGCAATGAAGTTCATCCTGCTGTATAAGCAAAATTTTAGTGACCTGTCATTGTCAATGCATAATTTTGATGCTGGAAGAACAAATCTTCAATGTATAGCTGGTGACAGTATTTCTGAAATGGAAAAGAAGAAAAAAAATTCATTAAACCTTTTAGAGAGGCAATTAATTCCCTTCAGAAATTGCTTTCCACGTTTCAGAGACTAACTAAATAATTTTAATGGCACAAAGTGCTATGGCAGCTGTTCATCAAGGAAGAAATAAACACCACAGCAGCTTCCAAGTGTATCGTGATTACTGTTGCTTCTTCAATCTCTTTACCAAAGGTTTACACCAAAGTTGCTATAACAGCAAAGAGCCCATATAATGCTAGTGCTTTTTGCACCCTAATTATACTTGGGTAAAAATTAAATATCTAAGAGGTTCTCAATGTTATTTTATGATGAGAAAAAATTAACTAATTATGATTTTGACCTTTATTACCAAGTTTGAGTTTTAACTTTTTCCCCCTTTTCTTTCCATTAACTTCCTCAATTCTTACCAGCTGGGGAATACAACTGAAGATCCAGTAGGGTCTAAATAGCAGAAAGGGGTTGAACAGAAGAACGTGGCTGTCAAACACATTTTCATGTTTGCTGGATATGTAATTGTCACCCTTTCAGAATAGCTAAAGTGTTCCTGGACATATGATTGAGCATTAATAAATTTTTTCAGTATGGCTACACATGAAAACAAGGGAGTAAAAGCCTAAAGAAGTAGTCATGACTTGCAGGGAGATTTCACTCTGCAGAAATACACATCTGAGAAGAAGGTCACCTTCCTGTATCATCTTAAGGCTTCCTGACATGCTCATTCTCTGCTTATTAAATCCCCTCTGATTATATTATCAATGTTAAGGAATTTTTCATTAAAGGTTAACACTCGGGATGTTTCTAGAGGCTTTTGTTGGGAATTACTCACATACCTGGAACTGAGGCTGCAAGGCACCTGATGTTTGCTGCACTCTTGCAGCTCGTCATGATCCAGGTGTATATTTTGTAGCTACAACCTAAGCAGTCCTGCAGTGTGGAAGAAATAACAGAAAAGGGATCAGATAAGAAAGATCTATCCCCTGACCACTCAGATGTTGCCATAATCATTTGCATGCATTGCCATAACCATTAAAAAGTCTGCAGTCAGTCTGTCTTTTCCTACTTTTTACCTCAAAGTAAGTTAACTGAATCATGAAATGCTGAGACTATAAGAAAGTAAACCATCAGGGTTTGCCTTGTAAAATATGTTCCCAGAATACCTGTGGGCATTTTTAAAATATACTGACTCAAATATTTAATAGCTCCTTTCAAAAATGAGTCAGTACTTATATGGAATCATTCTGTCATATGCCTGAACGTGGGACCTGAACAGGTCTGTGAATGTCACCTTCAGTGCTGATAAAGCCTACCAGATAAGCTTAGATTTATTT
Source organism: Picathartes gymnocephalus (assembly GCA_013390045.1). Classification (NCBI taxonomy): domain Eukaryota; kingdom Metazoa; phylum Chordata; class Aves; order Passeriformes; family Picathartidae; genus Picathartes; species Picathartes gymnocephalus. The sequence continues at coordinate 23,853 of WEKY01055424.1, forward strand.
TATTTAGTTTAACATAACTCAGTTTAATGTATTTACAGTCTACTTACTTACTATATTGTGAAGACATAACAAATATCTAGAGGAAAGGAAGCTGGACATAAGTTTCAGTGATAGTGTTTTATCTGGTTAATGAATAGTAGATGACTGTTTTTACAGGTTTGAAAGATCTGTAGATATTTTTCTCTTTGTTTGAAGACCATTGAAGCTGGAAGATTCTTCCTTTCCTCTCTTCCCAACTCACTTTCACAACTGACTATTATGCTGTGTTCTGTGAAGGATATGTAGCTGATTAGCCCCCTCAAATCATGGCCTACCTGTTCCATGTTTTCTATATTTATATTGTACTTTAATATCACGTATATTATTTTCTACATAGACTGTGAGATGAGAACTGTTGTTAGGAAAGTAGTTTCCAAAAGTTTGTGTTACCCTACTCTGAAGTTAATTTGGTACTCTATGACAGGAAAATAAGATTGTTTTTTTCATAGAAAGATGAAAATAAGGGTGGTAGATCTTCTTCTTCCTGATTGTTGTGTTATGGCACAGATATGGACTAGACAACCTAAGGGGAAAAATTAGTCTGGTCTCTTTTTTCAGTCCTTGACTTCTCCAGTGAAATGGAACCAAGACCTTGCTGAAAGCCTGATTGTATTGTCAGGACAGAGTTGGAGGGGCAGAGGAAGTCAAAACAAAAATATAAGATCCTTTCCTCCCCTCTGACCCAGTCTGAACTTGAGCTGAAGTGGTTTTGAGGGTGAAATTAAGAAGATCCTTCATGTGTGTGACAGCATCTTAGACTGAAACCTTACTCAGTTTCTTAAACGAATTGGGTCCCTGAGGGCACGTGACTTGGATATCTTTGCGAAGTACGAAAATCATCCCAGCTAGAAACAGCCTGAGCTGAACGACTACAGGACTGTTCCAAGGTTCTTCTCCTTCTCTGGACTGCTGTTGCTGGAACACAACCCACTCAGTGTGCTGGTACACCAGCTGCAGGAATGCGTAAAGGTTATACAGGTACTGATACACTAATGCTTATATAAACCTTAAAAACAGAACTAAATAATAATTTGGCAAGAAACAGATGACTCTTCAGCCCATAATTTTTTTGTTCTTGCAGCACTATTTTCCAACAGTGAATGTCTCTATTCTATTACCTATTTTTATAATAAATGTATTTCTTTCTGTTAACAGTTACACCTTCATTGTGTAAAAGATCTCCAGTAAATGGTTACAGAGCCCAAGAGTTCTGGAAGAAAAGTTTGACACATCCAAAATAAGGACTCTGATCTCTGAACTCTTGTAGAAGCATCTCTTCATGAATCAGCTGTACTTTCAGTGAAGCAAATAAAACTATTAGAAAAATAATAGAAGAATGAAAAGTAAACTGCTTTCTTTTCTTTGTAAATGATGATTTTAGCAGAAGGAACACATCAATTCTAACCTAGTGTAAGTAAAAATCTAATGTTCCAGGCAAGGGCATTTTTATTTGAAATAAGCTGTAATGCTGTTCAGGAGGAGGAAAGAATTTTAAATTGCATATAAATTAAATAAGAATGAGACATAATTTCTCATTAAGATCTTTCACTAAAAATTTAAATAAATTTTGCAGTTTTAGAAACAGTAGGTTCAGATTTGTAAATACCTATGGCATAATCAGATATATAATCCAAAAGACAAAGGTTTGGCCTGTTTTGTGGCAGTCAGAATGACAGTCACTTGAGTCCATTTTTTGTCCAGGAATCTTAGCAAGCAGCTTACAGGTTTGCAGTTTCATTACCTTCTACAATAATACATTTTCCCAATAGTAATTCACATGCTCTGTGATTGTAAGATGAGTGGGAGTGAATATTGAAGTAAGGAGACAAGGCTGATCAGTCAGTTAGTGGCCTTTAACATCTCCACTTGATGGAATATGTTTTCACAGTTATCCAGTTCCTGCCTATGGCAAATACATAAATGGGAAAAAAAGGGAAAAAGAACCCACCACAAATCCTCTGTTACAAAGGTCTTAGTATCTTCAGGATAGTAAAATTTTGCAGTAAGTAAGAACAGATTTGATTCAAATAGGTTTGATTTCTATTCCTAATATCGGACATCTTTCCCCAACACAATTAAATGCAAAGTGCACAACTAAATCAGTGCAGAGCAAAATCCAGGATTTCCCTCATTTTCTGCTTCACCTCGTATCTTTGGATTATGACTTTTGTGTTCCTTGCTCAACAGCTTCCCAGCTCCCACTGAAAACATCTAGAGCTCCCTTCCACCTCACTCTTCCTTTGCAAGCCTGTTAGTCAAGTGACCAGGGCATTCACCTGAAGAAAGGCAGCTTTAATCCCACTCTGTCTCATGAGGAAATTGAGCCCATGTCTCTCATTTCTTTGGTAGGAACTGTAGCCCTGAGCTAGCAGTAGTGATGATCTGGGCAGCAGACTACCAGATTTACTGACAAATGGCTGCTGAACTTGGAATAGGGGGAATTTGCTGCCTCTGGACCTGACCATATTGACAGGTCCACTCTAACAAGTATATATTATGCAAATCAGGGTCACTGGTAACACCTCTTTTCCTCTCTGTGCACTTTTGAATTAAAATAACCATGACTGATGTGTTTTGGGTTGAACTCAATGCTTCTCCAGTGGGTTAGACGTGATCTGAGCATACATTTGATGAAATGGGGGCTCCTTGGTGTTGTCCTCTCTATGGCTCAGGGTGAATTTGGCATTTGTGGCAATGGCACTACCAACACTTCTGAGTGTGCCTGGGTTCCTACCCTTAGGCCACTGAATTACTACTGAATGATGAGGTCTTCTGTGGAACCACTGCTTGCTGTGGGTGCTGGTCCTATTTTGCTGAATCAGAAGTGGGTTTTTTCAGTGTTCTTCGTAATTTTTTTCCCCTTTCCCAATATGCCAGCCCAACATACATTGAAATGACTTAATGACAGCTGCAGTGGTGTCAGACCATATCACTACATCCACAGCTCTGACCCTCAACTGTGAAACTATTCTTTAGGTGCGTTATGCCATCATATTACCTCTCCGCTAAAATAATACATACTACCAAATAAATAAAAAGCTGTGAGACCATTTGAATTTATTCACCTATGACTGAACTTTGGAAAAACAAGTCAGTCATTAGGTTCAATCATTATCTAACTGTTTCTTTCTAATAAAATCGTATTGCGAATTTGATACCATAAATTTGATTATTTATGTTCAGGAAAAAGTGATATGTATAGATAGTGAAAAAAGCGAGGAAAATCTTCTGTTCAGAGCAGATGAGTAGATAAGTAGAAGAACTTTAATTTTCCTGAGTCCCAGGGAGAAGGCCTTTGTTTGGCTATATCTCTGGGGTAGAACTGCACCTATTTTAAATTAGCTCAGTCAATCTGAAATCAGTGAAGATAAACAGATTTATTTGAGGTTAGGTTTCTATCTTTTATAGCCTTCATTCGAAGCACTAACTCCACAGGATTGTGTGACAGTTAATTTGCCTTGGTATTTTGAAGCAAAAGGGAAGAGATTGACAAAAGTAACCTTTAGATACAGAATTCAATACTGTGTTTGCTCTGTTCTTCCCTGCTTCCAAATTTTAGAAAAAAAATTCATTTGCCAGACTGACCAACATAACTTTCTTTAAATGTCCATATCTCAAAATCAGAAAAGAGAAAATTTAAAGCTTTGCGAATACTTAGTTAGTGTAAAGTTGCTGCTGGACTGGCTTCTAAAATACAGACAAACAGCTTTGATAATTGTTCTGTTTAATTCCAAATAAAATATGGAGACATATTTTAGATGGTTTCATTATTTAGATAACTGAAATTATAAATAAACATATTTCTTAAAATGTCCAAACAAGTGGTACAACCTCTCCATAAAACACTGGTCCTCAGGTGGAGATTACAGCTGCTCTTTAAAGCTTTTCTATTCTGTTGAGTTGAATAAGACAATGTTTATGATGAAGTTTCCTCTGTATTGCACAAAAGGTCAGACTCATTTTATGCTATCAAAATCTTCTGGAACTGTGTAAGCTCTGTGTCATCCTGGCTTCAACATTAATCTTCTGATGAGTCTTGGTGGTCATCCTGCTAATCACAGAAAAAGTACTTGCAGCCTTCACTGCAACAGATGGCTCAGAAAGCAAAGAAATGCAAGGAAAGTGTAAATAGTGCAGTGTCATTTCTTTGTTTAGTAACAGCAAAGAGAGAAGGTTTGAAACATTTTTTTCTTAATGCACATGCACTGTGGAAGGCTTAAAAAATTATTAACTCCTTAAAAATCCCAAAAAACAAGCAAATGACAATTTTTTTTAAATAGCCCGTTGGTATATTGAAGCTATTGTATTTAATATGATTTATTTACATGTGGGGTTTTAGTTGAAACTATTCATTACCAAAGATAACAGGCACTGACATCACGGTCAATGGTTCAGTTTGCCAGTAAGTGCAGGGTAGTCTGTCTGCAAGAAGAATTTTAAAAATATGGAAATAGTGAACAGAAAGCAGTAGGATATCGCGATGTGCCTGGCCTAGGCAACAGTCTGAGAATTAGTGGGTATCAGAAGATCCTTTCCAAGAGAACTTCCAATCTATTAAAAATAAACACAGGAAGACAGAACACAGTAAGAGCTCCTTACTAATGGAGATTTGTTTTATATCACTTTATATCAGTATTTTAGCAACCCATAGCATCAGAGAATTAATTCTCCGTGCAGATGTTGTGCTCATATTAATTTTTAAGCTTCTCCCTTCATTAAAGGTACACAATTCAACTTCCTTATATAGAAACCACTTAAAGTTTTGTTTAAGTTTAAACATATGCCTAAGTCATGTTGAAGCCATGGAAGATTTAGATGTGAGAATAACTCATTGTCACACTGATATAGACTTAATGGACCACTAGACATATGTAAAGTGGATTAAGTTGATAGAAAGACCTCTGTTGATTGAAATGCTTTGTAGGTCAGGATCTATCTTCCCTCACTCTGTAGAGACACTGAAGTATTTGCTGATT
>WEKY01055432.1:0-25944 GCA_013390045.1 Picathartes gymnocephalus
TCCCACTTACCAATGAACGCAGTGACTTTTGGATTGATGATCCCACTTGGCAGAAGATGAAAGTCATACTCCACAGCATCCACAACAACGGTATGCCCTGCATTATTGCCTCCCTGAGTGGGGGGGATGGACAAAAAAAGTGTTAATAGTTTTTGGCACTAAAGACAAACGAACACACAGTATAGAGACTGAATAAATTGGTTCCACAATTTCCATTTCTGTTACTGACAAAAGAGCATTCAGAGATTTCCCAGGAAATCAGCCAAACTTGTTCTGTCAAACTGGACAATTTCAACATCGGTATTATCTGCCATATAGACTTTGGACAGTGTTTTGGTTCATCAAAGGTACAAAATCGTGGGATGAGATTAAAATGTTTCTAAAATTATCAGACAGAAACAAATATGCTACAGCATGCAAACATTTCTAAAAGCTAGCATCACTTTTATTAGTTTTCTGTTCCAGTTATGGAAAGTAAAGTTTTAAACGTGGAATTGCAACCTTAGCAAAGTAAAAAAAGAAAACCAAATCCCCAGTTAAACTGGGAGTACAGAACCATACAGTTATTGGGATAGATAAGTCTTGTCATCTGGCAACATACAGGCTTGTTGTTCTGAATTCAGGGTTCAGTCTTTTAAATGTTTTTCTATTAACAGAAAGCAGTAAAACTACCTAGTTCATTCTATACCTCCCTCCTGATGACAGAAGTTATGTAACAGTACAAGTTATTTATGTTAAATACATGTTATGTTAAACATGCTATTTAAGGAGTGAATTTAGACAGCTACAATTGTGGTTTCATAAGTTACCAGAAACCATTTACATCAAACTAACACCTCAAACACTTCCAGCTCTTTTCATTACAACGAAGAGAGCATTAAAAGATTTGTTAAACTGTGAAATCCATCTAAAATACTAAAAGAAGCTTGTGACCAAGTCTTAAAGATGGTCAAGAAAGGCTTATGAAACTAAAAGGATTACAAAACAGTTACAAAATATCCTCAGTTCTTGTTTGCTGTACTTTTGAAAATAAGCTTATACTCTCTTGTGACCCAGTCATTTGTGCAAGACAAGGTTACATACAAAATGGTTCTGTTTGTCATAACCACAGGAACATCCTTTACAGGCACCTCACACTAGAAATTAAACAAACTGCTTCACAGAAAGAAAATCTTAAAGACTTTTAAGCTGAGCCACTTTTCAGCACAAGACAAAATGAAGAAATGCGCTACATGAAAGGAATAAAAAAGAAACTGTAAGAATTATTAATCCATGCAACTATAAATCTGAAATATTTTGAATATTGTATCACAGATGGACTTTTCCAAGGAATGGACTCAACCAGCTACTCACTACTCCTACAATGTTTACAAAGCAGGAATGCAATACATGAAGCTGTATCTGACAATACAAATTAAGAGTAGTTGTAGATATCAAATATTTGTGCTAGTACACAGGTAAAAGCCTAATCTCATTGAAGTCAGCAATGAAAATTTTGTAATTTCAGCATTATATGTATGAGGACTTGCAACCATTTCACCTCCTCCGAAAAGAAATAAAACTTACAAACCTTCACCCAACAAAGAAAATGCCTGAATTTAATAAAAGTTAATTTTAAAAATAACATACTTACTGTAGAATTTTTCCATGTTGTAAACATTACTTTGAAGTAGCTGTAAAGATTTTTGGATGCCGATTTTCACTGCAAGTTATCTGACTCAACCAGAGAATGACAAAATTTCAATTCACAACACATGACACATATTGAACGAAGACATAAAGCAGCCTTTTCAAATTTTTTCTTTTAAGAAAATAATAAATGGTCAGGAATAAACTTCCTGTTCCTGTTTGCATTCTTTTTACTCAACAGCTTTAAGAAAGATTATTTAGCAGTCTACCACTCTATAACTGTGTTTGATTTAAAAGGATGTTAACTAGATACATCAGCAGATAGATCATTTACAATTATTTTTGAAATGCAATGCTGATATTCCTGAGCTACTGCAAGTTACTCTAAAAGCGGACAATATTTTAAAAACTATTAAGTTATATAAGTATATAAAGTATACTAGGTTTTTTAGTAGTAAAAGACATTAATTTTCTACTCAATGTTAGAGAAGTTAAGTAAAACCTTGCTTGGCAAAGAAGAAGAGTTATGCACTGAAGTATCATTTATAGTCAAGTACTTGTGCTGAAAGTGGTAGTTACCTTCTTCCACATCAGATTCCTCCAAATTATTCCTTTCAATTAGATTCACTGCTAATATCAGGCTAGACAAGTTTAACATGAGCACTGAAGTGCTTTAGATGGAAATTCAATAGATAGGATAACACTGGAGTACTGAGGTATTAGTCATTTACAAATGGGAAGTCCAAAGTCTCCCACTGCAGCATAAATAAACTGGACTAACCCATAAATAACACTAACGTTAGTGAATGACTATTCATTTGAAATTCTCTACTAGCTGGACAAGTTACTGCCATGTTTGGTTCTCAATTTATTTAAATAAAAAGGGTCTCTAGTGTCATGAATGTCAAATAAAGAGAAAGAAAAATTGGACACTCTGGAAATTAGATCATGATCAACAATAAATTCTTAGTGTCTTAAAGTCTGCCAAGTTACTAGTGCCATTCAGACATGGCAACTTGAAGTTCAGCAGTCACATGTGCTTGAACAAGGTGTACAGCATGCAGCCTCTGACTCTGCTAGTCACGAGAGCATAACTGCTGACTTCTGGCAGTGTCAAGATTTCATTTTTGCACTGCTGAGTGATGCCAAGTGTGTTGATCCCATGCTCACTGAATAATACCCTATGGCTGACAGAATAAAAATGGCATTTTACCTTTTAAACATTGAAGTGTTCATGCAACAAAGCCATGCTTGACCTAGAAGCAAGCTAGTGGATTTTAATTCTGATTGTTTACTGTGAGCAGTTCTACTTTAAGGGATTTTATTAGAGACTAAAGTAGAAAAAGTGTGATGAATCGCCATCCTAAGCCATATGAATATCTCAAGGTTTCCAAAAGCATATCCTCAGATTAGACTCAAATTTGAGTCTCAGAATTTACTGATTACAATACTGTGATGCCTACAATATGAAAAGATTCAATCCCAAAAGAGCTATTGATGGAAGCTGTCGGGTAGCATATTAAGTCAGTCCCCACACTGCTTTTGATGTCATTCTGTCAAAATGAGTAATTTTGAAAAGTATTTTTAGTTTCAAACCCTATTTGCAGAGAGCATTAAAGTAGCAGCTTGTCATGAACTCTATTTTCAAAATTCTTCTGCTGATTTACAGGTAAGCTGTACCCTAACTGCAGAAGTGCAAGCATGTGGTTACACAGTATGAGTTGTAATATATTAAAATAATGGTTTACACTGTACACTTTACAGTGAACTTGCAGTGAAGTGTACACATGTTACGTGCTCAGACATTGCTCAACACGGGTTTGGTAAACAATTCTAATTACAGAAATCTGAACTCAGAGTTCTAGTGGTGGTGAGGTGAAGGGGAGGGTTGTTTTTAGGTTATGGGGTTTGAATTTGTTTAGGGTTGTTTTTTCCCTTCTCCAGATATTGATGTTAATGCAGGCAACTATTGCCTCTGAGCAATAATTTAAGCTTTAAATGGATGAAGTCGCTCCTGGCTCCATTGCTTTCCATCTGGATTTCTCACTCCTCCTCCCTCATCCAACTAAACCAAATGGTACCAGCTAGGTCATTCAAACTAACACTTGTTTGATTCACATATTTAAACATTATTAATGGAGAACTAACTGTGGAATTTATTTTCACTATTAGTTAAACAAAGTTCATGCTCCAATGATCTTCAATACCTTACATAAAGCTTTTGCCAGAGGGAAATTAAGACATACAAGTCATTTCTTGAGGCTGGCAATACTCCCTAGCTAACTAAATAAAAAATCAGTTTACCATATCTCAGTAATCTTTTAGGTACCCAAACAACAGGACTTCTCTCCCATATATGTGGAAACTGAAATACCTGTGTGCCAGCACAGGCAGTGGACAAATGTGCAGCAAGACCAAAGGATGCTCTCGCTCAGTCTGGAATACACTACACACATGTAGCAGTGGCTTCTTTTGCCTTTCTTTTGGCTGAGCCAACAAGTGTGCCATGGCCAAGATATTCACCCCTCAGGGCAAGGCAACTCTGGATTCAGCTACAAATAGATCGACTGCACAAAAGGACTGACAGGGGTGAAAGATGACTTATACATGAGAGGTGTAAGACCCCAGTGGCACTCTGAACAAAAAACTTCTTTTGTGGGATGCTTTCTTCCTATTCTGCAAAACACCAGCAGAGGAAGCCTCTTTCATCACAGAAAAATGAGTTATGTGGGAATGGAACAAAGAACAGAACACAAAACCAATTCTCCATCTGGCAACAAAACAGCAACCCAAAACAAAGAGCAGTAAGAACCAGCAACAACCAGTAACACTATGCTCCTGTCAAGGGGCTAGCTCAGGCACTATACCTGAAGTCCCAAGCATACTTCACTTAAATACAGTGCCATTTATTTGTACATCTCTATCAAGACATAGTACTGCAGTCTAAGCATACTTTAAGGTTTCTAAAATTGGATTTTCAGAAGTCAGCAACCTTCTCAGCACTAAAATAAGTTAAAAGCATTCCGTTTGTTTTTCTTATTTCCATTATTTTTTCCTCCTTGAATCTTTCAACACAGTACTTGGAACAGTTCTCTCACCACTCCCAAAGGATTTTCGGCGACCAAAGAAGCAGTGCTTTCAGCAGCCCACAGCTTTACCAAATTACAATGTAAAATCCAGCTCAAAAGGGTGCCAGTTGGATTGGAGTGAAAACATTTCCTTCCTTTTATCAGGAGACACAGCATGAAAATCATCATGAATAACAAGCATGAACCTTTGCTGTGTGTCCCAACATGACACGAGCTGCTGGAGCAGCAAATCCAGACGAAGGCCACAAAGATGAGGGCTGGAGCACCTCTTCAGTGAAAACAGATTGAGAGAGTTGGAATTGTTCAGCCTGGAGAAGACTCTAGCACAACATTACTACAGCCTTCCAGTACCAAAGGGACCTGGAGAGGCACTTTCTTCAAGAGCATGTAGTGACAGGACAAGGGGGAATAGCTTTAAAATGAAAGAGGGTAGGCTGAGGTTACATATTAGGAAGAAATTCTTTCCTGTGAGGGTGGTGAGACACTGCAACAGGTTGTCCAGAGAAGTGGTAGATGCCCCATCCCTAAAAGTGGCTAAAGCTAGGCTGGATGGAGCTCTGAGCAACTCAGTCTAGTGAAAGATGTTCCCACCCATGGCAGAAACGGCTGGAACTAAATGATCTTCGAAGTACCTTCCAACTCAAATCAGTCTACAATTCTGTGATTTCGGTACAAGGATTTAGCCTAAGCACTTAGTTTGATGCTCTGATGGATGAACAATTTAAAATCCTATTCAGAGCTAGTAGGTTTTTTTTCTCCTTGCATAATCTTGACACTATTAAACTAGAGTATTAAAGTATTTCAAGTGGAATAGGGAAAGTAAGATCAGGTACATGATCATTACTCAATCTGTAATATTTACACAAAACCTGTGTAGGATAACTGAACATATAGACTCTTAAAACGCATGATTCCAGTTTTACTAGTGCAGTATGCTTACATCACTTCCTTGAAAAAGCATATGATCCCTGACCACTAGCTCGTAATCTTGAAATATCCAAGTTATTCAACATGAAGAAGAGCTAAATTTACCGGAGACAGAAAGGTGCCCACTAATAGACAAATTATCACAGTACTACTGTTAAGATTGACAGCAATCCTTGTAACAAAACCTCATACCTACCTGCTTTCTATAAATATAATTCCATAAAACATTCCCTATAAAACACTGTTTTTGAAATATTTCACACTGGTAAGCTGCTCAGAGATAATTTCTTAAAGTAAACAAAAACACCACTTCTTTTCCTCCTTCAGCTTGTTAAAGATTAAGTAGTCCAAAAGTCCTTCTCAGTGTAAGCACCACACCCAAGAATCTGCATATTCAATTCAGCCAGGTTGGTCAGTACCACACACAAAACAAGATACCATTCTAAAACATACCTATTCTGGCAAATGTGAACAGAATCAGTAACATGCACACAGAGGGGTCAGAAGATAGCAAAGACAGCTGCAAGTATAGCTCATCTGGGAGCTGTTTGATAAACATTCTTTGCGAACACCCTTTTGTACAAGTGTTGAGCGCCCAAAAACATTAATTTGAAAGGGGAAAAAGTCATTATCTGCTAGTTGACATTTTACTAGAAACAAGCCTGAAACATCAATAAATCAAACAAGTAACTCCTGCTAGCCAGAAGCCACTATCAAAGCACTGGAAAAGCAACACTTACCGTAAACATTACACTTGAGCGCCTGACACAAACATAACAGTTACCACAACACTGTGCCCTTGTCCAGACAGCATCACCAGAAAAAACACCAAAGATTAATGAATAGTACCAAAGAGGACACATTTTAAACATACTGATTGAACAATGGTTCTAATAGGACATCTATGGTAATTTTAAGCTCAATCATTTCAGCACTTCCCCTGGCTATGCAAAATTACATACTTTCTTTTGCTTTCTGTAGTTTTTAAATATCATAACTGCCAGCAATTTGGGTAAAGAACAGAACAGAACTAGCAACAATATTAATGCAAGCACCTGACAGCAGTTTTAAAATTCTTTTTCCTTATAGCTCTGAAGACTGAAAAAAATTTTTAGAAGTGTAACTGTTACAGAGTCATAGTTTGGACCCAGACTGGTAAATTCATAACGATGTATGAGCAACTTTAAGGATAAGTCTTCTCACTTTGAACTTTTCCAAAGCTCTTTAGATTGCTACATTCTGTCCATGCACAATAGCATAAAGCATGAAGAAACATTTGTAATAATATTTAACAGCAATTTTTCTTCTGGAATTGCATTGCTGCACTAGTGAAAAGCCCCCAACGAACATTCATGTATTAAGTTGATGCACTGGACAAATAAGAAGCAACCTCTTTATTGGAGTTATGGAAGAGTCTTGATAATTTAATAAAGTTGATCTGACAAAACAGTAATGGCCTATGCTGGTCTTCAGAAAGTTGAACTGATGACAATCAACATTTTTGCAACATGACCTGAACTCCTGGGATTAAAGAGAGATGTTCTTTTTAACCCAAAAGATTATTTTCTTACTGAATTAAAACAGCACAAGAAAATTTATCAGCTAAGACTTCAATTTTACACCATGTAACCAGCCATTACCAAAACTCAGCTAATGGACCTGGATGTTACAAGCTCTGGTATATTTTACGTGGAATGCCTGTTAACTTAGGAGCTCATGTGAAGCTGAGCAAAGCCAGCAGCTCAGGAAACATGGAATCCCAGTCTCCAAAAAGACTGAAAAATACAAAGCCCTATTCAAATGCTTACAGAGACATCCTGAACCAGAATACCTTTCCTCTGATGAGTTTGATCAGATAATTTCCTTGCTCCTGGGTGTGCGGCCAGTCTCACTGATTTGCTTGAAATGCATGCAAAGGATGTCACCATTTGTCTTTCCAGTTTAAGGGATAAGAATTTGCAGTTCTTCCATTTTCCTGGCACATGGGACTCTCAAGAAAAATGTACACACTTAGTACCTCCATCATTCACTGAAAGACAGTCCCTTTCAATTTTAAATTCATTCTAGCTTAAAACTTTGGAGTTTTCACTTCCTTGTTTTTGGCAAAAAAAGTGCCAACAATCTAGTAGGAAACATGAATGGAGACATTTAGATATTCACCAAAAAGGAAAGCAAAGTTCTTGTTCAGATACTGAAAGGAAAAATATGACTCCTCATTATAAGGAAAAACAAAAAAAACAGCAAAACATTCCTTGTTCTGGAAAATCTTTGTGTAGAGCACAAAGGCAAGAATAAATGTGTGCCATGTGTGCTAGCCAAGTATTACATGTGCACATATGTAAATAGATAGAAGATGCTAGTAAGAAATCATTGCAGGAGCACAAACATAGTGCATGTGAAACTAAGACAGAGGAACAACAGCATATCTTTCTCCATTTCAGATCTACGTAAGCTGAAAACAGGTGTTTTATTTCCAGAGCACATCTTCGTTAGTCAAGGGCAGACTAGATGTTAGCATAAACACCAGAACAGTCAAATCCCTTCTGAACACATCAAGACAGTTCAAACTCCCTCATCTACAGCTGACCTCCCATAGCTGCTAAGACTGGTCTGCATTACTACAACTTTACTTAGCAGTGGAGGTGCTTAGGGAAAAAAAGATTTTAGGAAAGCAGACTGAAATTAGGATTAACAGCATATTGTGAAATGGCTCTCTAAACTGGTACTAAATACAAGAGTATTCAGAGCAGCTTTGAAATACTGACATGTGCATTTAAGAGAACCATCTACCCAAAAAGACTATGATGACAATCACTGCCTTTTCTTATGACATGATCATGCCAAGTTGTCTATCTCAAAAATATGATGCCTCAGGGAAGAGCAAAGAAGTCTTTCAAGCTATTTCCTCTAGAATAAAAATTAGTTGTCTACTTTAAAGAGATGTTTTCTCATGTAACGTTAAGGAAGAAGCCATATACTCCTTTCAACTCTCTCCATCAGATGTGTGTGTGCATAATTTTTTCTACAGTTTACTATTATTGCTACCACATTCCAGCATTCATTTTTAGCTCAGGGCAACCACTGTTGTTTCTGAGCTAGCTATCCAAGTGACTGCCAAGTTGGGCAAGAAGCAAGTCGATGTTGCTTTGGCATCATACAGTTGTAAACATTTTCATTTAACTCTTAGATGAAAAGTCAAAAATACACCAAGAAAGCTGGATACTACCATTACTTAAAAGAAACATACGAAAGGCTGCTTCTTGCCACAATCAGATTCTGGGGAAGCTGAGCACACCTTTAAAAAGTTCATCAGTCTAGTGAGGAGACATATCTGAACCCCGCTATGTGTCCCAAGTAGGCATAGCTTTGCAACTACTATGCTATTTACTTCTCATTTCAAGACATATTATCAAAAATGTATTTTGAATTTAAGACTGCAAACCATCCCCCTTTAAAAAAATGTACAAACAATTTAAAAAAACTCAGGGTTTTGATACTAAATTTTTTTCTCACATATTTTGTGATTTATTTCTTTTTCTCTCCCCTCTCCATCCTCAGTGAATAAAGAGCTAACAAACCCTAGTGTATAACCTTACTACTGAATTTCAGTATGAACAGCACCCAGCAGCTAGCCATTTTCTTCATTTACAAACCCATTCATCTTTGCAAGATCTAAACCTAGTTCAAGGAGCCATCGTGTTACACACTTTATAAAAGTTTCTCAAACTTTGGCTAGACTTCAGGAATTTCTGAATACATAGTACAAACGTTGCTGCATCAAGAACGTGGTTTGAGGCAGAATATCACAAAATAAGAACACTATGTTTTACACATTCACCTGTTTTCTCCTAACAAATAGAACATTAGCTTTACTGAAGTCTATTAATCTTAAGAAACTCCATCCATTTCTCTATACGGATAGAATTAGCTCTGAGAACTATTACTGAAAGGAGTTATTCAGAAAGACTCTTATAGAGATGGTTCTTAGTTGTACCTGACCTACAAAACTTTATTCTGCTGCAATGCCTACATATGCTAGGTAGGAAACAGGAGTCATTATTCAAGTTCAGAATAAAGACCAATCTATCCCTAAGACATAAAAGAGATCAAGTAAGGCAGGCAGATAAGGAACAAGAAAAACATTCAAAGCACAGATATGTCCAGCACTGCACTGCTTCAATGCACAACACCCCACCAAATGTCTGCTGCAATCACAACAATATTCAAGAAAGGACATGAAAAACAAAAAGTGACTTTGGGAACACTTACAGAAAACACCTACCAAATGCATCAAGTAGTACAGTAGAAATAAAAAAATGCATTTGAAATCTTAATGAGCTGCTACTGAGTACTGCATGTCAGTCAACAAACACATTAAGCTTCTGTAGCAACAGGTAACAGTAAGATGGCAAGAGCAGCAAGAAACCAGTAGATCAAGGTATAATTGGCTCTTCAGCGCTTTTAAGGCCTTCTTTGTTAGTAGTACAGACTTTATGAGATGGAAAATCATATTTAAACTGTTCTTCTGTTTAAAATAATGTAGACGTTGTGGGATTGTTTACAGTAATAAGAAATCACCTGCCAGTGATGCTTTAAAGTAAGTCTGTAAGCACAGAACTCGCTGATGGGGTAAGCCAAAGATGTCACCTTAGTGACTCTTCCCTCACCAGAGCACAGCACTGGCATGCTGCCAACCACTATAAGGTCCAACAGTGCACCCAGCACTTATAGAAAGCTCTAGCTAGGCATCACTTACTGAACTCTTGAACAGCTAAAAAATAAGCACCAGCACTAGAGCTATTGATTCTGCTATTCCTAATTCTGCATGGCTTGCATAGGCTCTAGACTAAAATATTTTTCAAATGAGAATATTTAGAAAAACAGTGGGCTCAGCAAATGGAAGATAAAAAAAAAATCCCATTTTTAGGAAAAAATGAGCCATATAAAGACTACTGATATGGAGGTATAGGGTAGCATTGGTGTGAGAACTTCAGTTAGCAGCTAATTGATGGTAATCATTATCAATGGGTTACCAGCTGATTGATGGTAACTGCTTAACTCCAAGGATCCACACACTGAAAACTTCTCTACATGTTGCAATGCAGTTGCCACGTTATCAAGTGATTAGCAGTGGCATGGCAGTACACACTGCTGTTGGACAAAAGAGAAAGGGAGTAAGAAAGACTCCACACGCGGCAATTCTTATGCATTAGCAGTTCAGGAGTAGAATCGTGCGATCCCACAGCAGGCAGATCACACTGAAACCAGTTGAGAAGATCTGGTAAGAAGCTGCAATTCTGTTTCGAAGTACCAACAACAGGTAGGACAGAACTGAAGAAGCAGGAAAATGGGATCTTTAGCATGGGGAATTACGGCATAAAAAATAATGTGAAAGCTTAGAAATCTTACTCACTTCTGTGACCTATATTCTCTGAATAAACCAACTACCTCCAATAGTAAGAAAAGGAAGTGACCAAAAACTTCCTGATTAAATGAGTGAAAGAGAACAGAATCACACAGTGCAGATATTACATTTTTTGCTGCATGGTAAACATTGGTAGATTGGGTGGAGGGGTGCTGTTAATACAAGAGACATACAGCATCTTTTGGTACTGTATTTGTTTTGAAAAAAATATTATCTAAAATAACTTGCTTGCATAAACTTCCATCACTCCCACTAACAAATGAAACTCTGGTAGTTAATTCCCTAATTTGGCTGCATTCTGTAACGGTAGGAACTCCTTAATCAGAAGAAGAAACATTTTCCTTTCACTTTCCATTATCTGTGGAATTTACAAAACACAATGTAAACTTAAAAAATGCCAGGTTTGCTGGCATCAAGGCTAGCTGCTTACAAAAAGGAAATTATAGCAATCAAATCATACAAAAACAAAGTTTTTCTGGCAATTATTCCTGAATCTCAAACCAATTCTTGCCCTATTTTACCGTCTGAACTATGATTCATGTGATAGCAGGTACACAGACTTTGTTCTTTAACACACTGAAGACAAGATATAGGTTTAAGTGCTAAAGTCTCACCAATGTATTTGTTTTATCAATAGTATAATTTTACCAGAAACTTCCTAGAGGTAAATCAAGAGCAATTCAGATTTTACAGTGGAAGAACAACTACATACTTTTTCTGTCATGTAGACACGTTTGTGTTAATTGAACCCTATGCACTAGCAGTATCTTCACAAAATTATCATAGTTGCCAGCGCATTTGTATTAGCAACTACATACAGCCCCTGGATATATATTAATTTTAGCTTAGCTTCTTCAAACAGTTGTTTTTGAAACCATAATAGTAACTGATAAATTCTCAAGTTGCCTTCTGAAAAGAAAACACCATTCTCTTCCTCTAAGCACAAGACTGCTTTTCATGACCTCTAAACCTAAGATAAAATACTCTAGAGGGTGCTATTTAGAAGTAGGGTCATAAGGCAACTTATTTCCTGACAAACTTTCAGCTAATTGCACCTAAGTAAGTACCTGGTTCCAAACGCCACAGTTGGTTGATCAAACTGGAGTCATCAGCACACGTGCTACCTTGGAGACAAGAAGGCACGGCCACAGATGCCAGAGTACAACTTGTCACAATGCCTCTGCAGGCATCCTAAAACTAAGTGATAAGTCACATCTCGCTTCGGGGACAGGACCATTTTGATGCTCTGCATCTGCCCAGAACAAAGCACAGTGAGAAGAACCCTAGAGTGTTTCACTGCAGGTACAACACAAATTTCAAAGACATCTCAGACCTGCTACATCAACTCTCCTAGGTTCCCAACACTTGTACTAATAAATTTTCCACAAGAGCACACGGGAAACACTTGATGTCATCCGCAGGCATTCTAGCAACTCTGGCACGATGAGCAGAAAGATCCATCCTGGAATAAGTAAGAGTATAAGGGTGAATTAAGAATCAGAAGCTCCAGTTACAGAAAGCTGATATTAGCAAGTGCAAGACCAAGTGTGTGACTTTCTTTCTTTCTCCACTTGTACCACTACAAAAAGCACGAAGGTCACACTCTGATTTACCAGCAGTAACAAAAAATTCAGATATATGCTTGTACACATAACATGAATATTCAATAATAATAAATTATGTAATAATAAATCTATTTAATTTAATTTTATTAGTGCCAGTGAAGGAGAATATTCCTATTTTCTCCTCTCATTCTAAGAACTCATTCTTTGTGCTTACCCTGTCCTGGGCTCCTTTTTTCACCAAGGTCCTTACTAGAACAGTAGAAAGTAAATCCAACAAGTAATAGTTTCCTGCCACTCTGATGAGTTAAATCAACTTACAGAAGCGTTCAAATGCCAGAGCTATTGCATGGGTGGAGACTCGGGGAGCACAGCCATCAACAGGAAAGGGAAGAAAGGAGGAAGAAAAACTCCTTCCTTCATCAGGAGCAACAAGCTGTTAGAAATGGCAGAAGTTCATGGCTTGGGATATTGCCATGAAATGCCGTGCTCGAGCTTGAGATAACATCAGAATTTTCCCTTCATCCTTTACCCAGCAGATTTAAAACAAGTAACAAGCACATTAAGACACGTGCACACAGAAATTCACTGTTTGTCTCTCTTGTCTCTCCTCCAAAACTTCTTAGCATTAAACATACGTTCACCTAGGTGCCCTTCAAGTTTCAAGAACAAAGTTCGTCGTAAAAGACGAACTGAGTCACTCTGTTCTATGACCCACAAAGCCAGGCAGTCATACCACAGCACGACATCAAATTTTATTATTAAAAAAACCCCAAAAAACAACAAACCCAAACACATACAAGTGGAAAAAAATAATTCATTTGTGAAAATAGGTATTTAAGAATGTATTTGTATACTTCAAAATTTAATTCTCTGAAGTTCAAGGTATTGATTTGTCAGCTTTGCAACGCACTTGTTTTTGCAAACACCAGTTTATGTGCAGCTCTCATCGGATAACAACAGTTCATCGTTTGCATTCTTTGGGGAATGGTACGCACTTCCAAAATATATTTAAGAGCAAATTTTTATTTGCGCATTCAACAAAAGCACACAGATAACAATGCTTATATGAAATCTACGTATACTACAGGCATTTTATGCCACTGTATCTCTCAGCTTTAACTGTGCGTGGCTTCAGCTCACTGTGTTGTACTCTACAGAATTACTATACTAGAGATGCTAAGAAAAACATCTCAGATCTGCGTTGTTTTAACGTAGGCATTAAGAGTCCTGTGCTTGCAGGCTAGACTCGCTTTTTTGCTCTTTGGCTGGAATAAGGCCTCCGTAGAGCAGAAAAAAATATAAATACATAAACAAGTAAATGTGAGATCCCATTGACACAACAACGATCTTGGAGCAAGGGCAGGCGAGTCATTTAACAGCTAGTTTTGGGTGAAGACGACCGAGTTGTGGCGGACTACACGAATCCCCCACGTGCATCCTGCAACTCGCGGTCGGTTTCGCGCCGCTCCTGGAGCTGCGGCCCGGACGGGCTCCAGCCGCCACTACCGGGGCGGGATGCCGGCCCCGCAGCGATGCTGAGGGAGCCGCCGAGCGCGGCCCCTTCCCGGCGCCCCCCGGACACAAAGAGCGGGAGGCCTGAGGGGGAGGGAAGACGCGACCCCAGGCGCATTCCTCCTGCCGGGGCCAGCTCTGGGCGGCGAGGAGGGCGCCTTCCTCCTCCTCCTTCTCTTCCCCCGGCGCCGGGACAAAGGAGGCGCGGGAGGGCTGCGGAGCCCGGCACGGGGCTCTGGCCAGGGAAAGCTCCACTGCCCCGCAGACCCCGGCCCTACGCCTCCCCAGGCGCTCGGGGTAGGACATGGTCGGCCACAAGCGCCCGGCGTGGCCGGTGGCGGAGCCGCCCGCCTCAAGGTGACACTCGCGGCCTCCCCCGCACCCCTACCGCCTCCCTCCTCCTCACCTGGCACCTGCAGACGATGTCGGCGTCCTGCGCCAGCAGATCCACCACCTTGCCCTTGCCCTCGTCGCCCCACTGGGCGCCCAGCACGACGGTGACCCTGTTGCCGGGGCGGCGGGCGGCGCACTCGCCGTTGGGGATGCCGGGGCCGCCGTGCTCCGCCATGGCTCGCGCTGCCCGCTCCGGCGCCGCTCCAGGCACATGCAGCAGCGCGCGGCGGCCGCTCCGCTCCCCCCGCCTCCGCCTCCTCCTTCCCCTCCCCGCCAGGCGGGCGGGCGGTGCCCGCGCTGCCGCGTCCAGGTGCCGCCGCCTATCGGCCTGACCTGCCCCGCCGCTCCCCGCCAGCCCGACCCCTGCCTTCAGCCGAAGCTCGGCGCTCGTTCCCGTGAAAAACCGGCACGGCCGCCGCCGCTTCCCGGCAGCTCTTTTCCCTAACGCTTCCCAACTACGCCTCCCAGCCCCGACTACATTACCCAGCGCGCCGCGCAGCCTCCCCCACGCGGAGCGCCGCGGGGAGCCGAGCGCGGAGCATGCTGGGGCGCATAGTCCCCGTGGGCCGCACCTGCGGCAGGACGGCGCCTTGGTGGTTGCCCCAGGCGCCCCCGCGGCGGCGGGAGGCTGAACGGACAGGGTGGGGGCGGTCATGGCAGACGGCTGGGCCGGGATGGCGGGGCCGGGCTGGCGCCGCTACCTGGCGGCCGTGGGAAGAGAGCGCCAGGGTGCGGATGCCGTGCCCGGCCGGCAGAGCTGGCTCTGGCTCCCGTTACCCCTGGCGTTCCAGCTGCCGCGGTACCTGCGGCTCCTGCCACGGGTGTCAGAGCTGCACGCGTGTGTGCAGTGTCTCACAGCATTGCCTACGCGCTTGGGCTTGCCGGATTAATGATCACAGGACTTTGAATTAAAGTTTGGGGAACGAAGGCTGAATGTAAGAGGCCATTTTCTCCAGAGACACAGGAACATGGCCCCAGGCTTATTCATGAGGAAAAAAAAACAGTAATGGAAAAAACCATAGCAGAGAAACGGCTTCACCATGCACACTCAGAAGTGGAACTGATGTCTCTGGTTCTTTTCATTCCTTCCTCCTTCACAGAACCAACAACCCCGGGGGAAGGTTTTCTTCTTTTTTTTTCCTTTTTTCTTTTTTTCCGGTAAAGTAGCTATTAAAAAGGCATAAAAATCTGAGTGATGTAATAATTATTACAAGACGGTTACTCAAAGACCTGAGTCACTGAGCACTCACAGTCTGCAGCTGTCTGGTGGGCTGTAATGTTTGATTTTAGTTGCTTCTTTGCTCCTCCAGATTTACTCCCAGAAGTTGAGGATCTATAAAAGCCACTGGAGAAAAGTTTAACTGTGTCTTGTAAATCTAGAGAGGTATATAATGCATAATTAAATACAATGTTGAGAGAGACCTTTCTTCTTATTTTTTTAAACAACCATAAATATATAAAAATCCTGAATGTCAGTGCTAACAGATGCTATGAGAAAGCAGTCAGTTCAGAACAAAGATATTGAGCAATTGCAAATGAGGGGAGGCAATTGTGTGTATACAATTCAAAGAGCATAGTTCCTTTAGAGGTACCCTATAGTCCATATTTTGTCTGCTTATGCTAAATATATATATATATATATATATATATATACAGTCATGACTTCTGTATCCCTGCACAGAGCTTGTGGGAAGTCACTAAGAGCCACATGGAGCTGCTGAAGTAATTTTTCTTCAGTCGTCTTGACAATGTGGCAAACTTTGCTTTAGTGCACTCACTTCTGAGGCCATAGATCATCTCATGACTTCTCAAGCAATGGTCAAGATTGTTTCAGGATATGATTTTCCAGTATAGCTGAATCCTATTAACACTTCACTGTTGCCAAAGCAAATATTTCCTTGGATCTCAAAATAAATTTGGGTTCATAGTGGCCTAGTATTGTGGTACTAGTGTAATGTCACTTTCCAAAGAGTCTCAGACACAGGAATCTGTTATTCTGCTATTTTTATTTGGTGTAGGAGAGCTCTGAGATTATGTTTTGGTATGGTTTCTTGTTAGGGAAGAATACTATAAACACTTCACTGCCAGCAAACCTGTAAATATTTAATGAAGATCAAGTTAATCAATACTAGTTGGTACTGCAAGGTTTAAAATTGTTATTTAATAATACGGTATTATGTGGGTCCATCATCTGTCCCCTCTTCTTTGCAAACTAAATGGAGACTTTCATTCTAATACTAAAAGATACTAAATACTCTTTATTGGCACAATTCACTAACTGTATTTATAGTATAGTTCTAAAACCTGGTAACTTCTGATCAAAGCACAAACACAACTGGTGCCTAATGCCCTTTATCAAAAATAGGCTCTGCACTTGTTGTGGCTCATCTAGTATAAGCAATAAAACCAGCAAGTGCAGTGCTACTGTACTGGGTTTTTCCTCTAACATACGTGGACTGTATTAGCTTTTTTCACTACTTGGGCAAGCTGAATCTACTCTGGGAGAGGTCAGGTGGGCATTTAGAGGTGGCACAAAATGGCAAGAGTTTATGCACAAGGAATGAAGGAATGTGACTGCCTTTTTTGGCATTAGCAAGATGGTATGTGGGATTGACTTTATAAAACTGAACCCATGGAAGAAGTGTAAACGGGTAAAGCTCTGGTTGTATTGTCTTCTGGATTGTTTACAGTGTTATTGACTGGATATGAAGAACTGAGGCAGTTACATTTTTCACAAATTTCACTCTAATTTGGATACATTCAGGCTTGTCATCTAACTGCATTTCCTGCTTCCCAATAAATGCAAGAGATGCAGGAATATTTGATAAACACTGAACAGAAGCAGTGTGACATCTGCATTTCATTCACATGTGTTAAAGATATGTGTGAAATTGTTATATCCCTGTGTTTTCAATTATACTAATGAAGTATCCCATATATTCTGATTATACATTTAAAGAACTACAGACCAAGTAGTTTAGAGGAGAATTTGGGTAAGAACTTCAGAAAATCAAGAGTGAGCATGAATGAAAGGAAAGTGCTGTAACAAGCAAGAAGGCCAGCTGGACTGTCAGCTAATGGCTGATGGGTCAGAGTGTGCTATTTCTTTCTCCTTAATGATACTTCTTAATTGTGTTGAAGGACTATTGAATGATGTTAATACTTTTCTGATACTGTTTCTCCTACTGTAAGCAATTTCTGAGTCTCAGGAAAGATACAGATTGAAGAAATGACCCTTGGCAATGAAAATATCAGGGCACGTGGCCTATGGTAGGAGTTTTCTGTTAAAATTGGTTCTGCCCATGGCAATGATGTAATGCACAGATATTTTACAGGGACGTCTTATCTACACTAAAACAGTGGTTGCAGAAGAGTAGTTTGTGGGCCATGTGGGCCATGGTTAGCTAATCTGCATGTGTCCTACAGAACAGTGTTAAAGAATAAAATTTTGAAATTTTTCGCTAATCTTATTAAAACATCCAGTAAAAGATAAGTTAGTTTTACTTACTGATTATTTACAACATCTTTAGAGCATTTTCTTATTGTCAGTTGATGTTAAGATGTGACTCACAAAAAATATTAGGTGTTGAAAATGTCATCGTCAAAAAAAGCCTAAGAATCAGAGTGCCAGACATGGTTGGCATCTGTAGTACTTCAAACTCTCCAGAATGCTGTCAGCTTAGCTTAGGAGGAAGAGAAATCATTATACAGTCAGGACATACATAATTTTATTTGAACAGTGTGCTAATGTAATTGATCCCTGCTTGTTCCCTGTTATTACTATTTTTAAATTAGTTTTTCCAGTTAAAATTTCCCTTAATTATTTTTGTTACATTCATTAATCTTTTTTCATCATGATAAAAATGAGATAAAGAAAATTACAAAGTAATGTTTTTGTATGTTGTCATAAATTATATATTTGGATGCACTAGGAAGTGTTTCAACCCTTTGGTTAGATGTATCTAGAATATGAAAGAACTTCATATATTGAGTGGGAATTTCCTGATATATGTACTGCAGAACATAAAAGGTAAAAAAACATAACATCACCACAATAGCAAGAGTTTGAATTCAATCGGAGAATAGCTGTTATAATACAGGATACTTTTGAAATTTCACTAGCAGTTTACAGACACACGTTTTTACGTGCAAGTGTAAATGAGGTAGCAGCTGACAAGACTGGAGATGATAGACAGGAAAATAAAATACTGTGGTTGACAAGTCGTAAAGCTAAATTCTTTGACTGAAATGAGATTTGTAACTGATTATTTGTTGTATGGTAGTTGTATGGCAAATACAATTATCTTATATAATAATACTAAAAAAATAAACCATTTTGAGTTCTTCAGATCTGTATACTCCATTCTTCTCTAAAAGAACAGCAAACAAATTGCTGTCTTTGCAGAGCAGAAATGAAATTAAGATTTCTGTATGTATGATATTTATAATATGTTAAATATGAAAATGGACATATAAGTTAGCTTTTTATTACAGTGTTCCCCCCAGAATTTCAGTGCTATTTGTCATTTGAGCAGCAGGTTATCCTTCCAGGAAGGTGTAAATAAGTTCCCTGTTCCTCAGTGTTACATGTTAAGTGTATACAAAGACAGTGTGTTGTGTCTCAGTCTCTAACAGCATCAGCCGTTGGAAGTCTTGTAGAAAGGAAATGTGGAAGATACTGGATGATTAATTTTTTTTGAGAACTTTATAGATGTATATATTTCTCAGAATATGTCTCTGAGTCAGAGAGAATGAAGCACTATGTAAAGGAAACAAACAAACAAACAAAAAATCTGTAATGAAGGTATAAATCCTTGCTATTGTTTTTATTCTTTAAAACAGGATGCCAAACGTCACACGGTATTTGACGAAGAAAGATACTGAATTCACTGAAAGCATTCCCTTTTTCCTAGGTCTGTTTTTTTGCTAGAATAGTTCCCTTGTCTGGGTCATTGCAGAAGTGTCAGCTCAGGGAGGAGAACGCAGTAGCCCCAGTTTACACAGGCTTAATCTGTTTGAAAACGGCACCCTGAGTTCACAATCTCTCAAAAGTGCAACTAGGGCTGTGGGTAAGAGCTACTACATCAACAGAAATTCTATTTGGTTGTTAAATACAGGTTAGAATAAAGAGTTTTGTCTCTCTTAACCTGAAACCCTTGAAACCCTTGAAAGTCTTGAAAACCCTTAATTTTTTTTTGCTACTAATCCTATCTGACGTTTTGGGCCATGATAATATGAGACTAAGCTGGTGAATGGGGCGAAGTGTGACTCTAAAGGCAGGTGATCAAGATGTGTTGGCCTGTGGAATGACCCATTCTGCATTCTCAGAGAGCTCAGGGGCTGGAAATGCACCCTGCCAGCTGCCTGTCACTCAGAGACTTGTTTACAGAGCTGTTGAGAGACAGTGGTCTTGTAGTTCCCCAAAGTGTCACTGATACTGTACAGTAGCCAGGTTGTCTCATATACATGTAAGAAAAACTAGAGGCATAAGCTTTATGAATATTTTACATGCTTTTAGGATCAAGTTTCTCTCAAATTCTTCTTTTTTTTTCTTTTTTTTTCTTTTTCTCTCTTTTTTAAATTTTTTTTACATTTAGTCCAGTGTGCTTATAAATAATGGCTATGATCAGTCTCAGAGGTGTAGGTTGTCTGTCACTGGAATGCTGAACTGTAAATGTATTCTCAGTTTAAAAGAAATGTGAATTTTTTCTCAGAGGACCCTGAAATCTTAAATTTTCAAGGTTTAATCTAAATACATTGTCACTTGTCCTTATCTCATGCTAATGAGAGTTAAGCATTTGTGTATTATTTTTAAAATAATTTTAGTTCACCAAAGCCAACACTGAATTGTCCATTTGCTGAGACTTACAGAACCAAACCAAAAATAAACTCTGTAAATAAATTGTGGTCTGATCATTGTATTCTTGTGATACCTTGGATGCAGATGTCTCTCATAGTATCACAGTCTGTAGTGAAATGCAACTCCAGAACTGGATATGCTATTTACAAAATAACCCATCTTTATTGCTAAAAGATTGTGGAGGAAAACTGCCAAGTAAGAACAGAGTTTCATTAGTGTGGAGATGGTTTGATGAATCAATGAATCTGAGATTTCTGATGGCCTCTTTTATTTTATTACAATATTAAATATTTTACATTAATCCCTTTAACATCCAGCTACTCTGTTTGCTCTACAGACCTAGCTGCATCCCATACCTTCTCTGGGGACAAAAAGCAGCTGGTTATCATGGATACCTGCAAAACCCCTCAGCTTTTGCAATGACCACTGAGTGTTTTTATGCCTCTTTCTGTATTCTGTAGTATGATTAAAGCTTAAAAGAAATGTAGGACAATGTTTTCAAATTTTAATCTTACATTAAATGGGAGATAAAAAAACCATTATGCAGACATTGTTGCTATTAAGTAACCAAGAATGTAAAAATGTAAGAAACCTCTCTTAATTTCATATTTTCTCTTACCAGATGGGATTGTTGAAATTTATTTCGTGAATATCAAAACTAAGTGATGCCTATTTGTGTTCGCTGTCTCTGAGTTTCCAAGCATGCCCATGTGTTTGTAAATAGTGTCTCTGAACACAACTGGACTATTCAAAAATCAAAGCTTTTTCTATAAGTAATAAAGCATTATATAGATGTATATATTGATACAAGCAAAGCATAAACTGATAGAACTAGGAAGAATATGGTATCAAAGCAAAACGTATTCCTGATCATTCTAATTTTTTCATCTGGTAAGTGATGGCAGCTTCACAAACACAGGTGAAGTTTCTTTCTGCATAAATATCTTTTTACAAACATGTAATAGTATCATTTTCTGTAGAAAATAACAGATAGTATTTCATGATCTATGTAAGTAAAGTAAAAATTATGCATTTGGAATCTATGATTTTTGGATAATGTTAGATATTGTATATCTATATACAGGTCAAATTGAGAACTGCTTTGCTTGCATTATGAATTAAAATCCATAAGACATTTCTATACTTAGAACATGTCTAAAAATGAAGGATATTAACATGTGAATTCAGATGTAGCACTGAACAAATCCACAGCTACCCATTGCCCAAGGCAAATCGGTGTTTCAAGACAGAAGTGCAGAAGGCAGCTCATGAGCAACAAATTACAAAGAACAAACAAACTTGAGAGTCAGATTAAAGTTGCAGCTAAAAAACATCTGCTCAAAGTAGGAACTAAAAGTAATTGAACAGAGGGTGCCACTGGTGTGGAGAGAGAGAGAATGCTCTTGAAGTGTGCTAGAGAAGTCAAGAAAAAATGAGTAGTGAAGCATAAAAGCACATATTTTAGCATAGCAAGACCTGACAGGAACCCTGGTGGTTGTCAGTCCAGGAAGCCCTACCAGAGTTATGATCACCTTATACTTGGAAGCATTAGGAAAAAGGAAAGGAAAAGTCTAATGGTTGTGAGACTACTTTAAAAAGTTCTGTAGATTTTCTGAATAAACCCATTTAGCTTTTAGGTGAAAACAGTAACTTGTATTCTGCTTCTATCATCCATGGAGTTTGCTAGTATTTGGCTTGCTTTATTTATTGAGGAGGAAAATATCTGTAATGCTAGTCAGGAGTATTTTAATGGAATACTTTTGCTTACGAAATATATATACAAAGTCCTGTTTCTCTAAACATAATAGAAATAAATAGCAGTAGATTTATTTCTCATGAGTTTTGAACTCTTCTGATAATTCCTGTGAATGCAAAGCATCATGTGCTTGCCCTCAAAGCTGTGTAACTGTTCTGTTTATTTGTACAGTATGCTAGTAAGCTTCTTACTTGGATTTTTTTCTGTCAACCCCAGGGTAATCTTTCATGCATGTCTTCTGTTTGATTAGTGTTAGTATTTTCTGAGAATGCCTTCCTGAATTTCCCAGATACTACTGTAGAAGTGAGCACGTTTAAATTTGTTTCGCTGGAAGGAATCCACCGAGCACAGTTACCAAACTTAAACAAAACATGATTGACAAGAAGCCAAAACCAGCCTTAATAGCAGCAATCTCTCATCCTAGAAGAAACATAGATCAACTTTTTCCTCTTCCACTTCAGTCACAGTAATTAAAATTACTTTTGTGTTTGCTTGGTAACCACAAATTGAGTTTTGTAGTCATAAAGGTTTTTTTCAGCAAATTTGAAGATAATCTTTAGTTACAGGATCACAGAACCTTTAGGATTGGAAGGGACCTCTGGAGATCATTCAGTCCAACCCTCTTGTCAAGGCAGGGTCACCTGCAGGTTACACAGGAACTTACCCATGTGGGTTTTGAATTTCCTCAGAGAGGGAGACCCCAAACCTTCCTGAGCAGCCTGTTCCAGAGCTCTGCCACCTTCAGTGGAAAGAAGTTCTTCCTCATGTTGAGGTAAAACTTCTTGTGTTTTAGTTTGTGATTCCTTGTCCTGTCACTGCACGCCATCCTCTTGACACCCTCCTTTGAGAGGTTTCAATGCATTAGTGAGATCTCCTCTCCGTCTTCTCTTCTCCAGACTGAACTGACCCAGCTCCTACAGTCTCTGCTCATAAGAGAAATGCTCCAGGCCCTACATCATCTTTGTGGCCCCCGTTGGACCCTCCCCAGTAGCTCCTTCTCTTTCTTGTGCTGAGGAGCCCAGAACTGAACACAATACTCCAGAGGTGGCCTCACCAGGGCTGAATAGATGGACAGGATCATCTCCCTTGATCTGCTGGCCACACTCTTCCCGAGGCTCCCCAGGACACCATTGGCCCTCCTGGCCCTAAGGGCTCTGCTGAATCATGGACAACTTGTGATCCACCAAGAGTCCCCGGTCCTTCTCCACAGAGCTGCTCTCCAGTAGGTCAGTCCCCAGTCTGNTCCCCAGTCTGTGCTGGCACTTGGGGTTATTCCTCCCCAGATGCAGGACCTTGCACTTGCCCTTGTTGTACCCCATTATGTTTCTCTCTGCCCAGTTCTCCAGCCTATCAAGGTCCCACTGAAGGGCAGCACAGCCTTCAGGGCTATCAGCCACTCCCCCAGTTCAGTGTCATCAGCAAACTGGCTGAAGGCACCTCCTATCCCACTGATAACCAAGCTGAATAAGACTGGACCCAGTACTGATCCCTGGAGAATGCCAGTGATTCCAGGCCTCCGACTGGATTCTACTCTGCTGATCACCCCTGAGCTCTGCCATAGTTCTTTAACATTTTACTGGGGTGGTGATTAAAACATGCTTCCACATTTATAACTCTAATCACTGTTACACCTCCTTTTTCCACTTTAACTGATGGATGAATTCTTGACCTCTTTTGAAGGCAGTGGATGATTTAGCATTGAGTTAATCAGATTTCACATTTATTTAAGTACAATTTTATTTATTTATATTAAATTTTAATTTAACATTTTGATCTCATGCCAACCTAATTCTACTGTATTTCTGACATCTGAGATACAGCAGTTTCCCTGCCTTTCCCTCACCCTTGGACTTTGTTCATTCCAGCTGCAGTAAGGCTGCAGAAGACTTTGAGGATCTGATTTTAACACCAGCAGCACTTTGCTCCATCATGTTACAGAGAGGGATGTGTCTCCTCTATTTGAGAAGTGAGTCTTCTCCTCATAAAGGGCACAACACAAGGTCTCCATTGTGTACTCTTATACAACAGATAAACTTCCTTGAAAACGGATCTTTTTAGTCTGATAACTTTAAATAAGGTGACATTTTCAGAAGTCATGCTTTCTTTAAATAGTACATATTTTGGTAGGAGAGAAGCTATGTTAGAAAAAACCTACGAAAAATGCCTAGAGTATATTTAAAAATGAGAAACATCAGCAAATAAGGGTCTCCCTTTAAGTATTAAAATATTTATGCAGTGAAAATAACCAAAGCCAGTATGTTAAAACCATTATTTTAGACACTCTATATACATCTCATACAAGTAGACTGATTTAAATTGTGTAAAATGCTCAACAGCAATCTTTTTTAATGATAATTTAAAGTAATAGATAATTTAGTATTTTTGTAGAACTGATCCACTCTCCATCAATGAAAGCAAGGTAAATTTAAATTTGAATACATTCTTTGGCCTTAATTTAGCTCTTCCATTTTTTTCCTCATTTTTATGAAAAACAATTTTGACACAAATTCAGGCTGATTATGGCAGACTTTGGCAGACCAACCCATTATTAATGTCTTTGAATTTCTGTACTTGTTTGAAATTTTTTAAATGTGTGTGGCATACAATGACTCTGATTAAACATTCTATTGGTACAGTAAACTAATATCATCTTGTTTATAAAATTCCTTATTTCATAGCATCTGCCAAATTCAATATAAAGAGTTGATAACATACATTATTTCTTACCTCAACCCCTCTTTGAGAAATTGTGATCATGTGGGAAAATATGAAAGCTTTCAATAGTAAAAAAAGTGTCCTTGCTAACAAACTGAATTCATAAGTAGTTTGCAGTCTGCTAAAAATGATTGAACTTCACAGCTGTGGAGGCAAGCTTATATTCTTCCTGTGCAAGTTCTTCTACTCAGCCACCTCTGAGCAAGCAGCTGTATGATTACTCAGCTTGCCCTATTCTAAGGATGGATTGCAAGACTCGGCATTTTGATTTGAGCAGATGAATAGGAAACTGCAGGATGCGAACTGTAGGATGTAAACTTGCAGCATGTCAGCTGTTTTATAAAAACTGCCTCTGTGCACATCCTTACCCCACTTTACTTTGTGGGGAAGGTGGTGAGCGTCCCACTGAATGTTTATTCCTCTTGCATTTACCATGAGATGGAAATACCAGGTGTTAGTCTTCATGACTGACACAGCAGTATGTCAGCAATGTGCCAGTCATGGAAGCATACGTGATGCACAGTGAAATAACATTTCCTTGACAAATTCAGCAGTGAGTAACTCCTCTTCCTTTGCTGCAGCAGAACAGGCTGTATATACCTGTGTAGCCCACAAGAATGGAGAGAGACTGAGAAAGAGCTTCTGAGGGACGTGTGATGTCCTAAGAAGACAAAAAAGTCTTCTGCATAAAGTCTTATCCTTTCCCCCTTTATTTCGGAGAAAGGAGGTGCTGCTTCACTCACAGAATCCCAGAATGGGACAAACTGGAAGGAACCACAGTGGATCATCGGGTCCCAGCTCCCTACTCAAGCCGGGTCATCCTAGAGTACAGGATTGCATCCAGAGACTTCACAACCTCTCTGGACAATCTGTTCCAGTGCTCAGTCATCCACACAGTAAAGAAGCTCTTCCTCATATTCAGGTGGAACTTCCTGTGCATCAGTTTCTGCTTGTTGCCTCCTGTTCTATTGCTTGGCACCACTGAGTAGTGCCTAGATCCACCCTCTTGGCACCCCTCCTTTAGATACTCATAGACATTGATGATGTCTGCAGACTGAACAGGCCCAGCTCCC
>WEKY01055442.1:0-14098 GCA_013390045.1 Picathartes gymnocephalus
TCTTTAAGTAAAAAGAGAAGTCAATTTTTGGTTGATGATATTTTGCACACAAAAAAACAGAGACAAATGTACCTTTATTTCTCTTTTGAAGATACGCAAACTTTTCATAGCACTAAACCAGCATGGTCTTCCACTGAAAATATCCCTACTTATGCTAATCATGCTGACAACAGCTAAAAATGTTTTTAATGTACCAGCATATTTTCCAGGGTAATGTAAATGAACCTTTGAGTAGATTTGCTCTGTGAGTGACCCACCTAGCATTTTTAAAATACACAAAATATCAGTCCATGACAGAGACATGGCAAGAAGGGACACACTGTGCTGTCCCAGACCCTGACTGGTACCCCAGCCCGACAGAATATCACTTCCCTCTTTTATTCCACATACTTCAAGCTTTTCATTGTAACACAATGGTTAACTCAATAGGCATAATTTATACAACAGAGTACTTGTGAAACAAGTTTAAATCCATTATCTTCTAATATTTCCTGAACTAAAACATACCTACTTCACTTGAGAATAGAATTCTCTCTCTCCTAGCTGCTGGAACCAGCATTGTGGTAAGATTTATGTCTATGAAGCAAGATTCTTATAACAGGGTGATTAATAACAGAAATATACTTATTTTTATTTTTCTGTATTTCTCAAAGAAACAGTTTTGAAAGAAAATCCACAATCTCTCAGACTACAGTAATTATCCTGCAAATTTAAAAAAAGGATTACCTATTTTTTACTTACCACAAAAAGTATATGACATTTCAAGATCTGATGATGTACAAATGAATTCACTGATTCCAGGGGTGAATAAAATGAAAAGAAGGAGTCCAAACATAGTTACTTTTTTTTTTTTGCTCAGTACTCGATGGTATAAAACTTCGTTTAGGAGAAAGAGGAAGAAAATTTAGCACAGTCATCATCAGTCACATGTCTTCAGGGAAAGTTCTGTTATTTAGCAAATTCTCTGCAGTCTTAGTTAATCCTACTGCAGCACTGTCAGTTATCATCACACTAAATTTTGTTAAGAAAAAGAATTCCTGCTTTTGTTGTTACATTTTCCCCAGACAATGCAGCTTAAACCACGAGTTAAAAATGAGAGAGAAAACTCTGTGAAATGGGGAAGTGAAATGACATTATGACTACCAGAAGCACATAAAGAGCAAGTTTAGTTGACTCATCAGGAGTAAGATTTTTAAAGGCATAATTTCAAACACAGAGTTTCCTGCACATACTAAAGAAGAGAGAAATCCACAATTGATGAAAACCAAGTCCATTCTTTTCTTTTTATGGTAGTCAGTACCTCTCACAAGTTTTCATAATAAATTTCTTACAAAGCTCTGTGCTTTAAGAATACACCAGAAATCTGGAGGAATGTAATTAGATGATGCATTTCAAATGGATTTGAATGCAACCATATAACATTATTGAGTAGAACCACTGATGTCCTGCATGATGCCAGATGCCACCTTCAAAGCTGTATCTATCACAGTTATAATTCTTAGTGGGAGCAAACTCAAAAATCAATAAAATTACACTGATAATTCCCATATCTGCCTCCCAGAGTCTCTCTGCTACCTTCTCCCAGACTGTCCCCTACAGTCTCTGCAGGAGAAGCAACACTGCATGGTTTGCACAGGCCTGGGGCCAGGGGGACACCAAATATGAGTTAATTAATGACAAAGGCTGTCCAGTTTTGACTGGCATATTTCTGTAAGAACACAGAATTTATCTGTCACAACTGAAGGCAGCTTACAACCTGATTTTATCCTGCCATGCTGACAACACTCCAGGTGACAGATTTCGATACTCACGTTTGAAACACCAAAACAAAAACCTCTTAAAGCACTTTTGGTACTAGATTCATGCCATTATTTCTGTCTGTTAGTGAACTACACAAAGAATAACATATTTGCCTGTATCTGCTATATCAATTCTGTGGACTAAACAGGATCTGCTCTTATTGCACAAACCCAGCAGTTCTGCTGGGCCCAGCTACAGGAACAGGTCAAATTAAGCCTACTACCTCATGCAAGAGAGCGCAACCCCCTCTAACTGACAGGAAACACGATTAATTTTTTTTTTCTCACTATAGTAAGATATGGAAATCTACTGAATTTAATTGAAGAATGACTTACAAAAATTAAGCAAATCATTTTCTCACAAGTTACCTTTTAGGTTTTTGTATATTTCTACTGACTTCTCTTAGATCAGAAACTGTATTTATTTTTTAAGAAAAAGAAGCAGTGCATAAAATAGACAGGTATTTGAGTTTGTTTCCTGCTAAGCAGGAAACTAAATAAAAACAACAACAAATATAACTTAAGCAATTGTTCTGACTCTCTTCATTCCCCATCACAACGCCTGAAAGTTTTTATTCTCACAAATTCTGCGCATACCAGGGTAATATTTTACATATTAGAAAGGTAAAGGAGCAAAAGATTAAGAAATTGTTTTCCAGAAGTCTGAACATGTAACACAAAAGATAATTTAGGAATAACAATGTGCACAAAATCATGACTGATTGTGCCCAGAAATGGGGGTAGTTCCTAGATTAATCAAGGAAGGTGAAAATTCAATTATAAGTGCCTGAAAGTACCAACTAATGAGCTACTACATGTAATAATTCAGAAAATAAGATAAAAATCTGAAAATTTTATCCGCCTAGAGAATTCTCTTCAGTATTTCCTAATCATTGTATAGACCACAAGAAGAGTCCCACTGGCCTGACAGAGTTTAAAAGCATTTGGGTTTTAAGTGGGAATTCAAAATTATATAGCTTTTCTGACAGACCTCCAGAGTACATACACCACACACAGATTTTTGCTGTTGTTTAACAGGACGCTATAAAACATATAAGCCCTTTGTGATCCTAGCAATAAATAATACAGTTCTGTTTCAAAATGGACAAATTTTGCTTAAAATTAGTCAGACATGCGGTGAAATTGAAATAAATCAGGAAGGCTGTAATAGTTGGAAAAAAGAAATGGAGTAGTGAGACAGTCACAAAGGACCAGTGCATCAGCTACTAAAGAAGAGCTACCTGTTGCACGTACAGCCAAAAAAATATTCCTTTCAACCACAAAGCCATGACCAGTGGTGTGAAGGAGTTTAATCAGTGAGAAGCCAAGCCAGGCTCTCTGCTGAGTCTTCTGTCAGTCCAACAGGTTTAGCGCAAGTTCCAGGTCAGTCTGAAGCAGGCAGGAGGTGGCACTGACTGTACCCCATTGATATATAAGATTTCCCAGCTGAACACTGTCCCTCTGTGGCCAGACTTGGTCTGGCATTGCTGCCCAGTGCGCTGGGTGGCTGATGCACTCATGGGCAGAGTGGAAAGTGCACTGCAATTGACAAGATTTTACATAAAACTCTCTTAATATAAACGAAAACAAGCTCTCTGCCGAATTGACTTTCTGGACCTGGTTCAAGCATAGGTGGTTTTTTCAGATAGTTGCTGCAGTTAAGTTATAGATGAGGAATGAGTCCCCCCTGGTGGTTCAGACAGACAGACACACGCAGAAACTTCCTGTTCCTTCCTTACTGCACTTTTATTGCACAAGTCAAGACTATTCCAATACTTTAAAAAGCCAGCAAAAGAAAGCTGAGTTTAAAAGGATCTGGCTGGCTAAATGGGAAAACAGGTATCACAGTTAAAATATCCTCTATGACCATGATTATAAAGCCTACAACCTTGACTGCTATGTTTGATCAAATTGCTGTTAAACCAAAATAACATAAATCATTTTAAAATACTTTCAGCAAATTCGGTGTTAGATGCTAGTGGCTTTTGATGTCAATATCGATGCTATTCATAGAAGTGACCTCTTTTGATGATCACTAAAGTTCCAAACTAGTGCACCAGTGGTGTGAAGAGCCTGTTCTGTTGCTTTCAAGTCAGTATCAAGATCACTGGAGAAGTTTATAAAGTTCTATCTACTTTAATTTTACTAAATCCTCTTTCTTTACTATAATCTTTTTCTTATATATTCTGATCCAGAAGGAAGGTGAAAAGGAAAGAGACGTGGAAAGAGCTACACAATAATGTTACTTCACTGAGGTTTTGTCACTATTTACTTCATTTCTTTTTAAATCCCTTGCAAGTATATTCAGCAGGAACCAGCTCTCATATCGAATTAACAGTACATAAATTCAAGTCTAAAGAATTTAGGACTTCATACCTATTACTTTTAATTTCTTTACATCTGTGATGCTGATAATAGAAGTTTATTCCAAGTTTCCTCACTGATTTGCGGTTAAAATCCTTTAAAAAATTAATGATATTTTTATCTTCTTTCTCAATGCATCCAAAAAGTGCTTAACTTGCTTGTGATTGCTTTTCAAAATAATCACTTTGTATTTGGATTGTTGGTTGCAGATGAGTACATTGACCAGATAAGCACTGATAAGTCACTAAAATCTGCCTCAGGAAAGATTTATAATATACATGGTCATAATATCCCATCACAGAGAAATAAATAACAGTACACCAGTATAGCAGGGGAAAGTACTCTATATCAAAGTGTTAGTCAAACAGAATTAACAATTATGCCCTAGTTTTTGGCATGTAACAAAATTTCACTTTAATGGAAAATTCTTTTAAGACGTTAACCACATTTATTCAATAAAGAAAGAGGCAATAATAATTTTCCTTGCGGGACCATTTGTGAGTTTTTGAAGTAGATCGTTTTGCATCTGGAAGCAGACTTTATTCCTTCTGATTCTGGGTCTAAGGTTGATGCTGAAGGCACTCCAATATAAAGGAGCTCTAAATAAGGCATAAGACTGAATTCACAAAATAAAAACACACTCAACTATCAGCATGCAGAATAGAAAACTGTAAACTCTTCTCAAATCCCCTGACCACATCTTTCACAATGTTTATAGTGGAAGTAGAAAGTCATACCCAGGGATACAAGAAAGAGGTAGAGGATTCATTTCCTCTACATGCAACTGATGAAGTGCTTGAGAGTGCCATGGGAGTCCAATCCAAGAGCAGGGCACGGGCACATATCCAGTGGTGAGTTGGTAGTATTTGAGTAAGAAACCAAAGAGTTTTTGAAATATAGAAAAAGTGCTGTGCATTATTCTGAATATATCTTGTTAAATGCTGTATGAACTTTGGCTTAGTAGTTTGATTTGAATATATCACATTAAACCACTGGAGACTATTAAAGTGTAGCAAATACATGCCAGGAGGTATGGCTTTCCTGTGGAAACAATTATGTTGGAAATAACTCCCTGCCTCTTGCCCGTAGCCTTATGGTTTATTCTTTGCAAGCCAAGCTTAGAACTAAAACTTACAGTTATACTCTAAAGTATTAAACTTTAAATTGTCAAAAAGAAGAGAAAGCAGAGGATGAAGGGATAAGAAAGGGATGTGTCCTACCTGAGGCTCACGGTAAGTATACCACAGCAACACTGTCCACCCTGGAATTCTAGAAAGGGAGACAGCTTGACATGTTTTGCAGCTGTTTGCTCTTGTTCTCTGTTATTCCCTGCTTAAAATAGCTGCTTGCTGTGGTCTGTGTAGTTCTGGGATAATCTTATTATAGGGGATCCAACTCATAGCTAAGCACACGCGTCCCATTTCTCAGGCAGGCTGCAGCAGGCTATGCTGTACGTGGGGGAATGAAGAAATTCATGGTATGAGGCATGAAGAAATTTGTGGTATGGCCACAGAGCTCCAGAGCAACCAAATTGCAGCAGTTTACCAAGTTTCCACCCTATGAAGTTATACTGAGGAGTTGTAATAATTCATATGTCTGCTCTTAATTTTTACAGCACAAAGAGATTTGCATGAAATTTCCATCACCTAAATTAGGCCCTCACAGTACCATGTAAAAATTTAAAGATTTTCTTCATCTTTGCCGATGTGATGACTTTGGTTTGTAATAAAGCAAGACCCAGTCAAATTAGTTACCTTTTAATTCCACAGAGTGTGGCTAAGACTGTGAAGTACCTCAGAGCTTTAAAGATTTCTCTTTGAAGTATCAAAAGGGGATAATTTTCTCATCAAAAATTTTTACATTTGCAAGAAAAGAATGAGGGTTGTGGGATAATTTAATTTAAAAAATAACTTTAAAGAATGACAAGGAGATTTGTACTTTATAATTAAGAACAGATAGGGACTAATGAATAATAATGTGGACAAAACCAAAACCTTGAGAAAGGGAGAGGGTCACTAGCAAAAAAATAGCATGTAGTCAAAGACTGAAAAGAAAAATTTGCACATATCTTGACTGTTCTTCAAAGGGAAAAGAAAAAACTAAAAAAACCAGTCATCTGTGACCTTTTGTGGAAGCTTTTAAGGCTGGAAGTGGATAGGAAGAATATGTCTAGGGAGGAGGCTTCAGTCATTTCATACAGAATCACAGAATTAACTAGGTTGGAAAAGACCTCTGAAATCACTGAGTCCAACCTATGACCAAATACCACTGTGTCAACTAGACCAGGGCACTGAATGCCACATCCAGTCTTTCCTTGAACACCTCCAGGGACAGTGACTCCACCATTTTCCATGGGCAGCCTGTTCCAATGTCTAATCACACTTTCTATGAAGAAATTCCACTTGATGTCCAACCTGAACCTCCCCTGGCACAGCTTGAGGCCATTTCCTCTCATCCTGTCACTTGTTGCCTGGGAGATCAGCTACAACCTCCTCTCAGATAAGGTCCCCTCTGAGCCTCCTTCTCTCTAGGCTAAACTATCCCAGATCCCTCAGCTGCTCCTCACAGGACTTTCCCTCTAGACCCTTCACCATCTTCACTGCTCTTCTCTGGACATGCTCCAGCACCTCAATGTCCTCCCTGAACTAAGGGGCCCAGAACTGAGCACAGCACATGAGGTGTGGCCTCACCAGTGCTGAGTAAAGAGCGGCAACCACTGCCCTGGTCCTGCTGGCCACACCATTCCCAATACACATTGATACGTTCCTGCTCTTCACACCACATGGAGTGAAACTCACACCAGGGTAAGATGTGAGACCCAGCTGCTATGCACAAGTGATTGGTTGGTCCTGAAAAGGCTGCAGGAACTGTCAGCCTTTATCATAGGCATTGCCTTGAAAGTAAGACAGTTTGTAAATCACTCACTTCAGAAAACTGGGCTCCTACATCAGTATTTCCTTCAGAACCTCCATATGTACAAGCGCATTCTCTAGATCTCATAAATTGTTTCTTCTATATGGTGTACAAGTTACCTACATCCAAAGAAATATCAACAACTTCCAGGGATGAAAACGTTAGCAGGTAGTAATACTCCTGCACTTAGCACTGGTTTTCACCAAGTGTATAAAACTGAAGAAAAATACACTAGAAGAAAACAGTAGTTCACAAATATAATAGGGTTGTTAAACAGACATGGAGCTAACAGACTGTGGGAATTACCTGGTAGTAATTTGTTTATTGAAACAGTCACACCACAGTTGATTATCTTGCAGGATTTGTTAGTAGCAAGAGGACTTGTTCTGGTTTATGCACATTTCAGAGCTTCCCACCTGGAAAAACACTAGAAAATATCTTAAGACAAGACTGCTCAGAATCCAGAGCAAAGCAGAAACACATCTTGAAGTCTTTTTGGATTACAATTCCCTTCCCTTATTTTAATTCTAATGTGAATAACTGCTCTCAACAATTCCAGGGATCTAAACCAGTCACATATGTGCAAGAAAGCTCAAATCCTGTGCTCATTTTTGGGCCCCTCGCTACACAAAGGACATTTGGTGTGCCCAGAGAAGGGCAGTGAAGAG
Source organism: Picathartes gymnocephalus (assembly GCA_013390045.1). Lineage (NCBI taxonomy): Eukaryota > Metazoa > Chordata > Aves > Passeriformes > Picathartidae > Picathartes > Picathartes gymnocephalus. The sequence goes on from WEKY01055442.1 coordinate 7,745, forward strand.
GCTCAGGGGTGACCTTAACATTCCCTACAGCCTGAAAGCAGGTTGTAGCAAGGTGGGGATCTGTCTCTTCTCCCAAGTAACAAGCAATAGGACAAGAGGAAACAGCCTCAAATTGCACCACGGGATGCTTAGCCTGGATATTAAGAAAGATTTCTTCCCTAAAAGGGCTGTCAAGCCTTGGCACAGGCTCCCTGGGGAAGTGGTTGAGTCACCATGCCAAGAAGTATTTAAAAGATACATGAATGTGGCACTTAAGGACATGGTTTATTGGTGGACTTGACAGTTCTGGGTTCATGGTTGGAGTCAATGATCTTGGAGGTCTTTTCCAACCTAAATGGCCCTACAATTCCAAGTAGACAATCTAAGTGTAGCAGCAAACAAAGCAGAGGCAAGTAGAACACTATCTTCACTAAGTCTGGTCTTCTCCTAATATAAAAGTTCTATCCTATTATTTTCAAGTTGCACATTGGAAGTTTTAAGAATTTTTTCTGAGACTTCATCACAGCCAGCATCATCACCTATCTTCTGGCAGAACTCTGGACTCTTTAATATTATTTTTAATCATCTGTGTGTCAGAAAGCCACCTACTAGCTTAACTTGCTTTTCACTACCAGAACACAAACAGAAGAAATAATATTTATCTTCCATAGATAGAAACTAGAAACTTAGCCACTGGTAGGGAGGTAACTTACTCTTGGTGCTTAATTCTGAATTGGCCAAATCTCAAACTTAGAAATTAAAACTTTTTGCAGTCAGAAGAAAAAGGTGAGGATTTTGATATTGCCTATGGAGTACATAAAAATAATTTTGAAGTCTTCACCTTCTCCTGCAAACTCTATTTCCTGTTCTCCCTGTATTTGGCATTGGAAAGATTACTTACAACTAGGTGTAAAATATCATTTCAATGAGGACAAGTAGTGCAACCAGGTGATCAAAACTGCTTGTTCAACAGAAGTTGAACTTCACATGTTCAATATAATTTTATGAAAAATTTATTTATGTATTATTGCTACCCATGGAATGATACCAGTTTCATGAGACTACTTAGGCTTTAAAAATTATAGTTGTGCCAATACAAAAGAACTGCCTCAAAAATATTGGGATGGAACAATTTGCTTTTTAATTAGTAATCAAGTACATTGAAGGCAGTCAGAAAAGCAACATTTGAAACCCTGGTTTAATATCATCTGTAGTGTCACCCTACAAAAGGAAATTGAAATAATAGTATTAGAAGATATTTAGACTTTTAAATACAGTTTTTCAGCTACAACTTAGGAAACAGCTTGAAAGTTAGTTAAAATAATTTTTTCTTTATTTGCAGGATCAGGATGACTAGTAGCAAGCACCAGATTTTCTAATTACAAAGGGAACTACTAAACAAAAAATTTTGGGAGTTTTTTTCAAATTCAGTAATTTTTATGTCTCAAAATATTTAGGCCTTTCATTCTTTGAAAACAAGTATCTGTCAGTTCATGTGCCTTGGGCTAAAAAAATTTAAATCCAACCTCGACACACTCAAGAGAGAAGAACCAGTCTAGTATCACAAAAAGACCTGATCCCCTTTTTAGTTGAGTGAAAGGCAGCTTACTTTGCAGTGCTGAAAATCAAGAGGTATGTTTTTTAAAGGCACAATTGCTTCCCCACCTTACATAAATGCTGACAGAACACATTTTAACCACTAGCTGCTATAATTTTCAGTTGATTCAAATACAGCACCTCTTGTCAGTGGGATGCTCATAGAGCAAATCTTATGCCATGGTGCTCTCCTGTGCCCAAGAAGAGAGGCTTCCTGCTCTCCACCTTTGGGGACAGGGTTGCTCAGAGTGGGACTTCAGTTTAAGAAACCTGAGAGCAGCTTTGAATAGCTAGAGATTACTGCAACATAGCCATTCTTGCCATGTTCTCCTCTCCTTTAGGAGGAGGTCATAGCAGGAATTCACAAGAATACCTGTCTACTTTCCAAAGACTCCTTCTGGCTACCAATGGTCTCACAGAGGGAAGGGAAGCCATGTTCATTCCCTTTATACCACCACCAGCAGTGACAAAAATCCCGGTGTTTATAGATTAAGTACAAATAATATCAAAGGCTTAACAGCTTAACTACATACTTGATAGGTAATGAATGTTGGTGATTTGTCTATTATGAATGCCTTCTTTTGACATGGAAATGGTGAGACTGCCACACAGCTCACACGTTTTACAGCTCTCTGGAGAGCTAACAATAAAAATCAAACCAAGAATAAACAAACAAAAGACAGGGCTAAACATCTCCTTTTTCTTACTGTATTTTATGTCATTAACTCTAAAGAAATCCTCACATTGTCTGTAACGTTTTAAAAAGTGTCTCTTTTTATACATTCCAAAATGCATACAGAAAACTCCAACTACCTGATACTTAAGCAAGTGTAATAGATTTTTACATTCACATATATAGTATTGCATTATGGACAACGATACTGATATTATCTTCAAATTATTTCCTTTCATCAGCTTCCTTTACCTCCTCTAAATCCTCAAATTTAAAAAATGAGGATTTGTCATAGCCCATGAGATGGTTATAATCCTGAGGATTTGGGAAAAGCGTAGGATTAACAAGCATTGATTTTGTTTTAGCATAAAATGTTGTAAACATCTTGGTGATGTCTGGAATCTTTACATCTTTCTGATGGAAAACAGTCACTTTTTCTGCCAAGATGGCATTGTAGGTAATGGCTGTATAGGTGTCCACTTCATCTTTATAGTAGAGTCGGATGACGTAACCTTTTGTAAGGATATGCAAAGTAATCGGAGTTACAAATGTAAAAATCCCGATCAACCCATAAAAAGCCGCTTGGACAAGCAGACTTTCCACTCCAATACCACTCTTGAGCATGATGTAGGGCATCATGAACAGGTTGAATACGCTGGTGGAGTAAGAGAAGAACTTCACACCTACATCAAAGAAAACAAAGGAAATGAAGGTTAACACTTACAAGCAAAATTTTCATCACAAATACATATATTCTTCTACCACATAAGAATGCCACTACTTGAGCTGATGAAGTTACTGGAAACCCTTTTCCCTTTTTTTTTTAAGCTTATGGAGAAACCTTTGAAAGCTCGACCCTGTCGCATTGTCACTGTTCTGATTTGTTTGTATCTTCATGCTGGGTTCATCAAAGCTGGCTCTATTTCTGTGATGCAGTCAGCTATTAGCTATTATGCACACATACGAGGTTTTTACCTCACAGGCAGGAAAACTGATTTCTAATGAGACTTAACTCCATTCATGGACACATGTAATGGTGCTCATTGAAGATATGGCAGATAGGGAATTTCTCCCTTCATCAACAACTAATGTTGACATTCAGTGTGCATTACAAAGTCAGCTTGGTCCCTCACCATGCATAAATCCAAGGTTACTAAATATTAAGCAAGTACTCCCCACCCATCTTGCCTGTGGCTTGAAAGACAGTAGCCAGTGCTGCTGACCACCCACAGTCCCTAAGCCGATGTGAGAACCAGGAGCCCAAGATGCCATAACAAGTAAGTGTGTTAGTACACATTGCAAAGATGTGTATCAAAAAACATCCAATGATTTTACTTTTCACTAGGTCTTTATAATATTAACTGGCCAAATAAAGATTAGTGAAGTCTCATTACAGACAGAGCATTTCATCATGATACCTGTCTGCATGGGAAGCATTTCAGGAACACTTCCAAGCACACAGAATGTAAACAGCAGTTATGCCCATCTTTGTTGCTTACTGGGTTGAATAAGTAGCACCAAGGGCTGCAAGAGAAGCCAAAGAAGGCTGAGGGGTTAGAGAGATGAGCAGAATTCCCTGCACACACAAGCAGAGAAGCAGAAACCAAGCACCACCACTATCACCTTTTTTGTTTGTTTTGCTGTACAGACGGTCCAGATTTTGGCAAACTTGGATAGGAGATCACTCACTTTTAATGTTACTAAACACTGCTAAAACAACAACAAAAGGCAATATAAACCACTTCAAGTCACATACCCAACACTGTCTTTGCCAAATTTCCTTTATAAACTAATCTTCCATGTTCTGGGTGATCATGAGGGGAGGATGTGCTGAGGCTGCGAACAGCCACTCCTTGAAAAGATGTAACCTGAAAGATGAAACCAGTACAGGGTTAAGGAACATCAGTACTACACCTTATACCTACCTATCCATCCATATACACTTACACACGTATATATGCATGTGTATATACTCACACAAAGTTTCTCCTTGCCCTGAGCCCACCCCTAGAATTTTAAACCAGGGATTAAAGTTACATTACACTCCAAAGCATGCCATAAACTCCAACTAATATGTTGCCTGACTGTTTTAGTAACTTTCCATGTAAATATCCCAAATTAGCATTAAATATTTGCAACCCCATTACTGGTAATTGAGGCAGCAACCCATTTACACAACAGCTTTGCAGGGAGACATTTATGGCACCCATGCTCACCACGTCTCTGATTATAGAATGGCCTGGGTTGAACTGGGCCTTAAAGATCGTCCAGTTCCAACAGCCCTGTTGTGGGTAGGGACACCTTTCACCATACCAGTTTGCTCCAAGCGCCATCCAAGCCAGATTTAAACACCTTGAGGGCTGGAGCATCCCTGGGCAACCTGTTACAGTGCCTCACCACCTCATAGCAAAGAATTTTTTTCCTAGTATCTTAGATTAGCTAAACCTATTCTCAGTTTTAATCCATCCCCTATCGTCCCGGTACTTCATGCCCTTGTAAAAAGTCCCTTTCCCTACACGACTTTCTTGGAGGCTCCCTTCAAGTACTGGCAGGCCACAATTAGGTCATCCCGAAGCCTTCTCTTCTCCAGGCTACACAAACCCAATTCCCTCAATTTTTCATTGTAGAAGGGGAGCTACATCCCTCCAATCATCTTGGTGGCCTCCTCTGGACTCGCTCCAACAGGTCGACGGGGGCCCCAGAGCTGGACGCAGGGCTGCAGGTGTGGGGGTCTCAGCGTAACAGAGGAGGTACGCCCCGGTACGCCTCACTTCCCTCCTCAAAATCCCCTAAGGGCAAAATCGCGAATCCCAGGGCCGCCACCCTTTCCCCGGAGAGTGGGAACGCTCCCCCCGCTCCCACACACAGTCCCCCACACACAGCCTGTTGGGGCCTGGCGGCGGCAGCGAACAGACCGGCCCGGTGGCGGCAGGTGGGGTGCGCGGCGCCCCGCAGCCATGCGGAGGCGGCGGGGGCGGCGGCAGCCCGGAGCAGCAGCAGCGGCGCTGCCCCGAGGCACGGGGGACACTTCTCCTCCCCCTGCCCGGCCAGCNGCCGCGCCGCCGCCGCGCCGCGCTTTGGTTCCGCCGGCGGGAAGGGTCCGGACGGCTCCGCGGCGCCCCCGCCAGGCTGCCGGCGGCGCTGCGGCCCCGTGTCCGCATCTCTCGAGCGCCGCTCAGCCGCAAAATCCCAGAATCGACTGGGCTGGAAAACAGCGCTGAGGGCATCGAGTCCAACCTGTGGCCTACACCATCATGTCAATTAGACCATGGCATTAAACCGCCACATCCAATCTTTCCTTAAACACCCCCAGAGATAGTGACTCCACCACCTCTCTGGGCAGTCCATTCCAATGTCTAACATCCTTTATGTGAAGAAATTCCTTCTGATTCCTGAATCTCCCCTGGCACAGCTTGAGGCCACTGCCTCGTGTCCTCTAACCAGCTGCCTGGAAGAATAGGCCAACCCCACCTATTAATCTCCTTTCAGATAGTTGTAGAGAGCCACAAGGTTTTCACTCGGCCTTCTCCAGGCTAAACTAACCCACTCCCTCAGCTGCTCCTCATAACACTTGTCTTCCAGACCCTTCACCAGCTTTGTTACCCTCCTCTGGACAGCCTCCAGCACCTCGATGTCGTGCATCAATTGAGAGGCCCAGAAGTGAACACAGGACTCGAGGGCTGGCCTCATCAGTGTTGAGCACAGAGGACGACCACTGCTCTGTTCCTGCTGGCCACGCTATTCTGGATACAAGCCAGGATACTACTGGCCTTCCTGGCCACCCGGGCACAGATGAGTCATGCCCAGCTGCTGCCGACCGACTCTCCCAAAACCTGACATGGGGGGCCTGCAGATGACGCCCGGGAACTACGCACCCCAGCATGCACCGCTCCGGGCGCACGGCATGCCGGGAGCACGGGCGCCGCACGGTCGGGGCGCGGGGGGGCCGGAAGCGGCCCGTGACCCGGGCGGAAGCGCTCGGAGGCAGCTGGGCCGAGACAGCGGCCCTGCGAGCGGGGCGGAGGGAGCGGCGACCACGGGTGAGGGGCGGCCGCGGGAGAGACACCGCCGGAGTCGCGGGGGACACCCCGGGGGCGGGGCGCCCC
>WEKY01055442.1:17106-37433 GCA_013390045.1 Picathartes gymnocephalus
TTTTTTTTTTTTTGTTAAGGAGGCAAAGCAGGAGAACAGTAATACCTAATATGTGTGCTTTTTTGAGATTCAAGTCAGGGTGCTGAGCTACCTTGTAGTAATGCCACATAAGCTTCTTGAAGGGCAGATGGAATTGTGAATGTACTTCAACATAAATGAGTGGTTCTTTGCAGGAGTCTGAAATAGTCAAATCAAAAATATATAAAAAGTACAAGTTAACCTGGATTGTTCTCATCCTGACTGCTGCATTGGTGTAGTCTTGGTGAAGTCAAGCAGGGGCAATGATAAAATGTGGAAAAGTAATTAAAATATAGGTAGTTACCAGGCATGTTCAGAAATCTTAGTCTCTTTCTTCCTGTTGTCTTGTATTTTATGCTGCTTTCATTATACAGAAGGAAAATATGGTGATATGTTTTGTAAGAAACATTACACTGTAAATACACTGAGAGAAAATAATTTCTTGGAAGACAACATACGAGGTTGCTTGACTCTCCTTGACTATTATTTAAAACCTAAGGCCATGCCATTGTCAGTTAAAAAAAAATGTGCAGAAAATTTCCCTCCACATTTCTTTCATACTCCCTGTATGCAAAAGTGAAAATTTGTGGGAGGTATTTCTATATCCTTTTGATTTATTTTTTGTGTGCATTTTTTTCTGGCTTTGAAAATGTTCTGATCTTCATACAGTGTTTTGACAGACTGAACACTTCTTCATCCAGAAGAGGAACCATTACTGGTTTTTTAGGTTTTTCAGATTCCTGAGTTTTCGTTTTTCTTTTCTCCTCATTTGTTGCATTGGCTCTCCGATTTTTCTGGGCTCTCTGCTGTTGGCTGTTTTGTCAGGAATAAATCTATACTGCTAATAGTGTTCATGTTTTTTTGGGTTTTTTTTAATGACACATTTTTGCATCAGAATGGAAACTGAGTGAAACTCAGTGTGTCCTTTGCTAACATGTCAAATGCATCATATGTTGGAACATACTGTCTTTTTCTTAAAAGCAGGTTGGCTTTTCTGCATCTTTAACTTTTGGCAATGGAATGTTTTGGGTTTTCTATATTCAGAACCAAACCTGGATTCTGGAATAGCATTATAAATTTTACTCTTTTTTTTCTTTATATTAATTTGTTGAACTTAAGCTGAGGTATTATGTTGGCATAATGTTCCTGCTGATGTTTTTCCTTTTAATGAATTTTTATATTTATCTTCATTCCAGTTTTGCTAAGCAGAATAAGGAAGATTAATTTTTCTTTTATAAACAGACTCTTTGGTCATATCAGTAAGTCCTCTCTGTAGTTCTTGTAACTCAAACTTCTTTTTCTTGAAAACAGGAATTCAGAATTGTAGGTGGTGTTCCAGACAAGCTATTGCTCATGTGCAACATTGTTCATATTCCCTATCTCTTTTGCAAAGGAATCCTCAATGTGCATTTGCCTCTTTGCCCCTCACCCTTTTTTTTCCTTTTGCCTCCACAGAGCTAGATCAGTTTATAGTTGACCACAGAATTACTTTATCTCCAAGTAACAAGCCCTGACAACATGAAAGAAGATTGTATTGGTTGTTCCCTCCATGCAGGAATCTTGATTTCATGTGACTTAATTTCATGTGGCTTCTAGTACACTGTTTTTCAAGACTGGTCACTTGTCTGTGTTATGTTTTGTCCTGCTTTTGTTGCAATGCTTTCCACTTCTGTCTCATCCAAATCTGCCTGTTCTTTTCTGGCAGCATTGTTTTAAAAAAAAATTCAACCTATTTTTTTGGTGGAACTAGTAGTTCTTTTCTAGTCCAGTTGTTCTATGTTTGTGACACCGCACTATATTCTTGTAGTTTTGTAGAAGGGTTCTTTCTCATTTTAAGATTAACTCTCGTCTTTTTTAACCCCAGATGATATACTGAGCCCATATAGCATCTTGTTTGAGTTTTGTTTTTCCCAAGGAAAATGACTGATGAATTTTTTAGTTACTGAATTAGTTGAGCATGCCCTAAATCTACTAAGGCTTACTGCATTTTTATCCTGCTTTACTGTTTGATACAATTAAATTCAGACCACTGAGCTTGCTAATTTTTTTCTTCTTTGTTAATTACTGTATTTTTTCCTCTCTAATCATATGATAGCACATTTGATTTATTAAAATGCTCATTTTTGTGTATTTTTGTGACAGCTAATTTTGTTTGTGTAGACTTTTTTTCAGTTCTCTATTTTCAGTCTTTCAGTGTATTAGCCTTCTCAAGTTGTGCTTTTACTTCGCAAGTTCTTAATATATCTGCATTTCCACTAACTAGCCTTTATTCCTGTGTTTAGTGGCATTATTTGCCTTGTAAACCAAGGCACATTTTATCATAACCAACACTTCCAAAGAGTGCTATCACTTCTATATTGTTTGTTTTGGGTTTTTTTCCAAGTATTATTATGTATAAATCATGGGTGGTTTCACTACTCTTTTGTAGTTTAGCAAAGGGTTTTGTGGCTAGAAAAAGAGGTAGTACAACTAATCCTCTTCTGCAAAGTAGAAGCAATGTGAGGTATTTCTTCAGTTCCTGAGCAACAGATACTCTCCAATAAGATGACTGATTTCCATTTACAAAAACGGTTGAAATAGGGTGGAAGTCCCATCACTTTTGGGCCTTATCCCAGCACCCAAATGTAATTTCCTTAGATTAGTTCCTGGAACTATTGAAAGTGATACAGGCATTTAACACTCCATGTTAGGGAATCTCTATTATAACATACACAGATTAACTCTCAAAAATCATTCTTCAATGTGCCTTATATTCAGGAACTTTTCACTTGCAAGAGTACTGGCTAAGATGTTCCTTACACCAGTGGTAAGGAAAATATTTTTTGGAGGTAATTCTGTAAAGTCAGGGTAATTTTCAAAGAAAGCAACAATGTAAGTGGAGAATTATTTTTGCTCGTTTCTCTGCAGACAACTAAAAACTATTGGTTATGTGAGTGTTGTTTCATTAGGTGTACGTAACAAAGTGCCTTCTTAGGAAAGCTTGAGGAAACATTTGGATTATTTTATATTTGTAGCTATGAAAAAAGAGAGATGGAATAAACCAGCACCAAAGTGCTGTGCAAGAAGTGAAGAAATCAGCAATAGCAAAGAGGTGTCTGTAGTACTTCTTCCAAATGTTGCAACTTCTTCAGCTTGCTTACATTTTTTTCTTAAACGTTTACCAGAAACATAGGAGGGAGCAGATGTGGAGTGTGGTCTCTCTTCTGATCTCTTTACTGCCCTCAACCCTGAATATCAGCTGGGAGATCACTCAGAATCAGTGGAGCTATTTTCCTGAATCTGTGGGCACACAGCAGTATCATTGATTTGTACTGGATTAATGTTGCAGAGTGGCTGTTGATATGAAAGGAATTTTAGGACAGCAGGTTGCGTGGGTAGAATTTCTCTTCCAAAGTTTTCTTTTAGGCAGCAGAGATGCAGTTTGGGGTAAAGAAATGAAAGTTGTATCTGAACATACCAGATTTGTTTTGCAAGTATGTGCTTCCATTTCTCTAACTCTTTCCATGGGGAAATACACATACAGCAAGCTGGATATCAGTATATAAGCTGTGGAAGCTCCTGGTTAACTTACTGTGTGAATACCTGCATTCTATGTCTGAAGTAGATTATCTTGGTGATATTGGTGGTGATACTGGGAACTGTCAGTCTTCTGTGAAGGACAGGTTGAAGGCCAGGTATTTAGTGTATACTGATTAGACTGATCCCTGAGCCTTCTCTGGCCTAAACAATCCCGGTTCTCTCAGCCTGGCCTTGTATGACAAGTGCTTCAATCCCTCGGTCATCTTGGTGACCCTTTGCAGGACTCAGTTCAGTCTCTTACTGAACCTAGCACTCCAAATGTGTCCCACTAGTGCTGAGTGGAGGGGCAGGATCACTGCCCCAACCTTCTGGCAATGCTCCTAAATGAAGTCCAGGCCATCTTTGCTGCAAGGGCACACTGTTGGGTCGTGTTCAGCTTGTCCACCAGCACCCTCAGGTCTGTTTGTGCAAAGCTGCTTTCCAGTAGGTTGGCCTCCAGACAGTACTGGAGGTGCCAAGGTCGAGGGTTTGCATTTCCTATGGATGAACTTCATATGTTTCCTGTTTTCAAAACAAACTTCTTACCAGCATTGCATGTTGTCTATCATCATATTCTTTTTGGAAGAGTGTTTATGGTAACATGAACACTAATTAGTAAAGGGGACTTTAAAAATTGTACTGCTGACTCAAAATATTGCCACCTGTGTTTTTTCAGACGCTCCTATTGCAAAATCTGCAGTTGAAAAGAAACCATTTTTTTAATAAGAAGAGAATGGGTAAGTTCACAATCTTAGAGTGTTTCTTGTTTTCCTATGATTTTAAGTGTTTTCTCTCTCACATTAGTAGAGGAGGTGGATTCCAAGACTTTAAATGTTGATCTTGTGCTTTTTCTTGTAGCCTTAGACTTCCTACAAATGTTTTGTAGAATTTTCTCAAGTGACTGTTCATTTATTGGAAGACTTGTTCAGAGTGTATCTATTTTAACAATAAATTTCATTTGCTTAACATGCGTATTCCTGAAAATGTACAAGCTAAAATAGGAATGCCTTTAGGCTTTTATAGCACTTTTTATGTAGTGGCCAAGAAAATTTCACTGTGTACTTTTTAAAATAATTCTTTGCTTGTTTGTTAACTAAGGTCAACCTGTTGAATTCTGGCTCAGAGAGCATAATATGGACTGATTGCTGATAAATTACATTGTGTGTGATACACCTACATTTCTGAGACTTGTTTCTGCCTCAACAAATGACTGCTTAATGAAACAGGATTGGACAGATTCTGGTTTTATCTATACTTTTTCTGACTGTATTATAGCATGTTTGGCACTGGCAGTACTTTATTAAAATTGGCAATAACTACATAATAATTCAATTTTAACTTCAAATTCACAAAGCAACTTGATTGGGGAATTTTATTTGCTATACTAGCAACAGTAATTCAACTTTTAAAAGTAGCACTGTCAGGATACCCTAAATGAAGGAACAAAAAGGGAAAGGGGATAAAGGCTTCAGGAGAAACAAAGTAGAGAGCAGGTATTTAGTGAAACAGAGGGGAGAAGGGAAACAGAAAAAGCACAGTCAAACTGCTGTGGGGAGAATTTTCGAATCTCCCTGGGTTTAGTGCTTTGGCACTTTCCATGCTTTCTGCCAAAGGCCACAACATGGGTATGCACTGATGCTCTATGGTTTTGGTCTGGTTGGGCAGTAAAGGAGGATGAATTTTATTTCATATCATTTTTTCAAGTGTGGGAATATTGACTGCTTTTGTTCTTACCAGTGCTTCAGAAAGCATTTTTTCCTCACCGTCTGTATTTTTCAGTATCAGATACGTGTTCAGTTAACTTTCAGCAAGTATTAGTATCATAAACACGACTGTAGATTTAATGGAAGGAAGCAGTAGCTTGTTCAATTGACTTGAGAATGTCTAAAGGAAAATTTCATTCCTATGTAGATTTTAGAAATCATATCAGAATTTGATGATGGAGGGGTATTAAAAAAAATTCCAAGTTTTGCAAAAATACTTACTTCAAAACATTGCTGGCTATTTCAGAAAAGTCATCTTCAAATATGCAAAATGCTTCTGTCTCATTTCTGGTTGTATTGGGCTCTTTGGTCTGCAAACATAACCATAGAAAAGACTGCAACTTGCATTTTTAGTAATGTGAATCAGTATATTGTATTCTGAAACCGTTATCTTTTTTTCCATTACAGATGGAGAAGAGAAAACATACGGTGGGTGTGAGGGCCCAGATGCTATGTATGTGAAGTTAATATCCTCTGATGGCCATGAATTCATTGTAAAAAGAGAGCATGCATTAACATCAGGAACAATAAAAGCTATGTTGAGTGGACCAGGTAGGTACAGAAGACTTAGAACCTTTACTTTCTTTGTTTTCACTTTTGGACAGTTTGAATTTTTATCATGCAGTACGTGAAAGTTCGAAAAAATGGTAACTTTTCCACATCCTGGCTCATTCCTGTTTCCAGCAGAACAGTCAATCTCTGTTGGGGTATTGTGGTACCAGACTTAAAATTGGACTCTTCTTTTTTGTAAAACTTTTGTAACTTTGGGATCTTACAGTGTCTTACATTGCTACTAGTTTCCCGTGGTATGAGAACTTTAGGGCATTATATGAAACATGGAGCTGCCAAGTTCAAAACGAACAAGAGCTGGTGGTTCTTTATTGCCACATCCATGGTGGAATTTCTTGTATTCCATAAGGAGTTAATTTTCTTCATGGTAGGTCACGGGGTTCTGTGCTTTAGATATGTGACTAAAACAGAGCCAGTAACACCCCTCTGCTTTAGCTGTTGCTGAAAGGTGTTTGCACACTGTTCAGGCCTCTTCTGTTTCTCACTCTTTTCCCACTCAATGACCAGACAGGAGGATGTGCAAGAGGCTGGGAGGGAACGCAATCAGACACATGACCTGAACTACTGAAGGAGATATTGCATATAATGTCTTGCTCCAAAGTAAAAAACAGAGAGGTGGAAAAAAGGGAAGTGAGCCATCTTTTCCTGAAACTGCCTGGTCATCAGTCTGCCCATGGGAGGTGGTGATTACCATTGCATCACTCGTTTTGTTTCCTTTCTCTTCTCTCAACCCACAAGTTTTCTTGCTTTTACTGTTCCTTTCTTCTTCCCTTGTCCACAGCAGGGGCAAATGAGCAAGCAGTTGTGTGGTGGTTTGCTGCTTACTTGGGGTTAAGGCCACATGTTCACAACATCGTGTAGCAAGGAGTTGCAGAGGTTAACAATGAAAGTTAGCTTAAGATTGAGACAAGGGTAGATAAACTTACAGGAGAGAGGGACCTCATGTGTTACTGAATATATGAAACTATATCTGGTTTAAGAAGTGTCGGAACTAATTTTTGAAGATGAAAAAGGTGGAGGAGAAAACATGGAGAAGTTAACACAAGCGCTTTCTCTCTTCTATACCCTCATCCTGCGCATTTACCTTTGGCCACTTGAGTGATGGGCGGAAGCTACATGGAGCTTGGAGCTGAATATGGTCATTCTTATATTCTCTTTTAGATTCTGGTGAAGGGGATTACTGGAGAGATCTATTGGTTTAATCTATTTTTTAATTACTTAGTAATACTGGCAAACTGAGCAATTAAAATTCTTAGTGCAATGTTCTGCTGTCATTTGAAAATATGTAGTAAGTGTTTTGTGCCCACGTCAGCCTCCCTGACATCTAAGAGGAAGAATAGTTACAAGACCTGCTCTGAATTTATTCAATGTCAAGGAATAAAAGGCAAAGTACCCTGCGTAGAGTGTTAGAAACTGAGTCTGTAAAGAACTCAGCAGTCAAGAATATTTTGTGTAAATACTAACAAGATAAATGAGTCACAAGGAAAAGTACTGTTGCTGTCTGGTTCAGTAGGTCATAATTTCACTGATGTGTAAGTCTTTTGTTTCAGTGCTGTGACATGGCCAATATGCTAACATTTCTTCTTTTGCTTCCAACTGTTCTATACTAAAATTGAAGCCAGATTGGCTTCAGTGCATGCAGATATTTCTACACAAATCTGTGTAGACATTAGTAAATAGCTCTGCTTTGTAGCTAGAAGGAGATGCCCGCAGAAATAGTGGGAACTAAACATGGCTAGTCTCTCATAAACATGGAGTTAATGTTAGTATTTTTTTATTGTCTTTCAGTTTAATGAGTTGAAAGTCCAAAGATGTGAGGGGAAGAGAGACAAAAATAATAGAAATCCTGTGGGACTAACCACAGGATCCTAACTTTCGTTTCATCCAGGTTTCATGGTTATAGGCACTATAAAAAATGAATTTCAAATGTACTTGTGTTTTGAGATTTGAATTCTGAATAAATTCTTTCATATCTAATAGGGATAGTCATACTGCATGTAAACTCCCCTCCAGTACAACTAGTTTCCATGTCCCTGCTGTCTGTTTTCTCAGTTTATGAAGTTAATGCATCTTTGAGGTTTCAACCTTCTTGTCAAATCTGCCTGAAACTGAAGAATTCAAAGCTACTAGGTCATAGAAGGGGCTGCTGATAAGTGTGCATATGCAGATGTGAAACGTCTAGAAACCTTTTTTTTTTTTTTCCTTGGATAAGACGGCTTGAAATTTGGATTGATGCCTCCTAGAGCTAAGCACACAATAGTTTTAGAGCACCTATCAGCTGTATTGGAAGCAAACCTAAATTTCTGGTGTAGTTGTTCAGAATAATGTTGACAGGCTGCAGCCAAAATAAACATTTCATAATGCTGGGTGTCTTAATATTCTTGAGGGCTCTGAATGTGGCATATCCTGCTTTACAACGACCCTGGAATATGGGACTTAGATCTATTTAGAATGCATTGTATTAATATGTTAAGTTGTTTAATTTTGTAGTGAATTGAGATTTTTGACTTCTGGTTTGGTGTTCTTTTGTGTTGTTTTTTTTCTTTCTACAGGTCAGTTTGCAGAAAATGAAACAAATGAGGTCAATTTTAGAGAGATCCCATCCCATGTCCTATCCAAAGTATGCATGTATTTCACCTACAAGGTCCGCTATACTAACAGCTCTACGGAGATTCCTGAATTCCCAATTGCACCCGAAATTGCACTGGAACTTCTGATGGCTGCAAACTTCTTAGATTGTTAAATAAAATAAATTATAATAAAAAATGTAAAACTTTTTTCAGTATTTAATACATGTAGTTCAGTTAGTAAGTTTTTTCAGATAGCATGTTGCGTGTGTGCTGTTGAGAACTGTAAAGTTCACTGCAGAGGCAATTGCCTTCAGTTCTTTTGCATATAGCAATCATTCAGTTGGAGTTTGTTTTGCTGCTTACACAAATAAGGACCTTTTGACAAACTGAGACAAATAAACAAATATGCCAATTAGTAGATGGCTATGCCTTATCCTTTAGGTATGGTAGAACTTTTTTTTAATACAATGACCATAGCAAATACTGGAGTTTAGTCTAATACTCTCTAAAAGGTAATTATAGTTACATTTGAGTAGCTGTTTAGGGTTTCTAGCTTTCTCTTATTTTTAAAGTTTCTAAACATCTGAACTTGATCTCCTTTGTAAGATAGCTGTCCTGTAGCATAGTTACACTGAGTAGATTAGGAGTGCCTTCTTTGTATACTGTCAGTGATATTCCATTTAGGTTGAAAGTGGAGTATGTAGGAGAATGCTTAAGGCTTTTAATTTAAGTCGTAGTATAGACATGTGCAACTTGATAACATTTTGCTTTTATAACCTCAATTTACCCCATTAGTAATTTCAAATACTCCAGTCACTTGTCTGTACAGTAAGACTATGATCCTACTGACAGTGACTTTTAAGGGGGAAAATAACTGCTAAAATCTGTGTATATTATCTTCTATATAACATATATGGTTATTCTTAATATACTGTCACTTGACCTGATAAGGATTTTATATGGCTTCAGTTATGGTTTATTTCCACTGTTTTGATTGTTTATGTAAAGTCTGTATTTAATCTCTAGAGAAGTAGTCATTGAAATTTTGTAACATAGCAACTGAAAAGATAGAAGTTGTCCTACCTTTTACCTCTTCCTCAACCCCTCCCTTGTAGCCATAGCAAGAGACCCTGAAATGTGGAGGTCTTTTATATTGGAAGGCAAGGACATTAAGCAGATGTTTTAGGAGCTGTTTTATAATTTTCATAGGTATTTCCAGTGTTTTTACAAATGTTTTAGGGGAAAAGGATTGGCAAGCCACCAACATAATGCTAGAGTGGAACACATTATCTCTTGGTAGATCCTGCTGGCAGTTGCCTGTAGTGTCAGTTCTTTGTTCAAAACTAGTTTCCATAAAGAAAACAAACAACTTGAAAGAAGAAGTTGCTTTTTATTCAGCTGCAGCCTGAAGAACCCTGCTAAAATCATCTGTAAATGAGAATAAAACTAATGCATCATGAGAAATGATGCAAGAACAATATAATTAGCATTTCCATCAGCCGCCACTGCTTCTGCTTTGTTTTGATCAAGAAGTCATTGTGGTCTGTCATGGGAAAATCCCACCAACTGATGGTGGAACCTCTCTCTTGATGTTTTAACCCACAGCTAACTTAGAGGGCTGAAACTCTCCTCTAAACCTGTTTGTCAATATAAATACAACTTGGAAGGGATTTTCCTGGATGAAAACTAGTAACAGATAGACTATGCAGCCTGCCCATGGAGGAGGTCAGTTCTGACAAATGAAATTTTATTCTGGGCTTAAACAATGCTGACATTTGTCAGTGTGTTGATAGATTAGCTGACATTTATCCACGTCACATACTTTGGCACAATTTAATGTGTTTAATGTGGGGATGTTTGTGACTAGATTGGCTTTGCACGGTAAAGCTGAAGTGCATTGTAGGATGATTGTCTGAAATTCCATGTGTAAGCACTCTGGTCAGTGCTGTTAGTAACTCACTTTAAAGAGCACTAGTGATAAACCAGAGATACCCTGTTATGCTGCTTTTGTTAGAGCCGCTAGGAATACCCTAAAAGGTCAAGGAATACCAACATGGATATTTTAGTCACAACTACATATCAGTCTGAGTGAGTCTTAAGTTCATTGGCCATTTTTAATAGCCTTGAGGCTAAAAATGATTTCGTTTTAAACTAAGGCAAAAAGGATGTATTTTTTAATGTTTTTTTCTTTTCTTTTTTTCTTTTTTTTCCTCTTTTTTCCCCTTTTTAAGCATTCTAAAACAATTTCCTTAATTTTGTTAAAATACATTGCATTTTATGATTCTGTATTTCAGCAGTAAGGTAAAATAGCTGATTTAGCTCTGAATAATAATTTTGTTGGTTTTCTTTCAGCTTAATGTATTATACAGTAGCTTTGAACACTCAGGAATTGCAGTAGTGTCCTAGAGTGCACTATTTGCAAAACCACTGGCTGTTAAAACGAACCAGATTTCTAAAGGGGAGGGGGGCAGGGGGAATTAGTGCAATTTCCATGATAGTTAAATGGGTATGCTAATATCAGACAATTGGAAACTTACCACACTTAACCCATAAGTTCTAAATAAATTTCAAAGTTGAAAATTTTTAAACCTGTGTTTCTGTTGTTTTGTGACATCTTAAGAGGAAGTGTTCATATGCAGAATCATCGTTGTGATGGCTATACTATATGGTGAGCAAAACGCTCATGTAATTAGTATTTGGGTAATAGGCTGTGAAGCTGCATATATAAAATTAAAGGTGGTGGGTTTTTTCATAGTTCTGAAGAGTTTCATAGAATTGAAGTGTTTAGATGTCTTTGTGCTGCTCTGAATTACAAGTATCCACAATTCTCAGCACCGAGTACTAAAAAGGCATGGTATTCCTGAACAGGCTTGAAGAGGATACTTTCAAGGATACTTCAAGGATATCCCGCTGGGGATATTTTGAAAATTTCAAGTGTACCTTAGTACTCCTTTTACCTAGAAAGCTAGTCCTGAATTTGAGGTTCAGATTTTAAGATGAATTGCTAATTTAGCCATAAAAACTTCCAGGTTCTTTATTAACCATAAACAATGAGTAGAGTCATGCTGCATTATGGTTTGCCATCATTTGAGTGTGTATAAGCTGCTCAAGAAGTCTCTCATGGTCTCTAACGTGAAACAACCTGTGCATCTAGAATGATAAGAACCCCCTTCCACAAGACATGAAATTCCTTTTTGGTTTTGAACTTGAAGAAAGGAGGATTCACCATCAGGATTCGCTGTGCCATTATGTTCAACAGATGTTGAATATATTATCCAAAAGGCATTTCTCAATTAATGGTAGGAAGTTTGGAAAATCGGTTCCTTCTGTCTATGTTTGTCACTGTATTTTATTTCACAGGTCTAAATTGCAGTAGTGGCTTTGGTTTTTTACCCCTTTCTTCTTTTTACTTTGCCCGTTGAAAGGCTGCTCCCAACATTTGCCTAAATCTGTTGGTTTATGCGATGAAGTCGACAAGGAACTTTTAACAGGAAAGTTCTTTTCAGTCCATGTTTTATATTCCTAGTTTTATTTTGTCAGGTCTCAAATATTGCACTGTAATTTAAGGGAGTAACAGTTACTGCAGAGTCAGTGAAATGCACAATGAGAAGTCGCAGTATTCCTACTTAAAAACTAAGGGTTGAAGCTGTGGTATAAACTTAATTGCAACACCTGAGTAAGACAAAATGAGCAGGCGTAAGAGAAACATAGCAAGAACTCATTGAAGATTGAGTGGATTTGGAAATTAAACTAGGATGCTTGTTTTTAAAGACAGACTAAAGCTAAAGCAAAAAAGGCTTTAGGGATTTTTTTCCCATGGAAAAAGTTCAACTTTTGAAGGTTTCTGACAAATAATGAATTGGATTGGAGTTGGATTTCTTTTTAAATGTAGCTTATTAGATGGCAATTTTATGGGAACATACCAGTGCTGTGAACTGCACGTGTGGCTCAATGTTTGGATGAGCAAGGAAAGAGAACAAAGCAGATTCTGTGTTTATTATCAGTCACCTGTGAAGCTTCAGAGTCATCACTAAGGCAGCACAGAGAAAAGAACAGGGAGTTTTTATCGAGTTTTAACAAATGTTGTATGTCGTGAAATAAAACTTTGCATATGCTGCATCTCAAATGTAGGTTGCGCAATTTCTCTTCTATGGGACAAAGGTCACTGAGATTTAAAAAAAAAAAAAATCTATTTCTGTCATTACCATGTTAGTGTTTTATGTTTACAAAATACAGGTTTTCCTCCCACGCTAAATGGGAGGAGATCAGAATTGCAAGATCATGATTGTTCTTTGACAAATGGAGTACTTCAACATTTTATCCTTTTGAACTTTCGTAACCAGTTTTCAAGATGTTAGTCATGTAATGTTTTGTTGTCTCACTTGTGGGTAGAATTGGAAAATTAAATTAAAATTTCCCCTGAAAAAATGTACTGCCGTTTAGATTAGTGAAAGTAACAACATGAGAGCTTTTAGATAGATTAAAATCTACAGTTCAGGGCTACAGTTAGTAGTTTTCAGGATAATTTTGTAGGATTAGTTTTTTGGGAATACAGGCATGGATTAATGCTATTCCGTATTTATTTGTAGTTAATTTCTTTCTTCAACCAGAAGTTACTTTGACGTTAGAAAACAAATACTGTTAAGTCCATTAATGTTAATTCATATTAAAACTGCTTTTTCAGATGAGAATCATAGCTAAGGCTTTTCTTCCCATGAAAAAAAAAAATATTACTGGTATCCTATTTACACTTACGAAAACTTTTATCTACCAAATCACCACTACATGAAACTATAAATAATACATAATCCATATCTTATGTTGCTATAAATTCTTCTTATTCTGTCTAGCAAAACAATGGGATGCCTGTTAGGCAGATTAACAAGTTCTCAATTTTGGTTGGTATTACCAAGCTTGAAAAATAGCTAGAATTTTAATGCATTTGTCTTTTGTCTTTGTATACTGGAAAAAGCTTCCCACATTACCATACTAAGCTGACATATAATATTTTCCAAAAGTGACACTCCATTTGAGTCAGAATTATTTGTAGCTTGCTACAAATGAAACTTAAAAATGATACATCAATATTTAACATTTAAGCTGCTTTCATAGTTGTCGTAGGTATTTGACTTGTAATAAACAACTATGACTTGAGAGAACCATCTGAAAATATTCAGCTGAAACAGTTGACTGCTCACCCATTCTGTTTTTATATCATGACTGTTTCACAGTAATCATATCCCATATGAAGCCTTGTCTTTCCTGAGGGCCATGGGCAGAAACTACAGGCTGCACCACTGTCATCTTGGTGTACAGGCCTGTGAAATGAAATTCTGCAAGCTCCATAAGGAGTGTGCAGGGTCCAGTGAGGGCAGTGTGCAGTCTGACGTGCACAGTTGGGAGAATTGGTTCTCAGCCCTTGGGAACTCTGGTAGTTCATCACACATCTGTCAAGGTTACCTGAGATGCGTCTTCTCCAGTAGTTCTATCTTGCTTCTAGACAGGCAAAACCAAACAGCTACTTAATTTTGAAAATTCTTTATCAATATCTTCTTGGTTATGAAGTCAGTCACTTCTGTGCATTCCCAACAACAACATGAACTAGGAATTCATGTAACTTTTGGAGTCACCTGAGAAGCCTCCAGTTCACAGCTTTTAGAGGTAAAATAAATTTACTAAATTATAATTAGATTTGAATCTTGGGGGTATTATCACTGAGCAGCTCCTGAACACTTGGATTTGACAGACACAGTAATGAACCTGCTCACACGGGCTGTGGATGCTTTTGGTGTGGAAGAACTTTTAATAATTACATAATTTTACACTTTTTAATGCATTCATCTACTTGAGTGTAGGTCCTACACAGTTATCATTAAATTTTTACAGCTTTCATCTTTGTAAATGTTTATCTTTACAGCATTTAAAAGTGTTAGAGGACTCCTGATGCCTAAAAGCATAGCTTGACAATTACTACAAATTGGTAATTACAATACATGGTGCCAAACAATAGGACAAGAGGCCATGGGCAGAAACTGATGTACAGAAAGTTCCACTTGAATATGAGGAAGAACTTTTTTACTGTGCAGGTGACTGAGCACTGGAACAAGCTCCCCAGAGAGGTTGTGGAGTCTCCCTCACAGGAGATATTCAAGAACCTCCTGGATGTAACCCTGAGCAATGTGCTCTGGGATACCCCTGCTTGAGCAGGGAGGTTGGACCAGATGACCCACTGTGGTCCCTTTCAAACTGACCCATTCTGTGATTCTGCATATTACTAAAGCAGGTAATTCCACCCCTTTCCCTAGCCTCACATCCTCCTTCTTCCCCTGCAGTGATTACAACTGTATCTCCACACAATATGATGAATTCTTTTCTGATCTGATGGAAATTACTTTGGTAGTTTAGTCTTCCTGCGGGTAAGATGAAAGCCACAGACCACCCAGTGGCTGCAAAATCATCAAATCCTATACAAGAGAAAAAATGGAGGAATATGTCATCTGAGAACAAGATTACCTTCTTCTGCAGGAACTGCCCTTGTAGCAGATTAGGAATAAGGTGAGACTTTTCTTTTCCTTAGCCTCTTTTCATCCCTTTGAAAGTCTTGGGATCGAAATGACATTATGCCTGTTACTGTTATGAACTAAGATGAAAATGAAATACACCGTTGATGAAAAACCTACATAATCACTAAGGAATAAAACAACAATAAAACCCCAACAACTCAAAGTTATCTTGCAAATCTAGGCTATTTTAATTTTTAGCTATGTCTGCAATTAATTACTTTTATATTCTTGATATAATATTGATTGATATAAGTTTGATGCTGCATCTTTAGTTGGTGGTTTCTGCAGGTGCACCAAATTTGTTTATAAGAAGATCTTCATTCCAGAGAGTTTTTAAACTCAGTGACCTTCCTTAAATTAGCAGGTAGGAGCGGAAGAAGCAGTTGGCACAATACCTCTGAGGGGCAGGGAGTCCTCCATGCTCAGGAGGTGCAATGTCCTGGCTCTGCAGATTACAGTTGTGATGCCCCTTGAGCAATAAGGGGAGTTAACGTGAATGTACAGTTGACTTCTGTGTAAAGAGACAAGATGGAAAGCTAAAAGGTACAGTGGACACAGACAAAAGAAATCGAGCTCTCATGTCATTTTAGTAGCAGGAATAATAAAGGAGCAGGTAGTGACATTTCAGTGTGTAGAAAAATGATACAGAAAAAAAATATGAGAGCAGAGGAAAAAATGGTCAGTGACGTTTGAAAACATTATGGACAACACAGGGAATGGAATGTAAAATTATAGGGACCCTAATCAAGAATTATATTTGACCTTTGTGAAACTGGCTTGGTATATCAGAAAATTATCTTATAAATGCATGTTGGGGGTTGGGTTGTCTTTCCTTTTGTTTCCTTTTAACAGTATAGAATTTTTTTCCATTCAGTTGCTAAATAGCCTTAATCACTGAGTACTTAAGAAGAAAAAAGGCTATACCTAGACCTAAAGAGAAGGCCATCTATGTTTACTGTTCTGTCGGGGAGTTTTCTCTCGAAGGGGGGGTGGAGGAATATCTCGAGAATTGGGGACTGGAAAAAGGGGAGGGCAGGGGCGGAGCGGGACGGGCTTTCCGAGAAGGACACGGGAAGAGACAGCTCTGCGAGAGAGAAGTTTTTTCGCTGCTGCTGCTGGAGCCCTGGCTTGGAGCTGTTTTCTGCTGCCTCTTGGGTGAGCCTCTGCTTGTGAGAGCAGCCACTGAACCTGTTGCCATCTGCTCGGGTGCCCGGAATCCCTGAGCTCGCCTCTCCTTGCTGGGCTAGGAGCCGGGCGGCTGCTGCCCCCCGCCCCCACCGCTCCCTCGGCACTGCTCTGGGTTTCACTGCGCTGCAGCCCCGCTCCCCCGCCTGCCGAGACGTCCTGCCGTCCCAGTTTGCTGCTTTCCAAGAATCCTGCTGGGGCACTGGGATCGACTGCTCCAAGGAGGTTTGTGAAGCAAAACCTCTCTTCCGTTTTGTTTTCCCCTGCTGACTGAACCACCGTAGCACGTGCTCCCTGCCGGCTGTAACCATCACTGCACCGAGGGGGGAAAGTGCCTTCAGGCCAGGGGGTCGGGACCGGGTTCTTGGTTCTGTTTTGTTGTTAGTGCCATAAGAGTTGTTGTTTGTTTGCTCTGTTATAAATCCTAGTAAAGAACTGTTATTCCTACTCCCATATCTTTGCCTGAGAACCCCTTAATTTCGAAATTACAATAATTCGGAGGGGAGGGGTTCACATTCTTCATTCCAAGGGAGGCTCCTGCCTTCCCTAGCAGAGACCTGTCCTTCAAACCAGGACAATGCAGTTTCAACATTTGTTGCATTTTTCCTGTAAGTATAAGGTTATGCAAACTCTGAAGAAAAGTGGATTTTTACGTCAACTTCAAGAATATTTACCAAAACAATCCTAGTAGGAGGTACAATTTTCATTATTTGCTCCATATGTTTTCAATATGTGAGTCATAATCATGTATTTGATAAGACTAGTGTAAGATAGCCTCTGAAATAATGAAGATAACAGATTAAATTTCTCTTATCCCTGAAGCTTTGAATATTTTGGATCCAGGACTCTGATCCTTGAAGTCTCTGACAAAACTGAGGTTGACTGGTGAAAGATCAGACTGCATTAGCTAAATACTAAAGTATTCTTTTTTAAAAAACCAAACAGCTATTGTTTTCCACCTCTATACCTGCAACAGATTAGGAAGGGTTAACTGCAGAAGTGTTTTCTTCTATGTTTTGCATACGTGAAGGTCAACACTGAAATGAAAACCAAATTACAATAACCTACTCCTAGTGAAATTTACCCTCTCTGGGAATTAGGGCCTTTCCTTACTGGGATTACTGGATAACTTAAGAAGAAGATACTGATATTCATATATTCTTTTTGGGATCTGATAATAGTGTTTGTTTTCTTACTGTGCTTATGGGACTGATTCCCTAATCCCTATAGCATTATGCACTGTACAAAAATATCTCTGCAAGCCAGGTTACGAAGAAATGAGGAAAGGGAAAAAGCCCAATGAAACACAGGAATAATTCTCCAGATGCCCCTATTCCTGTGATGACAAGAAGCTAAAAAATGTTTCATATTTATATTAGGCACCGCATGACACTTAAAAAAAAAAAAAAAGATATGACAACAGTGATAAAAGACACCTTTGGTAGTCCTGTAAGAATAAACTCAAAGTGAATTCAGGGATGGGGGATTCTGCCCACGAGTTTCAGATGCAACGTAATGATTTAGTTACTTACATACCCAGTTAAGATTGGTAGTAATTAACTCATGCTCTATTTATATGCAGGGCAAACTGTCCCTTGCTTTTCATGCCTGCTATCCTCAGGAATAGGATTTGCAGCATAGATGAAGTTACCTACGTAAACAATACTTCAGTAAAAAATGTAGTGAGTGTGTTGCTTTTAGAATTGAAAAGCTCTGTGTTATAGGTAAAAAAGACTTCTTGAACATAAGGGCAGTTAAAAGCTATGGTTTTTTTTTTTTTTTTTTTTTTTGCAAAGGTGGCTTTCCATCCAGAGATAATTTTTCCTTTATTACAGAGTAGAAGTCATCTTTGTACTGAATACAGTTTGCTTAAGACAACAAAGCTGACCTTCCATGCAAAACCAGCTTGCAGTCTATGAAGTGTTCTGGCATGCAGCTTTATATCTTCTGACCTTCGACAGGGTTTTCTGGAAGAGGCTTAAGAAACTGAATATAATGGTTTGAAATCAGTTGTATCTCGCTGTGATTACATCAACACAGACAGTCAAAATGTCCATGTTTATAACTGAACACATGTCCATTGCTTAAACTTGATGTTCTTGCTATGTTTGTGGCATATGGCATTAAGAGATGTATTTTAGGATAAACATATGTTTGGATCATGCAAACCAACAACAACCAGTAATACAGAAATGTTCCACTTAATGCTGTAACAGCCAAACTTCATTCTGAAGAACTGCAGGAAAGAGAAACCTTTACCAGGTCTACGTGTCTACTTAATGCAACAAATCCTCTGCAACCTAAATGGTCTCACAAAAATCATATAGTAATAAATACTGCCTTCCAGGGAAAACACAGTTGAGCAATGTCAGGTTGCATGGCATCAGGAGCCCATGGTTTGTGAATGAGAATTGAATTTACAAGATAAAGGTATAGGATGCAGCTTACACATGACAGTACTTTTCCCATCCTTACTTTTGGTAGCCTAATCTCCTTTCCTACTCAAAAATCAACAAATATTGATTCTGTCTTCAGCAAATTCCTGCAAAGCCAAGGGGCTTGTTCACTTCTGCAGCTACCTCACAAGGTAAGCATACTCCTGCTGTCTTCTTCTGCTTAAAGGGTATTGCCTTTTAAGCAAACCCCAAAGTTTGTATGCTTGCTTTAACATCAACAACACTGTTGATGCTGCATACAAGTTGGAAACTGATGCCATGTTGTGTTGGGGTTTTGTTCTCCTCCAGGTAGCTGCTTTCAAAATTAAGGATATTAAAAACATACCAGAAGGTAAAGTTTGTACATACAGGTTGTACTTGCATCACAGTAAATAATACAGTTGAACAAGGTAGACAGGCTTTTGGGTGCAGAACTCTACTAGAGGTCTAAAATTAAGAAGATTTCAAAGGTAAGACAAACTGCAAGCAATTATTCAATAATTTGTTTGCTTGTCAGGCCATTTCTGAAGAAGAAATCGTGGCTACCACTGGAGCAGAAGTGACCCAAGCATTTTTTAACATCATCAGAAAGAAGAGAGGTGAAGGGACAGAGAAAGGGGCTTCAGTGTTTTTGGAATGTACAGCATGAGCAGTGGCAGATGGAGATCATAATGACATAGAAAATCAGTTTCTCTGTTAAATCCTTAGTTTTACATAACCACTGGGATTATAAATTTTATAGGTTGTCTTTGGATAAACATTCTGTAGGTTTTTCTTGAGGATCCGTTAAGTCTGAAATACTACAGCAGGAATGACAGCTTTATGAAGTGTGTTTCTGCAAGCTGTTTAATTTATTGATTGCACACAGTCACTCTACTGAGTGCTGCCTGTTTATTTTCACCTACATAGATATGGCAAAATCATCTGGTGCAAAGGACAGGGATTATTCCAGTCCAGGAAAGGAAAATGTCAAATCCAAAAATGCTCCGACTTAAAATACACTCACGACAGGCCAACCTGTGGCGGGATCTAGTGACAGACCAAAGAGTAATGGAACAAATTGAGAGAGGAGAGATTTAGGTTAGATATCTGGAAAAAATTCTTTAGTGTGAAGGTGGTGAGGCACTGTAAGAGGTTGCCCAGGGAGGTTTGTGGACGCCCCATCCCCGGCAGTGTTCAAAGCCGGGTTGGAAGGGGCTCTAAAGCTGCCTGGTCTGGCGGGAGGTGTCCCTGCCCAAGGCGGGGGTGTTGGATCTAGATGATCTTCAATGTGCCTTCCCATTCCTTAATATTCTATAGTTCTATGATTTCACGACCGGGCACACCAGGCGTGAGGGGAGCCCGGAGAAAGCCACAAAAGGGAGGGGCACAGTCCACATTAACTGAATCACAATGAAACACTCTCCACGTGCAACTCTAAAAACCTTCACAAAAGAAGCCGGCGTGGGGGGTCAACCCCTTCCTCCGCGGGTGGAGGTGACGGACATCGCGCCGCTCCCTCCCCGGCGGGAGGGCGAGCAGGGGACGGGCAGCGCCGAGGGACCGTCCCTGGCAGCCGACAAGGGCGGCGGGAGCGACGGCTCACAAGCACCGCCCGCCCGCGCCGCCCTCGCCCTGCGCACGCGCGGCCGCTCAGCGTGCGGGCGCGGGCACGTGACCGGGGAG
>WEKY01055442.1:37597-52337 GCA_013390045.1 Picathartes gymnocephalus
TGCGTGCGTGCGTGCGTGCGTGCGTGCGTGCGTTCTGCGGTGCGAAGAGCGGCGCAGAGGGTGGAACCGCCTGGGCAGAGGTTGAGGGCGTCGAGCTCCGGGTAGCGGGGCCGGGAAGGGCAGGTGGCAGCAGGGAAGGGCCGGTCCGGCGCCGGGATGGAGGTGAGACGCGAAGGCGAGGCCGGGACTCGGACGGCCGGGGGGGCAGGCACTGGGCCCGGGGCACGGGGGAAGAGGCGCCTCAGGGAGGCGTCTGGCTGCGATGCCGCCTCTCCCTGGGCGGGCGAGGGAAGGGCGAAGGGATCCCTGGCGCCTGGGACTTGGGAGGCCGCAGCTTGCCTGGGCGCCGTGGGAATGTGTATCACACCGTGCGGGGTGGGCGGTCAGGGAGACCCTCCCGGGGGCATCGTGGGGACCGTGACCAACAGCTCCGAGTTCCTGGGGTTACGGCGCTGTAATTCCCTCGCACAGGGGGGCTGGGGCAGGCATGTCCTGCTCCGAGCCGCGTGTCGCCCGTGGGGTTCTCTTTTCTCTCCGTAAAGTGAGGTTGCGGTGTGGTGTCAGCCCTGTGGACAGGTAACGTCTGGCTTTCTCGGCCGGATGGGGTTGCTGTACGTACAGTAGCGTGGAACATCCTGCTGCCTGACAGGTATTTCCAGCTGAATTATTCATTCATACTCCGAAGAGGTTCTTAAATAGGGGCTGCAGAAATTGCTCTAGTAGAATGGATCACTTTCACTATGTGCTGCTCTGAGTGCTTTATTATGACTGAGGCAGGAGAAAAGATCCCTAGGCTTTGTGGCAGTGGCCCCTGCCTTTCCTTATTTAACCAGCAACTTCTCTACTTTTCCTTGGATATTTACAGTTTTCCATTTTGTTTTTATATTTAGATCATCTAGAGCTCTTCTCATTTTGGTCCAGTATAGATTACATTTTTGTTACTAGTAATAGAACAGCACAGAAAGAATGTACAAAATGAATGAAATTTGTTTGATTGTCTTAATAACTTGGATTTAACTTAGCCAAAAAGAGTTAAAGTGTCGAATCATTGAACTATATGGGATAACAATTATTCTCCTGAAGTTTAGAAGCATAAACTCGCCTCCCCCGCCTCCCCCCATGGTGTGTCTTTCAGAGTTACTGAAATGAAACGAGATCAAGAAATTGAACATATGGTACAGAATGTTCTTCTTTTACTAGTAGCTTGGGCAGGTAGTCTGATCTGCCTTGGTTTTATTAGCTCTATCTGGCAAATGAGTTTTTGCAATGCTCTTCTTCTAACGTGCAGACTTTTACAACCTCAGCTGCAAAATAGAGGCTATAGTTTATTAAGGAGTATCCTTTTTAAAACTCTGTGAAAAGTAGGGAAATGGCAGCTGTGAACCAGGAAGGTGGCGTTCTGTAAAGGGACTTGGTAAAGCTGTGCTGTGTCGCTGTCTCCGGCCTAGTAAATTACCTTCTACAGCGTGCCTCACCTTAATTCCTGTGCCTCCCTCTGTAAAGGCGAAAAATGGTTACATATTAAATGAGGTTGTTGAGGATACATGAATGACAAATGTTGCCTAAACGTCAGATATGTGGAGGGTAGCACTCGCTTCCTGAAATTACAGCCGTGGTAAGTCTGATGTTGTAATTGCTTTCATTTTAGAAATACCAGCTGTAAGATGACACTTTTTGTTTTCTTACATGATGTTCTGTTGTCTTTTGATAAGAGATTCAAGGGCAGTTATGAAGGTTTTTTGTCTGTGTGTTGCTAATTGCACAATGCTCCAATTACTCTTTCCTATGTTTAGTAAACTACTAATTTAATAATGTAGTTTGGCATACTGGAAAGAAGTTGTAAACAGGAAGCATAAATGAAAATTCAGTAAGTGAACAGTAAAACTAGTAAGTTTATCGTAGACATGCTCCTTGGTGAGCAAGATTTCAAGGCTCTGAATTCTTCTATCAATTAACATTTAAGTGTTCAATGTGAAAAAATGTTTTACAAGGGAAACTGGTGTATATATAATTTTAAATGGGTTTTTTTGGTTCAGAATCATGTAATTTATTATAATTAGTGCTATCTTCTAATATCTAAGTTGCTGGACACAAGAAAAAATGTCCTTTTTCTGATGAAGTATAGTGTTTTTAAATACCCAATGTTTACCTGAAGCGTTTGTGTAACTCTCACACAAGATTGCCGTCTCTCACTGTACCAGTGGTCTGACACTGTACTATTATGACAATATTATTTATACTATTGATAAAAACGATTCATTGGTGCACAAAGTAAGTTCTAGTTACTTCTTAAACTGCAGTAATTTTATGCAACAGTGTATGATGCCCTAGGTAAATTACATTTTATTTTTACAGATACACAGAAAGTCTCAGATTAAGTTATGAGAGTTATCTGATTAGCCTGGTCATAGTCAGTCTCCAGGGAAGTTTTGGAACTTGTAACAAATTGCCTCTTTTTGCTAATGTCTCTGAGCATCGATCTGGATAGTTACTGCAGTTCAGTGGATGCACAGTAACTTGTAAAACTTGTGACTTTGAGCCTTTGTGTGTGTCATTAAACTTACTGTGTTTTTTGTCTGTGTGGTCTTTAATGGGAGTTTTCTGTAACCCTTTTTTTTTTCTACAATAATAGAAGCCAATGTTTGAGATCTTGTGTTTTGTTTTCTAACTACAGTGTTGTTGCTAATTTGCCGCTGCTGGACAAGTTTAAACCTGGTTTGCATAACTTTAGGCAAACCATATTTTTTCTTAAAAAAGCTAACACACCCCCAGACAAGCCTTTAAAGGAAGAGCACTTATTTTCAAGAATTTTTCCTGAAAAAGTCCAAGCTTGTCCAACATTTTCCTGGAAAAAAACCCAGAAATATTCTGGAAAGGTATAAGTAATGTAGAACAAGGGAATAGGAGGGATTTGCTTTAGAAAATTTTGATATAACATCTTTAGTAATCTGAAGCCTTTAAAGGCAAATGCTAAAGAAATTGTAAGCAGTTATTGTCAGAACAACTGGAAACACAGGACTTGCATTATGAGTTGAAGAAAGAGCAGGTAAAAAATAGAGTAAGGAAGTTAAGTTGAAAATGTACAGAAAATATGTCACTGCTGTACAAAGTGTTAAATAATTAAAGCCTTTCCCTCAATGTGCAGATACAAATTATTTGCATCATAAACTTGAAAGACTTTATTGATAATACTGACATCTTAATGACTATGATTTACCCTTCACTTCCTTTTAGTTTTAATACCAGGTTACTACAAACCCCAGGTTTATTTGTGAAATTGTGAAAATATTTAGAGGAATGGTTTTAGGTTTTTTTATCACCAGAATACCTTCTTATGTATTCTGTAAAGTTAGGCACGTAAGATTTGCACGTGTAGGTATTTACATCTGATTGAATACAGAGCTAATGTAATTAATGGCACAAACAACTTTAGTAAAGAGTTTGCTTTCACTGTGCTTCTGTGTTATGCCTCGAAAATTGCTGTGGTGGGCTACCATCAAATTACATGCACACACCAAAATAAAGTGCTACTTGAAAAATCTTGTTCCATCAATAGAATTGTTTTTTTCAAAATACATGTCTAAGCAGCCATTTACTAAAATAACTGCTTGAGATGACAGTGCAGAATTCATGTCCAATTTGAGATCCCAAGGAGCCTGTATCACAGAATACAAGCTAGTAGCAATGCGAAAACTTCCCACAAGTTTCACCCCAATATTTTCAGTCAGTAGAGTAGGGGATTAGGAAAATATTTAGAGAGCACTGAAATCTCCAGATATAATGCATACACTCTTGGTTACACTTCCTTCTATTCTTTACCTGGGCTTCTAGTGTTAGTGGAAGTTCTGTGTTTCCAGCTGTTCTCAGAACAGTTACTTATTGCTCAATCTTTGCTCAATACTGGCAGTGTTTTTATTTAATGATTTGGCAATAATTTTTTCTTATTTAAAAGCTTTGTCCAGGAAAAAATATTAAACTATTTTTATTGTGTGTTCCAAAAAACACCAAAACCCCAACCTTACGTGAGGAAAGCTTTCAGTCAATTGGAATTTGGATGGTAATGCACATTGGTTCTGTAGTATTAAATATCATAGGATGCTATTTGTGTTGTTTCAAAAAACAAAATGATTGGGTACTGTAGCTATATAACCAATTCTGGAATTCTAAACAGAATGAAATTATTGGTAGTTAATAAGTATTTAGTAGTTCCATTGGTGAAATACTATTGAAGATAAAAATTTCAGTGATTATTTAAACTGAGAAATGCAAGTACCGTAATTAAAATCATAATGAGTAGAGAGTAAAAATAATTTCTTCTGTCCACTAAGAGATTGTTAGTCCTTTACATAACCTTTGGTAATCAGTCTGTACTGATGTGTGCTATATTAGCTTTGGCATATAACCATGCTACAGTGAAGTAAGATAAATACAAATTTTTTAGTAGTTTTACCAAGATGAGTTAATTTAATCTTGGGAGTTTATTAATGAAGTTTTGACTTGAGTATCAGCTGAAGTTTAAAATTTACAGTCTTTATTCAGTAAAGATAAATAAAATAAAAGTTACGGCTTTAGGCCACAAGGAGTCTCATTTGCTTGTTTTTGTATCTGCCTGTGTAAATAGAATTTTGGTAAATACTTTGCTGTGCAGCAGCTGCAGAATTTTTGAGCTAGGATGGAAGAATTCACATCCAAGAAAGAAAGCTGTAGTAGAAAAGCTTATGGAAACCAGTGTCCCCTGAGCATTGTCAGCAGGTCTTCCTTACAAATAGACCAACTGTACAGCTGAAATGTAAAAAACCATGGATGCTTTCAACCTGTTGTGTTGAACACTGGTATCTCATGAATATGTGTATGATTTCAATCAGGAAAATAAAATAGATATTGTTGTAAAGACAAGTAATTCTGGTTGATTGCAATTATTTTTTGGTCAGAGTTTTATAGCATCTTAACCTTGTGTTTAGACCTAGCTATTCAAGTTCTGAGAAGAGAATAATAGAACACAATACATTTGCAAGAGCCAGGGAATATTGTCTTGTTAAGCTGCTCCCTTGGAAGATTCTATGAGTTTGTAATTAATAAACTAAAGCAGCTTAGCTCAAACAATGTGCGAAACTTGGTGATCAAGTACTTTCTCTAATTGTTTGCTCCAATTCTACCGAGCTAAGACTTTCAGACTAAAGGATCTTCACTATATATTATACAGGTGTAGGCCGTACTGGTGACTATGCCCAGAGACTAAATTACCCCTATTCATGTGAAAGAGAGAAGGCACAAGTCCCATAGAATTTACCCATGGTTATGGCTGCGTGCAGTGAATATAAATGCCTTCAGATCATTAGGTCATGTCTCTCACACAGCCTTGGTTTAACAGCTGAGACATGAGCGTTCAAGCAGATTATAGGCTAAAATTTCCACTAGGGCAGAGGGGAAGAGGATGATGAAGGTCTTTTGCTCAGTACTTGGAGCCAAAAATTTTGTGCGTCCTGCATGGCTTTGAAGTAGTGAAGGACTGTGACAGGACTGTCAGCTGGATATATAGTTTTTGTCTTTCAAAGGGAAGAAGAGATAGTATCATCTATTTGCTGAAACCTATTACAACTTCATTTATTGAAAGTGAATGAAAATAAATAGGTTAAATGTTTTAAATAAAAAGAGCCAGTAAGCAACCTTTTGTGATCAATGAAGGTCATGTAACACGTCTTCTGCCTGGTTTTGATAGTTGAGGGCTTTCAAAAGGTATTCTGGAATCTGTTCGAGCATTTTCAATTGTTTGGGGGGTTTTTAAAGTTTGCTTTGTTCAAAAATGTATTCTGGAATCTGTGCAAGCCTTTGCAGTTTGGTTTTTTGTGTGCTTGTTTTTCCTCAGGTGACCTTAATTACTGACATGAAAAACAGGTATCAGTCAGGGATGGCAGGGAAAGAAGGGAGAGAACCTTATAATTTGCCTTCCTAAGAGCAAAGTTAATGTGTTAGTGAAGAAAGGACAGAAGTTGGTGGTGGTAAGTCAGGAATTGTGAGACACCTCATTTTTGCTAATTAACGATCTCATTGAGGTTACTAGCTATTCATCCTTTCATACACAGTACTGAAAAATAATTGTTTCTCCTTGGATGATTACAAATACAAAGTTGTTTGTAATCTTTTTTTAATTCAACTTAATTAAAAGTACTGCTTAATCAGCCTCAAGAAGAAAATCCGTATATATGTCAATAAATTGTGATAATAGTTTACTAGAGCATAGCAAATATTGTCCTGAAAATCTGCTGGAATAAAATGTTTCATAGAATTTGATGCTACTTATTTACATAGATTTATTTATTTCTTCTTCATTAGGAATTGGTGGCCAGTAATAAGAAACCTAAATCCATTCAGTTTCCGTGCCCCTTCTTAAGTTAGAAACTCTGCCCCTGTCATATTTAGGGGTATGGATTGGATGAGTATTTAAATCATGTTACTGTTTGCTACTTCAAACATTTTACCTCTTTTTCTCTCTAAAATGCTTTTTGTCAAAATAGAACACATTATCTTGGTTACCAACCTTAGGAATGTTTTTGTAAGGATGAGAAATTCCTTGGTAAACATATGGTTGACCTCATTGTGCCAGCCTTCACTATTGTCTTAAACTGTTTCAGTTAAAGAAATTAATTTAAGTGGTGCCTGAGTTTTTTCCTTAAAAGATAAAATTATCTGTGGTTGACTTTTTATTGCTGTGTGAAGCTTGTGCTGTGCCTTGGTACATTTAAAGACTCCATTTACAAAGCAGATGACTCGCTGTCAGTTTCATCTTATTCTGTAATAGTGGGTTCCACGTAATTTGCTTTCAGATGACAGGTTCATTGTAAAAAATTGGCAAAAAGCTTTTCAGACTGTGGAGTACAGAATGTTTCCTTTGTATGTGTATAGTTATTGTGATTTATCTTTGATTATACAGTAGTTATGTTTTCAGGTTGGTCTTGTCTATTAGTGATTTTAAGTCAAGCATATTATTCCCTTTTAAAGAAGACTGTTGCTTTGACCTTTCAGTCAAATATTTTAGAATATCTTGGAGCATATGAAGATAATATTCTGTTATCAAACTGAGAAATCAACAATCCTTCCTCCCACCACCCTCCATCCATAACTGGATTTTTGAAAATTTTAAATACTCAGAATAACAAAAGATGAATGATGGGAACTTACTGTAAGTAGCTTGATGAAAAGATTCATGCATTGCCATTTGGTTCCTTTAAAACGAGAGAAATGTGCAAAATGCCTGACATTCAGGTCTTGAAGTCTGGATTGGTCTGAGGAAATAACATTGGAACCAGGTTGCCAGATGTTAAAATGTTTTATTAGAAATGAGGAGGAGACTAATCTGCTTCTGCATTCTCAGTATAGATTGAAAACCTGCTGTTCAGCCAAAAATAGATAAAACTGAAAGACAATTCTTTGAGCTAAAATCTCTGTATCACTTTTTAATGGATAGAGTATTTTGTGGAGCTGTTTTGTTATGCATCTTGCTGAAGCTTTAATTGACCACATCCAGACAATTACCTATCTCTCCTCCTGTGGGCCTTAATTAAAGCTTACTAGAAGGACTTTGA
Source organism: Picathartes gymnocephalus (assembly GCA_013390045.1). Classification (NCBI taxonomy): domain Eukaryota; kingdom Metazoa; phylum Chordata; class Aves; order Passeriformes; family Picathartidae; genus Picathartes; species Picathartes gymnocephalus. The sequence continues at coordinate 45,181 of WEKY01055442.1, forward strand.
TAGGAAAAATGCATGCAGGATTGTGATAATCAAGTCTCTGGATGGTTTGTGTGTTTGATAGTCTGGAGCAAATGTTTTCACCTGAATTATGGGATATAATCTGCAGGGACTTTCTTGAATGACCTGGTTGACTTGGAAATAAAGGGGTTTTTATTTGTAGCAACTGTTATTCTCTAGATTTCTTAAGTAGCGAGATGGAGCACAGCAGGTAATTTTTTCTTAAATGTCACCACTCTTAATCTTTACGTTGTTTCTCTTCTGTTTGAGAGCTTTTTGGTATCTTAAGTTAGGTTTCTAATGTGAGAATAATGTGCAATGGGTTCCAGGAATACTAAACTGTTTAGAATGTATTGGGCTTTTTTCTGTAGAGGAGTTTAGTTTGAAAAGCGTAACTATCTACCTGGTGTTTAGAACTTCATATTCTGGATTTGAGGCACTTCTCAGTAAGAAACGTGTGAATGGAAGAAACTGAAATACTGAAAATAGAATTGTTAGTGGTTTTAGGCTCTTGGGCTACTAGCTTGTAGTAGCAGTCAAGCAATAGCTTTGCTTATGAATAAACATGGTGGTGTTGTACAACACTGTCATTACAGCCTGTTTTCAGCTCCTCTTCTGGGACAAGGTTGCTGTTTGTCTCTGTACAGTGACTGTCTCCTGCATGTAAAAACTTCTCCAAAATAGAAAGGATGGTTTTGTGAAACATTTTATAACTTGAGTGGGGGAGGAGGTGACAGGCTGTAGCTCATAAGCAAAACGTAAGTTCTTTGCCGGGACTTTATCATATTACTGGCAGTGTTTTGGTGCTAACAGAGTTTGGGTACACTTAAATTTTTGGATGTGGAAGAGAGTTTCGGTAGTTATAGAAGAAATATTGTTAGGTCTCCCTAGAGTGCAGCAGCTTTACCAATATAAAATAGAAGGGTGGAGCCCCTGTGGGATTAATGTTTAACTTCTAACTATTTATGAGTTAATTTTCTTCCTCTTTGATCTCTGAGCCAAATTAAGATTTGAGTTTACAGTGTCCAGGAAGGCTCGGCCTTGGAAGACTATTCCTTTCTTACATTCACAGTTTCTTGCAACAAAGATAAGGGAATTTGAGTGCATAGAAATAGAAGGTCTGTAATACAATTCAAGTATAGATGTTTTGGTACTAGTCTGTGAAGTTGCTGTTCCATCTTTATTTCTTCATATCATCATGATACTACCTTACTGAACATGGCTAGTTGAGTTCCTACCAGTCCAGGTGAAAAGGCCACCACGTTTCAGTAAATTGCCCATCATATCTTGTTTTAATGGTGAAATAAGGTGTGGCAATGAAACATTTCCTCCAGCAGAAGTGAAAGGAAGCTGTTTGCCCATTTGCCACTTTTTGCTCTGCTTGTAGGTTTCTGCTCTATTGATAGCTTTGCTTTTCCCCTAGCTATTTTCTACCAAATTGTTACCACTTCCCTTAGTATATCATGTCTTTTGCTGAATCTACTTCGGGTTTGATCAGCTCAGCTTTTCTCCTTCTTACTTTATTTCTCTACAGAAAGGAAAATCCCTGAAATAGGTTGTTTGTAGGTAAGGTATTTGACTAAGATAGCTCATCATTTAGTTTATTCATTTAAGATATTGCTGATTTAAGACACTGCACATTTTGTGCTGCATTTCTTGAAACACCAAAAAGTGAAGTATTCAAGAATTGCAATTTTATTTTCTTTGTATCATTCACCTTTTCAAAGTTTGTAATTTCAGCCCATAGGAGGTAATAGGTCAGGAGTATGGGCACACATTCAAACTTGATTGGATTAAGGTGTTAATATTTTACTGCTAATCAACAGAGCCAATATACTACTGTATGTACGCTTTGCCTGCCAGTTATGAAGAGTAAAATGTTACCTAAAGCTACACTGACTGGTTGGCCTAGGTGCTCTCAGTTGTACGTACGTAAGTTGTACTTGGAAGTGACCCCCTAACTGCACTGTACGTGTTTTTGTTTGCCCATATCTCTGTTAAACTTCAACTCTCTGTGCTCTACTTTTCCAAGGGAGGGGAAAAGCAGGAGTTCTGACAATGGACTTAGAACTGAAAATAGACTCCTGATATTGTGATACTCCTTTTTAAAGGCATTGAGAAAGGTAATTTTCACATGCATAAAGAGCTAGGTACGTTTTCATGGTAGGTAAAGAAGATACCTTTGCATTACTTCATTGTGAGGGATTGTGGTTAAAGTCTGTTGTCCTGTCTGTCCATGGGCATCCCTTGTGGTAGAATCAGAAAAAAGATCCCTGGTATTGGGCAATGTGATGGTGATGATGCCATACATGCTTTAGGAATATAGGTTATTGACACTTGAGGTAGCTAACAGGGCCACAGAGACCAGTGAAATAATTTTGTACCTGTTAATAGGCATTTATGTGTTATAATGTCCAGCTCAGTTGTACACAGTGACCAAACTGCTTGTTTCTATGGCTGATTCTAAAATACTCTTTTTGAAAACCTCTACATTTCTTCCTGTCCTATATTGCTGCTCCTTCTCCCTTTTCACATGTTGCATCTTTTTACACGCTGTTGCCCTACCTACTTCTGTACGTGATTCACCAGGAATCAACTCAAGTGAGAATTCAGCTGTGGCATTTGAGATGTTACCTCCCCAGTTCCAGAGGTGACCAAGTAATATGTGTGCCAGTTTGGAGAAAGAGGACTGTGTATTTTTGCTAGAAGCTGTTAGCTTCAAACACACATATTTAACTCGAACCATGATAGACAGTGAGTGCTGTCTGTCAGGATAGAAATGATAGAGGTGGTTGTGAGCTGTCTGGGGAGCTGTCAGGAATTTTACTCCACTGGCACCAGTTAATTTTGTATTCTTGCTCCCATATGTTTTAAGAAGTCTTATGAGTTTTATACATGAGAAAATCTGTGGAGGATAATGGAAGCAGTTGCACAAATCCTGTTTGACAGAATTAGCAACAGGTTACAAACCATTGCTATGTCAGTCATGTCTCAAGTACTTGAATAAACTTCTTTTGAAAGTCATGCTTGGATCAGTGTTAAGCTGTGTTCTTTGGTTTCATCCCTGATTCATCCTTTCCTGTAGAGATAGGTGAATAAGTAATCTTGGTTTCAAAGACTTCCACCTTTTCGAAAATACTTCTATAAATTATTGCTTACATCACTCCTCTGCATGTTGCAGGTGCTTATTCCTTTAGTTGAAGGACTGTGCTGGAACCAGTCTTGGGTTTCTGATATTCTTACTCTGCTGTTCTGTTTCCCTCTAGATAGTGAATGTTTTTATCAATTTGGCACATTTTAGTTTTGGTTTACTTTAAAGTTGTATTAAAAGAATGTTTAAGCATAAGATTCTCAAAAATAAGGAAAACATCAAAGTTAGGTTGCCTGTGCATCCTTCATGTATTCCCCTATAAGTCTGCAGCCTGCTTTCTTTCAGTCCCTTGCAACAGAAAGTGGACAAACAAGAAAGGTGCTTCTATATGAAATCTTGTGATGGATTAGCAGAAACATTGAAAAGAGTGTCTTGTGATGTGAAAAGGACAGTAAAGCAAGCACAGCTCCCAAGAGCATATCAATGTATGGAAAACATCTGTTTGGAGGTTATTTTAGGCATGAATAGCTGCACTAGCTTGTATTTTGACTTAAAGGAGCTGGTTGAGAGGCTGAAAGCAACTTGAGTTTGTGATTAAAAAATGGTATTCCTGATTTATGGTAAGGAAAAAGCCAAAAGCACTTGTGGTATTGACTTTAGTTATCCATGTCTTAATATAGCTGCAGTTTTGAAGGGCTAGAGGTTTTTAGAAAAAAGTACTAATGCATGGTATCAAGCTGTCTCAATATGGAAAAAAATTAGGAATAATAGTAATTGTCAATGTGGCAACATAAGGGCCTATTCAGTGTCATGAAGATTGAGGAGGCTTTTGTATAGAACAGAAAAGTTAAACTAAGTAATTCCTGTTAAAAGGACAAGCATATAAGAGTGAAATTACTCATGATTCATTGTTTAAATTGGTGTATTTGAAAAACATTAAAAGATGTTTTTATAAATCATTAGAAAGATGAGGGAAGGGATGAGCCTGTAAACAGGAAAGGAAAGCAAAGAATAGTTGACAAATACTTAAATTGATGACAAAGCATGCCAAACAAAAAGGGCAGATTCAGTATCTTGTAGACACTGGATATTATGTCAATCACTAAAATTTAGCTATGTGGGTTGCTTTGCTTTTTCAGAGTGTTTAAGCAACTGAATCTGAGATTTTTGACAGTTCTTTTGAGTGAGTTTCCAGATGATAAATATTATTTTTGTTTTTCTACTAAAATGTGAAAGTTTGACTTCTGGAAATCACTGGACCAAATAGTCTCTGATACCTATAGCACACAATAGACAATTAGCGAAGACAATTAGTCAACTGGATTTAAGAAAAAAAAAATCACATTGAATTAACATGGTTTTCTCCTCTTATTGGGCTGTAGCTGTTGTGAAAGTGGAGTAGTAGCTGTATTTTGACTGTCCAAAAATTTTCCACATGTGTTAGTGTGATATTTTAATAAGCACACAAGAGAAATGTGATATCAATCATGTGGACTCTATTTTTTCTGAAACCATAAAGACCACAAGTTATCAAAGTTGTAGTTGGTTGTGTAGACTGGATGTCTGATTGAGAAGGGGGTTCTGTCGAACAGAGTGAACCTACCAAAGGGTATTTTGAGGGCAGTCTGCATTGGCTTCAATGTGTTTAATTGAGTAGAGATTGGGAAAGGTGAGATGTGAGTTCAAATACATACAAGAATGCTTTTGTGTCCATGAAGCCTAAGAGAAGTAATTTGACAATCATTCATTCAACCCACCTCGATCTCTCTCTTACTGTCAAGAAAATTCTCCCAGTTTTAAAAGCAAGAGATAAAATAATGAAAAAATGTTAAAGGCTTTTAACACAACTTCCTTATGTTAGGAAGATGATGAGGTATCTTTAAGTCCTAAGTTTATAAGATTCTACAAATGAGACTTAAAATTGTCTGAAAGGTGTTAATCTGTTTTATTTTGTCCTGCTATGTATATTGCTGCTAATTTTATAGAATGCTTTGAAAACAAAAAAAAAAATAATTCTGCACTCATGGTTGATGTCTTTTGTAACCTTTTTGGTCAGCAAATGCACTTCAACACTGAAGAGAAATTAATTTCAAGTTTTTGAATTTAAACTTTAGATGTTTTCTGAATACTGTGCTAACAAGGAACTTGGTTTCCTAATTAAACTGTATGAATCTACTCTTTAAGGGCTTAATTTAAGAGCTTTTGTTTAAAACTAGATCAGTCTCCCGATAATCCAGTTTCTGTATTAATGAGACACAACAGGAGACAAATTGTTATAAGAAAGAGAGGAAGAAAAAAATAGTCCTTCATAGCATCTGTGGAAAATGTCTTCAAGTTTTCTGAATATCTGTAGCTGCACAGTGGGCTGTCTGTGCAAGCATGGAGCCAACAGCTGGAGGAAAGTGATTCTTCCCCTCTCTGGTACTTGAGACCACATCTGGAGTGCTGTGCTTGGGGAGCCGCCATTCAGGACAGCCGTTGGGGTACTGGGGTGAGTCCAGCAGGTGACAGACAGGATGGCTGGGGCTGAACTGGGTGACCTCCAAGGAGACTGGGTTTCTTCAGCTATAAGAAGAGAAGGCAAATGAGAAATCTTGCTGATCCGTACAACAACAAAATAGGAGGATATCAAGGGAAAACAAAATCACAATGGGAAGACAAAGCGCAGTAGATACAAATTGGAACCTGAGGTATTTCGATAAGATACAAAAGAAACATTTTATACCATGGCTAGTGAAACACTGGAATGCATTGACCAGAGAAGTTGATTTAAAGATTTTCTAAATATTACTTAGTCTCTGTATGAAAACATTTTTTTTCACTGTTTGAGTGAATTCTAGTTAGTAGGCCATTTGTGCACTCTACAGTTTTGTTCCAGTTGCTATAGAGTACTGTAGTGTTCTGGAAAAGTTCTATAGGCAGCTCTTTGTTATTCTGTACAGAAATAATTGAGTTGATATTGGATAGAAAAAACCCCAGATTTTGAAAAGGTGTGGTGAAAGTCTGTTAAAGATACCCAGATATGTTCATCAGATTAGGAATGATTAACTTGTATGGTGTGGTTAATGGAATAGTAGAGCATTTTGAAATATAGAATATATTTTAGAATTCCAGCTGGGAAAAAGACCAGCCAACAAATAATGGGCTTAAATCACATCTTAAATGTGTGTTAGTTGGTCCAATAGAAGTAATTATCTTTGTATACAGACTGCCTTACTTCTGTGTCTAGTGACAAGATTAATACTTAGGAATCCTTAAAACCATTTTTTCCACTTGAACTGTTCAGCTCTTTCAGAATTCCTGTCATTGAGGCCTGGAGAAATCCAGGAATTTATTACAAGATACTTATTTTGATCTTTAATACCAAGGCAAATTATCCAGATAGTCAGTATAGCTGGAGATAAGAAAAATGAAGTTCTCTGCCATTTCTAATAGCAGCTGTTGCTCTTCTGTCCTGATTGCCTGCAATTCTAGCATGAGAGCCTCTTTATTTGGGAGGGAGCAGTGCTGAGATACATAAGATCCATCGAGGTGTAGTATAATGGAGATAATGGAATACAGGTTCTTTAGGCAGACATAGCATTGGAATCGTTACTGTAAGGCAGAAGGAAATAATCCCTTTTGCTGAAATTTGGTTTTGTTTGGGATATTGCTCTGAATCAAGAACCAATGCAGAAGAGGTCTATGTTTCTTCACCTCTACATAACTTCCTTCCCTATCCAGAGTGGAGCTGTGTCTAGGAACTTACCATTAATCAGAATTGCACTGGAGTTTCCTATGCTTAATAGATAATCACAGTCAGGGTTTTTTGTGGATTCCTTTATTTCAATGTGATAAATTTATTTGCTATAAATTGTTTTCATTGTAACACTGACACTGTTACGGTCTTGCTTTTCTGGGTTATTGAGTCTCTGTAACTCAATAGATAACATTAATTTTCTACTGAACATGCTCTTTTCAGCTTTATATGGAAACGGCATAGATTTTTTTTTTTCTTTTATTGATATTTCCACTGAGAGCTGCAAATAGGTCAGATGGAACTGATTACAGAATGGTTTGGATTTGAAGG
>WEKY01055444.1:0-17213 GCA_013390045.1 Picathartes gymnocephalus
CAAAATGGTTACTTGGGAAGACACACTCCATCACTCCAAATGTCATCCCCTTACTCCTTCATCCCCCCCCCCACTTTATACGCTGAGCATGGTGCCACAGGGTCTGGAATATCCCTCTGGTCAGTTGGGGTCACCTGTCCTGGCTGTGTCTCCTCCTGACCTCCCAAGCACACCCAGTCCCCTTACCAGTGTGGCAGTACCAAAAGCAGAAAAGACCTTGGCTCTGTGCAAGCCCTGCTCAGCTACAGCAAAAACATCTCTGTATTATCAACCCTGTGTTCAGCACAAATCCAAAACACAGCCCCATACCAGACACAATGAAGAAAATTAACTCTATCCCAGATGAAACCAGCACATACACAAAAAATGCACTGTTCTAAATGCCATCTAAATTAACAATGGGAAACCAAAGTAAATGAATCTGATATACAGTTTTAACAACAGGTTCAATAGAGTAATCACCATTAGCATAATGTGCCTTAAGGAATAGGAAGGAAATTTCATATAAACTATATGGAGTTATAGGATACTACACATGGTTTCTGAAATTTTTGCTTTTTCTATTGCAAATTAAATATTTTACTTTTCTAGAAACCACTTACTTTGATGAAAGCCACTATAAATGAATTATTTTTCCAAAATCAAACTATCTCATTTGCTTATATGTGTATATGTACAAATTTCTGTGCTTTAAAAAAGATTTAAATTACACTAGTCAAATAGAGTCTTATTTTTGCTCCTGAGGTTTGGATTTGGCTGTTTATGAAGACCACAGGTTTTCCTATGTTCTCCATAAAGATTTAAACTATGTTTTTCACTGTGTCACGTGTATAGATCCTTCATACCAAACGTCTGAGGTAAAACCTTCCCGCAATCAAGTTTCAGTGGTTTTCCAGATCTATCACTTTTCAATTCTATTTTTGTAGCTACAATATCTGAATGAATGAAGTTAAGGTAGCAGCAGCAAACAATGAAGTCCTCCTCAAAGCTTGAAAGAATTAAAATTGCACTGATTCCTGAAATCAAAGAGGTGAATCCATACGTAAATCCTTAGACATCACTTTGGCTAGTTAACCTGACATGTGAATTAAATGCAAGACTAATTTATTCAATTCTCAGACTAGTTTGACACAAAACCTGTACTTCCCCTCCTTCCTAATTAGCCAAAGTACTTGTTTCTTTCATGCAGATAACTTCATAACCATTACTGTAAAGCATTAACACATTTTTCTTTCAATCATATTTTCCTCCTGTTGACTGACACACCTTTTCTAGTGAGGTTACTTATGCCAGTTTCAACTTTGTGGGAACTTGCCTCAAGGTCTTTACTAAAGTTCCCTCCCATACACATAAAACAATGATATATAATAATGATGTTAGCTATGTGAAGAGACCTATGTTTTACCTTAGGAAATATGAATGCAAAATTATGCACTGGAGTAATGTAGCTGTTTCCATTTCTGTATATTTATGAAGCTTAATTGAATAGTACTTAACATATGGTAGAATGCAGTATGATTAACTCCTTGGAAACGACTTTAGATGGGGCTTCTCTTTAAATAATTTAAGGGTTTTTTTTTGACAGAGCAGACTTGTTGCAAAATGCCTAATAATTTCAGGAAAGTTAATCAATCCCAAGAAATTCCTTTTGTGTACACACAAAACTAATATATTAGGTCTGGCCATGTATGTATGTGGTGCATGTCTATATGCAGTAAATCATACTCAGTACTTGCTTCTTAGTTCTATGTTGACTAATTATTTAAGAATGTTTTTTCAAAGATGATTATGAGACTTCATACACAAAGCTGGTTAGAAAATGTATGAAAATGCCATGAAGCATTCATTCACACGAAAATATTGAAGACTGCAGCTAGCTTTTATGTTCTTTCCCTCACTGCATTTCAGTTGGTTTTCCTTCAAAGTAATTGGAACTGACTATATCCAGCAGAGGCGTCAGAAAGTGGAGGCACAAGGCTGGAGATCTTCTGAAACTCTGCTAAACTCTCTGGGGAGGAAAACATGACCAAAAATACTAAACGAAAAGGAAATCAGTTTCCTAGTATGAAATGTTTCTATTGTTCGATTTGATTGACATTGCTTAGTGTGGTGGTTTAAGAACATGTGATTTGCTTAATTTCCATGTGCAGAGCCCCTTGGAGAAGTTCAGTACCCTTCTCATTCCCCACTCCCTCCCTGTACAGTGGTCTTGATGCATGAGAGAAGCAAGTCTGAATCATGCAGACTCCTGCACTGCATGATCAGAGTGATGCCTTAAGTTTTAGCACTTATATTTTTCAGATCAGTACTGCTTTAGTGTATAACTCTAGAACTCTATCGCCTGTCAGTTACTGCTCTCCCATTTTATTCAGACAAAACAATTTCTAGGCCTGAAACTCAAATATACCTTACTGTCTCAGGCCCTGAAAAACGTAAACAAAAAGTGAATTGGGGGGAGCAAACTGGGAGAATGTGATTTCATTACCTGAAGCTGTACTTGGACAATTAACCTCTGATATGCAAATAGACCTAACTATATGCATCTGAAAAACCCGTGACCGTCATCCATCTTGGGTGTAGTCTCTGCGAGACTCCTGCACTGCCCAAGGTGTACCCTTTGAAGGCCTTTAAGAAATACCTACCTTTATCCTTTAACCCTGTCTAGCCTCTGTTCTAGGTAGCCTCTCCAGGCATCAGTTTTTGGCAGGCCCCGCCAGGACAGGAAGGCATCAAGAGCATAAAATTCTTGTCACCTTCCGAATCACACATGCAACTGTGGAATGTGATATCACATCTCTCTGGGAGGAGGATTCCAGCCCTGTCTGCCCCGGCAACGCAGAGGTAGGCTTCACTGCATCACCTGAACCATCAGAATGCTGCACGGATTTGCTTTGCTCCTTTGCATAAGGTGCCTTGCAGCACCACTCGGGCAGTAACTGCAGACTTTGCCGACTCAATTTAGTCAGAGAGACTTACACAGGCCTCTTGGGCAGGCTCTGCAGCCAGAGCTGGTCCCCAAGAGTGCTGGGACTGCCCTGGTGCCCTGTTACCAGGGCAAGATAAGGATGTCTACACAGCATGCATTGACAACAGCTGAACACAAAGCTGGTCCATTGTGTCTTGAGACACAGAAACTCCACCAGCTTATCTTAGAATCAGTGCAAGTAAACGGGTACAAGCCAGTTTAATTAAAACAGATGCTCTCATGTGGGCTCAACAGAAAGTATCCTGGTTAGCTTGTATCTGTATGTTTGCCAGTGCAAGCTAAGCCACTTTTGAGAGGTTTAAACCTACATATGTCTTCTTTTTCAAATTTGCACTAGCTTAGCTAACCTATAACTTAAATGACGACTACAGACAAAGTAGAACGAGTTTCACCAGGCTACTTATATAGGCATTTTTGGAAATACTAATCTCTTTTACTAATCAGCTTGGTTTGCTGATTGTGGTGGTGTGACTAGGCTGCCCTACCTTTGATTTTAACATGCTATTTTGGCAATCCACATACCAAAGACTAGTAAGGCTGACTGGATGCCTGTTTAATACTTCAAAGGGGGTACTAAGGAGCAAGTTCCATAATCATGGATGTAAGACAAACCACTGTACCTCTGTATGCTTTCAACTCATAATTCTGCTGTCCATTGGTCTTTGCTGTGACCTGATCTGCATGAAGCTGGTGTGAGAACGGAAGTTATTCTGCACTACCAACTGCAGAAAAATGGAAGCTTGGGCACTGCTGCACCGTTGACATGGCATATCTCCTGAATTTAACAACTGTGCAGAAAACCCCACCACATTACTTCATCTATTAAGTGCACCATTGGCCCCCAAGACTTTTAGCTGTTGTGTTTCTACATCCTGCTCTACAACTCACACTAATGAAAAAAGTTAAATCAAAACTAATATTGTGCAAAATGAGAAATAAACCCCAGACAGTTTAGAGTTTCTCATGAGTTTGTAAGACCTTTGAGGAATTTCCAGTGCATGCACTGCTCAGATAGGCAGCCTCTTCCACTCATATTGGTAGCTACCATCAGTAACTGGGATGCAACCTACGTATCTTTGGGGGTACTGGCAAAGTGCAGTAAGAGTTACTAATGTAACTTATTTCAAATATTATATTATTCCTTAGAAAGGATACAATTGTCTGTCCACAGGTCTTTCAGGGTATTTTCATTCCTCAGTGAAGCAAGGAAAGGGTGTTTGAACACTGATTATCATTCTAAGACATTAAATTAAATGCTATTCTGACCAGAAATCATCAAGTAATGCCTATATATTCTAAAACAATCAATAAAATTCACTTCAAAAAGAGTGATTTTGGCTCACAAAAAAAAGGGTCAAAAAGCATTGGGAAAAGATTAAGAGAAAAACACATTCTGAGTACTATTATACAGACACAAAAAGGAGTTTTGTGGGGGTTTTCAGTAATTTTCTGTATTTCTGTTCTGTTTATTTGCTCGCTTATCATCAAAAATCTTGCAAAGAAGGATGCAACTGTTTTATCAAAATCTCTTCCTTCCACCACTACCAAGCTGTCTTTGTTCCCAGGACTATTCAGCTGGAGAGGAGGCAAACTGCCTGTACTACTTCTTAATTAAATAAAGCAATAATTACCATTATTAAAGGAATCCTTGTTGCTATTGCAGGAAAAAGACATCTGCTGGTAAGAACTAGTGGATTTCCACTGTGCACTAGGTAATGCTGGCTGACAAGAAGCATCCATTTTGAGGTCCACTTGATTTTCACTAGTCCCTGCTACATCACAATTTGAGATATTCATCCCATACACATCATCCTCATTAACGAGAGAAGAATCTGATCTGTGGATTCTGCTTAGAGACACACACACTACAGCTTCATTGAAGTAGAATGCATTTTCACCATGTAAGCTGTCCAATTGATTATGTCCCATTATCTGCAGAAGGGGAAAAAAAAAACAAAACACCAAACAGAGAATTACATTTTCAAGTAACAGAACCAGAGAATCACAGAGTATGTCAAGTTGGAAGGGACTCATAATAATCACAGAGTCCAAGTCCCTGCTTCTCACTACATAAAACTAAAGTGTATGACTATGAGCATCATCCTGAAGAATCCTTACACCAGGATGCAGAAAATTAACTGCCAGACAGAATGGGAATTCATAGCAAATAATCATCTAATCTGTCAGAAGTTAACTTCAGAACACATTAAATCTGATGTGCATTCAGGAATAAACAACAATAACCTAGCAGGTCTGGTCTTAGCCCAACTCAAAAGAAGTAATAATTGCAAAGTAACAGATAAGAAAGGACCACTAACTGGGGTGCATTGAGCTCTGCTGACTACATTCAAGGGGTTAATATTTTGCCTCATGGCTCAACAAGGTACCACTTCCCATATGTAAATCTGTGTACTCTGCAATCCAAAAATAACACTGTATCTCACGCAGACAGGTAATCATAGAGATCAGGGCTGCAGCAGTTGAACTGGGAATCGCAAACACCTTTAGCAAGCAAGCCGTGGCTCCCAAGGGCAGAAAATGAAACTCCTGCAGACTCTTTGTCTGCAGGTGTTCATTAAGGCCAATCTCAAAAAAGAAGCAGGAGTATTAGCGTGAGTTACGGCATTGTTTGGTCACACAAAACTATCTAGGTTGAGTGTAATACAAAAACACTGGACTGGGAATACCGGCTGACTGATAATTGTTCAACCTGTTCTGCTGCTGCAAGGAGTATGGTAGTAGAAACATGGGACAAAGACAATCTTAAAGCCTGGATGGATTCAAAGCCATGTAGTCTACTTGAAAAAAAAATACAAACGAAATATTAGATTACAAAAACTATTGCTCAGCATTTTATTATTTTGCCTCTCTATCTGTGCAATCCTGATATCCCTGTATCAGACTATTATCCTTCAACTTCCCCTCCTCAAAAGATTTCAGAAGTCACATCCATTAAAGCTGATGGGCAACTTCAGTTTTGGTTTTATCATCCACTTCTTAAGGACTGCCAAACAAGTCAAAACGGCAGCCACGTTATGCTAGTAAAAAGTGCCTTTGTTGTTTGGGCTAGCAAGCATATATGGGTAAGTCATGTTCACACAGTGTTCACAAAAGCCAGATGAAAAGGGGGAGCTCAGAGGCCAATCCTTCACCCCCTCATGCAGGCACAGTCCTAGATGCGAAATGGTCTCTGCCTGTCATGGGTGAGTTGCTAGCTGAAAAACTACGGAGGTGATGGCTTGAAGAAAGGCTCTAAAGATTTTCTTGTGAAAACGAGAACCTGAGGGGTAAAAAAGGTTATATGGGTCAGTGAGCATTCCATATGTGGAAAAGCGAGACAAATGTTTTGATTTTCAGGTGCTTTAGAGAGCAGGTATGGAAATCAAGACCACACCCACCAAGCAGGGATTAGAGATGAGGACCTAACTGGCAAGTGAACACCCAGACAGCTGAGTTCAGAGCCAGACTGCATCCTTCACCCTCAACAAAAACTTAATCCTTTTTAGTGTTAAACACTTAAGCAGCTTCAGGGCTACTTTAAATTACACACCCAAATAATAAGCATCTCCAAGGATTTATACTGTCAGCGATGGAGCCACACACCAAACTCTTCCCCTATGGGGCTAGTTGTTTCAGGGAGCAGGACAGCAGGGCCTGATAGGTGGGGTTCACAAGAGCCTGGTGTTTCCTATTCCTGGAGGTACACCTCTTCCTCCCTGGAGACAGTAGTCCAGGAAAAAGGACAGCAACCAAAAACTTCATTAAGTTCTTTATATGCTTAAGCATGACAATAATTTAGTTTTCCTACAAGATGCAGAGACACAAAGTATCTTACAAACACAGTAGCAAAGCAGAATAAAACACAGATTCTAGTATTTACAATTTCTGTCTTCTCAATTTAATAAACATCTGCCTAAGTTTGGGTTTTGTGGGGTATCCAGCTTAAAATCACAGAATGGTTGAGGCTGGAAAGGACCTCTAGAAGACATCTGGTCTAAACCCCCTGCTGAAGCCGGGTCACATAGAGACAGTTGCCAAGGACCATGTCCAGGTGGCATTTGAATATCTCTAAAATGATGGAGACTCCACAACTTCCCTGGGTAACTTGTGCCAGGGCTCCATCACCCTCACAAGAAAAAAGAGTTTTCTGACGTTCAAAAGGAATCTTCTGGGTTTCTGTTTGTGCCCACTGCCTCAGGTTCTGTCACTGGGTGCCCCTGGAAAGAACCTGGCTCCATCTCCTTTAGAACCTTCATTTAGGTATTTATATACATTAAAAAGAACCCCCAAAATAAGAACAATTTCTTCTCCAGGCTGAACAGTCTCAGCATTTTCTTACTGGAGAGATGTCCCTGCCTCTCAGGTACTTCACCAGACATCCATCCTCCTGTCTCTGCCTCCTCTCCACCCCACAGCTCTATGCCTTTCTTGTACTGGGGAGCCAGGCTCCAGGTGTGTCCAGAGCAGAGAGGAAGGATCCCCTCATTCGACCTACTAGCAATACTTTGCCCAGTGCAGCCCTGGAGACCATGTGCCACCTTTGTAGAGTGGTGTGTTGTTTCCTCTTGTCCTACACCAGGACTCCCAGTTCCTTTTCACAGGATCATAGAATCTCAGAATCACTACATTGGAAGAGACCTTCAAGATCATCAAGTCCAACCCATGCCTTAACACCCCAACTAAACCATAGCACTGAGTGCCACATCTAGTCTTTTTTTAAACAGATCTAGGGATGGTGACTCCACCACCCCCCCAGGCAGATGATTCCAGTACTTTATCACTCTTTCAGTAAAAATCTTTTTCCTAACAACCAACCTAAATTTCCCTTGGCTGTAAAAGATCTCCAAGATCATTGAGTCCAACCTTTGACCCAACACACCAGCATCATGTCAACTAAACCATACCACTAATTACCATGTCCAGTCACTTCTTGAACACTTTCAGGTATGGTGACTCTACCACCTCCCTAGACAGCTTGTTCCAATGCCTGATCACCCTTTCAGCAATTAAATTCTTCCCAATGTCCGAACCAAACCTTCCTTGCCACAGCTTGAGGACATTTCCTCTTGCCCTCTTACTAGTTGCCTGGGAAAAGAGGCTGACCCCCATCTTGCTACAACCTCCTTTCAGGTTACTGTAGAGAGTCAAGCTGATTTCCAGTTGGTGATCCCCAGCATCTAGCCATGCATGGGGTTGCTCCTTCCCAGGGGCAGGACTTTGCACTTTCCTTGCTTAAACTTCATGAGAGTCAAAGAAAATGCTTGGATATATCTGAATCTCAGCCTCCCACATGCTCACTCATTACATTAAGAACCAACAAAATCCTGACATCCTGGCCTATTCGTCAAGGCAGGTCTCTAGGAATACAGTCAAGAATATAATTACAATGGGAAAGCACACACCTCATAGTCCCCTGCACGCGTAAACAGGCTGTCTTGCTGACCATGCTTCCAGTGCCACAGGAGTTTCTTCTGCATTTTCACATTGCCTCTTTCTCTCTCCACCATTTTCTGTCCGTCCTGGAGCCTTTCCAGACTCTGCTGGTACTCCTGCAGCTGCAGCGCCAGTCCCTGTCGGCGCTGCTCCAGCAGCTCTTCCTCGTGCTCACACTTCCGTTCCCGCTGCCGCAGCCGGCCCTCCCTCGCCTCCTGCTCTCGCTGCCGCTGGTCACATTCACGCAGCCACTGCTGCTGCTCTTGTTGGAACTGCTGCTTCAATTTGTGTATATTGGCCAGCTCCACCCGTTGTTTTTCCAGATTCCGATACTTCTCTTGTTCTGAAACGAGGTTTAGCCGAGAACCATGGCTCCGACTGGTCTTCTCATTCTCTTGCAGTAGTAACCTATGGAGCTCTTTGTGGCTGTCCTGGATAGCCAGTGCTGCCTAGACATCACAACGAAATCAGACACAAATGTTCAAATATCAGCATTAATCCATTTCTGTGTTTTTACATAGAATCATTTTATAAAAATGCTTCAACTTTTTTTGGGAGGTTATTCTTCAAGCAAACAGAGAAAATCCTGTGATAATGCCTTTACATAGAGATATTTCTAAAATAAAACTCAACTCTTTTGGACACTTTTAACAAAGTTTCTGGTTTACACTTAGTATTATTATACATGTTTATGTTACAGCTGTGCATATGCACTTCAGTTACAGCTGGGGTCCTGTCCTGTCCGAGGATTTACAGACACACAGGAAAAATGATATTTCATGGTTGAAGAGGGCAATAAGGCACTGGGAATGCTATACTCACCCAAATACTCCTAACACAGCTGTGACTTACACACATATAACTGTATTGTAACCAGCAGAGCTCACCCTGACTTTAAGGCTCTCCTTGCTAACCTGCAACATTGCAGTCCAACTAACATCAGTCCTACAGGCACCTGCCAACACAGCCATGTCACCAGGACTGTACTGCTACATACACCTGACCGAGGTGCCAGTGCAAGCATAAACCTGCAGTATAGTAATGATTTCAGGTTTGGTGTTCCTATTTTACAGCCAAGAGCTCTATATTCCATCCCTCACAAGAATGTTGTGACATTGTTTGCATTAAAGGTTGTGACATCCTCCAATAACACACAAACGAATAGCTGAGATTAAGAAGAAAGAAAAGTAAGAAAACCCTAGGTCTGCTGAGGCACTTATTGCACTGCCTATGTTCAAGAGCTGACATGGGAATCTATTTCAGCAGACATTCCCAGAGAATTCACGTAGCCCCACTATCCTGTGTTGTCCAACCCAGAAAGTTTTTAACTTCATGCAATGTGCAATCCCTACTTTCCTTCGCTCTTCCTCCAGTATTGGGTCAGTTCCAGTGATCTGTAAGTGGGACAAGATCCTCTGCCTGTTTCTCGGCACCTGACTGCTCATTCATGGTCTGAACAATTAAGGCATGATCCTAAACCTTACTTTACAGTCTCTATTTGTTTTTCAATTACTCAAAAAATTTTGCCTGAATTACAGGATTTTTATTTTGCTTTTGCATTGCTTCAATACACTTAACTTCTAAGCCTGAGGTTTCCAGGGTTATTATGAAATATGCTAAGGTCAACAGGGTCTAAAAATTAAGAATGAAACATTTAATGAAACATTTAAATGAAACATTTAAAAATAGAATTATAAGACTGCAGCTAAATAAGAAAAAGTAAGTTAAGACATTCAAATTAGCATAAAAGAGGCAAACACTTCATACTAAGGCCCTAAATAATATACAAAGTAAGCGACATTTAAGCATCTAAAATGGGCTGAGTTTGATGCCTGAGGTACCCGGCAAAGTTACTGCTTACTACTACCTAAGTGAACAGTCTAATCAAAATACAAATTTTTTGCAATTTTTTGAAATATAATTTCAGAAATCTGTATGTGGAATTACATTAGTTCAAGTAGAGCCATCATTTTACTTTCCTGCTAAGTTTTCGGACTGTACAAACATCCTCTTTTGAGAGGAGGGACTCATCTCCAAGCAAGTTGGTATTATTCAGTTCTTAAAAGAAACCTACCACTGATGTAGAATAAAACTACATTCTGTGACAACTTACGCAACAGTCAGTAGAGATCAGTATCAATTAACATAATATCTAAAAGCAGGGCAACATGAAAACAAATCTTTAAAAGTAAATTATTAGGACAAATTAATTACTCTATGAAGTTAGTAGAGGAGTAGTCACCTGCATGCTGTACAAGAGACGGGTTAAGTTCTGGATTGCTTGTACAATCTAGAAAATAAAAGAGAACAATTTTCAGAGGTTTGACCACTGTCAAATAGTTACTACACTCTGAGGTTTAAATTAACTCACCTCTGTCCCTGCAGATCCTGAAAAATTCATACTTCCTCCCTAAAATAAACACATGTAGCTTTAAAAAGTTGCTTTAAATTTTAAAATTGTATCATCTAGGTTTTTTTTTTTTTTAAACTAAGGGGACATATGGCTAGGAAATGTGTACTGAGTCAACCCTTTATGTGGGCATATGAAAAATGAGAGAAGTAACAATCTATGAAGGCGAATAATTCATCAACAATGGAGTTTCTGTGAGATTCTGAACACAACTGTACAAATAAAAATATTTCATCTGCAATTTTAATCCCTTGTGAGTAATGCTACACAGAAAATATATTTCCATTCATTTTTTGTTTACTTGGCAGTTTTGAAATACAGCAAATAGACTTCTGTATACAGCAGAGTGGGTTTAAATTACTTACAGTAGGACGAAACAGCTTAAGACTCTTCAAAAATAGAGAAAATAATGTACTAAGGAACCAGTAAAAAATCGTGTTAGGGGATCACAACAAATGCCTTAGGTGCCCTGTGAGATGTTGTGCCCAGTACACTCTACAAAACACACCAGCATGGTCACTATTGTCCTCTGTAGCTACGCACAGCCACTTCACACTTGCCATCCCACTCCCTTTCCCTAAGAAGCTCTCTAAATTTATGTGGTGAAGCTACCCATAATCCCCTCAGCATGAAGAACAGCTCCTCTGAGAAAGATAAGATGAAATGGTGGAGACTGTTTCAAACACAAGCCCTTCTGAGACTATGCTGAAAAGACTTCCTGAATGATTTTTCTCTTTCTTTTTTTTTTTTTTTTTCCAAAGAAGCAGAGGAGAGTTTGGGGAATATTTCTTTTCTCTCTGATTCTCTTAAGTTCTCTACTGAGTCTCATTTTCCACCACAGACAGCAAAGCATCTGCTACATTTAGACAAAATAACTGAAAATGAGAAAGACCAGCCCCTCAAACACAGCCCAACACAGGCACTCATGGTGTAAAGGGAGTACTAGCTGCACCACTTCCTCCACTACTCTCTCTCTCCAGTATATCCTTCCATTCCCCCTCCACATATTCATGTCCTCCTCCTCACTGCATCCACAGGCCATAGAAATGCTCAGCTCTGCTGTGAAAGCTGAGGATTTTGCATGGATGACTCTGTGTAGCCTAAGAATGGGCTCAAGACAGCTCTGCTTTCACTTACCTCGATGGTGAGCAACGGGTAAGGAGGCAGCACGGGGCCAAGAGGGAGAGAAAGAAAGTAATGCTGAAAGGATGAGGAAGATTATACAAAGGAGAGCCTGCACTCTGAACAAGAGTAGGGTTTCTTTCAGTTTTTAAAGCCCTTTTAATTTGAAACAGGATGTGCACAGGGGGAAGGTTTATCTGGCATTGGCTTGGCTAAGGAGTTGCAAGTGGCCAGTCCCAGTGCCCATGGTCCCCTCACTGTAGCACCACCACTTGAGCGCTGGGAGGTGAGGCTGAGGCAGGTTTAGCTGAGCTGGCACATGCCTTGCAAGTCCAGCTAGGAGTGAAGTAGTAATTTCAGGTTTTTAACTGTGCTGAAGGCCACCATCACCTCTCTGCCACTGTCCTAATTGCCTTGGTTCAGAGAGATGAGGATAGTCAGATCCTTAATGAGATGGCTTTAAGTTTTAAGTTTTTTCTTTCTTCTATTCTGCTTTAGTGTGTAACTCTCAGCTGCATATTAAGTGTTACTAAGTTCTCTTTACAGGGTAGTTAGACACAAAATTCTCTCCAGCCCAAGATTCAAGGACAATTGTTCCAAACCTCAGGCCCAAAAGCATAAACAACATAAAAAGAGGAGGGCAAGCAAGGAGGATGGAACTTCCTAATTCGAAGTTATTAATTGGACAATAGACCTCAATATGCAAATGGACCATAACTTTAAATAGTGTGAAACGCTGTGACCAAGCCCCTTCCTGTGTCCATCTTGAGACCCATCCTAGCAGGGCTGCAGCCAGGCTCTTGTGTTGCCAGGGTGTGGCCTTTGAGGGCTTTTCAATAAATAACTACTTTATTCCTCTAATTTTGTCTAGCCTCTGTTCCAGGTCAAACTGACAAGGCATCACCAGGGCAGGCTGCACCATGCTTTGGACAATGCCTGCAGAGATATAATTACAAGGCAGGAGCAGGGGAGACAAGATGGGGATCACCTCTCACAGCTGCCCACTGGGGACCCCTCATATTGCAGGGGCAATGCTCTTCCTTGCGATGTCTAGTCAGTATCTAACCTCGGAGCTGGGAGCTCTTGCCCCCGTCTCCAGCTCCTGTTTTCCCAAGCTAGCTGGGCTGAGTCCAGAGCTGGCACACCACTCCCTGGGACTGAACACTCACCTCCGTGGAAAGCCCTAGCCTTGCCTCTTTTCTGTGCTCATTCTGCCACCTCCTGGTAAGTCAGATTCTGACAGGGTATCAGAAGATGGGATATATGTCTTGCCCAAATAATAGGCCATAAATAATAGGACTTATGGTGGAAGAGTTGGGTGCAGGTCCTCCCAGCTTTATGAGCAGGTATAGCTTCAAAGTTAGAGGAGGTTGCCAAAGGCCTTCTCCAATCAAATCCAGGAGATTTCCAAGAGTAGGGACCCCCGCAACCTCTTTGGACAAACATTCCTCCTTGCTTATCCTTGCTGCTACTTGTAATCTTGGACGTTCATCCTTTTGCTGTGCATCTCTGAGAAAAGCCCACCTCCGCCTTCTCTATAACCCCAATAGCAAAGTTTTCATGTGCAGCTACTGGAATTTTTATTGGGCTATATCTGAGCCCCTCTTCCCTCTCTAGGTCGTTCTATTCCTCTTCACCTAGATTCTCTGCTCCCTCACTTGGACTTTTGTTTTCAACCTATTTTTTCCACTCACAATCTTCCTCCTCGTCCCTTCTATCAGCAGTCTGATAAGATGATCTAGAGCTAAATATAACTTGAGGTTATAGAGAGATTAGTGCATTAGCACGAGTATTCCTGATACAGAAAGCAAACAAACAAACCCAAGGTTTCAGACACACAAGCCCTCTTTCAGACCTGATGCAAAGACAGGAGGTTAATGCTAATTAATTCCTTTTCTAGAAAAGTTTTCTTTCCATTTCAAACTCTGTATCTTACACTCTTGTCTCTCCCCTTTATTCCTTTTGTGATTCTTACTCTCCACCTAAGAACTATACTATTACGTTTCACTTTATTTCCACATAGTAGTTCACGTTGCTTACTCCAATACTCTGTTGCTACATAAAATTTGTCATTCCTAGTTTTGTCCAGAACTGATTTTTGGTTCTGCTTTTCTCCCCAGATTTGCTTATCAGCTACAGGACTTTGCAAAATGAGCACTTTCTCTTCTACTCTCTAATTGCTCCATTTTGTTTTGATTCAGAATTCTGAAGCAAGCTGTTGTTAAAACATCCATCCTATCTTATGTGCTTGTTCTCAGGACGAAGTTCTTCCAATGCACAAATCTTCCTTGCATTAGCTGAGGACTCTGTCACTGCAGGAGACTTTCATCATCCTGTGAATAGGAGGAGGGAGTAGAGGGAATACTATTGTCAGCTCCACAGACATGCATCTATTGAATGATGATAACAGAGACCCAGGCTCGTAAGCGGCCCATAAAAGTGGTTTGAAAACACTGCCTGTTATTACAACTCACTGATCTTAAGCCTTGCAGGAAAATCATTCTGTGCTTGGATTGTTTATGATTGCTTTTCAAAATTTTATTATTAATTGCGGTGACCTCTGAATTACCTGGATCTGAGTGAAATTCCCCATAAAAATTTGAACAGCATCTACATGCACAGTGCCCAGAGTGCTGTGTGCAATGCAGGAAGAAAAACTGGTTACAATACCTTATCCTCAAGACTGGCACCTGCCACTTCCTCTTCAACACTGAGATCGATTTCTGGTGATTCTTCAATTTCTTTTCTTTCTGCATCTAACAGATAAAGCCCCAAGAAAATGCAAAAGAAAGGTATCAAAGCATATCCTGACTGGAAAAACTAAGAGCATGATTTTTTGCAGCTACTCAGGATGGTGAGAAAGTGATTTTTATAATTTGTAGTTAAATAATGGATCCTAGGCTGGGGAAAAACAAATTTGCAAGCCAGGATGGAACATGTGGCACAATCCAGTTTTCTGCCTTACAAACTAGCACTATTTCATTTATGAAAGGCTGGAGATAATTGTAACTGTAACACTAAAAATGCTCTGTAGCAAAGTTTTTTACACAACTTTATTTGCAATTTTGTTGTGAGGAATAAATGCTACACTTTGCAGCTGAAATTGTTGGAGTATCATTCCCAGTTTTCAAGCCTCCTGACAAAAAGGCCTATATTGTAATATAGGCTTCATGCAGAGCTCAACAATGACAAGAAAGTGTACTTTCAACGAAGTTATGTGACAATTTATGCTACCTGAGCATTTGTCCAAAGACAACTTTAACTACATTATTTTCTATTGATTCTAGACCATGGAGGCTTTCCAAAAAACCAATCCAGTGTCAATATATAAAGATGTAAAAGCACCAAATTTTACTCACAACTCGGAACAGATTCCAGTATTTCATTGGCAGTGAATCTATGCTTCACACTTAATTCCTCAGTACTTTCCTCTGGTGATCTCTCTGTTTCACTCACTTGTGATGTTGTTACAGCAACATGGAGACTTTCAACTAAAGAGGAAGACATGCAGAATTACAGAGGCTCCTTAAATAGTTCCTTAGTGCATAAATCAATAACATATAATTGATTGACCATGGAATAATTTAGCTTGTAAGGGACTTTCAGAGGTCACCTAGTCCTACACTTCACTCAAACCTGGTCAATTTAAAATTGTGTTGCTCAGAGCTTTGCACACACAAGTTTTTAACACCTCCAAAGATGGAAACTTCAAAGTCTCCCTGAGCAACCTGTTCCACTATTTTAAATCTCTCATGGCATATAATTTTTCATTTCAGTTAATTGGAATCGCCTATGTTTCACCACAGGACTATTGTCTCTTTTTCATATGTTCTTTTATCATCATGTGCCTCTGCAAAAAATCTGGTTTCTCTATATCCTCCCATTAAGCAGTGTGGACAGTCATGAGATCCCACCAAGCCAACTACCTCAGCTTCTCTTCAGATGTCGTGTTCTCCAGCCCTCTAATCATCCTGGTGCCTTTCACTGGATTTGCCCAACTTTGTCAATGTCTCTCTTGCCCAGGGGAGGCGCAGCATTCATCATGGCAGTCCTGATAGGATTCACCAGGGTTAAGTAGAGGAAGAATCACCTCCCTCAACATGCTGGCAACTCTCCTCCTACTGCAGCAGCCTAGGAAGCAGCCCTTGGCCATTGTTGCCACAAGGGCAACTGCTGCCTCATGGTCAACCTACCATCGACTAGGACTCCCAGGTCCACTTCCACAAAGGTATTTTCCACCTAATCAGTGTCCAGCCTGTACCAACACA
The DNA here is from genome assembly GCA_013390045.1 of Picathartes gymnocephalus. Taxonomy (NCBI): domain Eukaryota; kingdom Metazoa; phylum Chordata; class Aves; order Passeriformes; family Picathartidae; genus Picathartes; species Picathartes gymnocephalus. The sequence continues at coordinate 16,220 of WEKY01055444.1, forward strand.
TGGGATTACATCACCTGAGATGCAGGACTTTGCATCTGTCTTTGTCAAACATCTAGGTGTTTCTCTTAACCCATTTTCCCAATCTGTAGAGGTCTCTACAGCTCACTGAACACTCCACCTCGTTGGATGACAGTCATGAATTGGCTAAGAGTGTACTCAATCCCGAGATTAACTGCATTAATAAGTATGCTGAACTGGTCTCAGTCCCCTAATAACATGATACCAACTGGATGTCACATGACTGACCCCTTCAGCCCAGCAGTCCAGCCTGTCTTCCACCCAGTTAAGCAGTTTACATCAATTCACATGTAAGAATACTACAGACAGTGCAAACAGTGTTGAAGGTCTGAGAGATGTCAAGGTAACCAACATGCACTCTTCTCTCACCATAAAACCTGCCACGTTAGTCAGACATAACTTGCCCTAATTAATACATGACAGCTGTTCTAAATCATCCTTCTGTCTTTCAGGTTCTTGGAAATGCCTTCTGGGAGAATCATCTCAGAGATGCTGGTGAAACTGATTGTTTTTTAGTTCTCTATTTATTCCCTGTTGGAGCGTGAGGTTTGCTTTCTTCAAGTCATCAGGAACCTCTCCTGATCACTGTGACCTTTCAAAGTTGACAGGAAACAGCCTCACAGAGACACTGGCCAACTTGCTGAACAGCCTTGGATTTATCCCATCTCACCTCATGGATTTGTCTATATCTAACTTGCTAAAGCACTATATAATTCTGTCCTCCTCTACTGTGAGCAATGCTTTATTCCTATACAGTCTGCTATTAGCTCAGGGACTTAGTATTTCCATTCTGGGAAATGATCCCCACAAATTGTCTACAACGTAAACAACTGTAAGCTCCCACAGAGTGTTGTAGGCTTCTGAAATCCAAGACATCATCAACATCAAAAACAGCATGAGAGAAAGTGAAAAATAAAGAAGTAGGCAGAATAAGGTGTGGAATAAGTATAGGCTGCCATTTTAACTATTTTCTGTT
>WEKY01055444.1:17243-34958 GCA_013390045.1 Picathartes gymnocephalus
GCACCCTACACAAGTTTAATCCATTTTATCAATAAAATATTCTTCAACTTTACAGTGATGATGGAAACGAACCCCCAGTGCTTTATAGGTTGAAATGTTGTTAGTAGCACACAGTTCTCAATTTAGGTGATGCTAAAATCAGGACTCAGTTTACCAGTTTACTCTTTTCACCTGACTTTAGGAGAAGCTTAGCTGAAGCTCCAGCTAGGCAAAGTATCTATAAATACCATTCACTTCCTTTCCTGCAGAGCAGCACTGTAGATGGTGCAGCTATCTACCAACTCCCTGGTAGATAGCAGACAGAAAACACAGGGCTCCTACAGCAATTCTGACAAGTGTTTCTTAGTAGAAATTTGATTTGCTCTGTATGCGGTCATACAGGATTCTGATCTGACATCAAAATCAGCCAAGGTAGGTGAAGGTCAGGGATCAGGTGCAGTATCATACTGCAACCCCTGCTGTGCTTCACAGAGCTGCTAGCAGTACTGCAAGGACTGCTAGCAACCTAACACCATGCCCCTGCCTGCTTACATTTGATGCTATGTCCTCAACATATCCCCTATTTTACAGTCTGGAAGGTACCATCTCCTGTATCTGACAACAATAAACTCAACAGATTCTTCTTCCATACCCTTCGGCAATTTTTGACGCTGCCACTTCTTGAGATTTGACAGAATTGCAACACAAGGCAACATAGCTGCACTTGGTTACCTTAAAATATCTGCCCACATGAAGAGCCACCAATCCACGCTACCCATCAAACTCACCTTCTCTGAGTGCTGCTGCCAGCAGTGAAGTAGCCTGTGGAGTTTCTCCAGAATCAGGTTTGATAAGTAGGTGAGGTTCTACATGGACATTGTCAAATCCACACATACGTCCCAGTTCTGCATAGATACACAATTTTTCTTCTAAATAACTGCAGATTTCCTGGTCCTGGTTACTCAGTGATTCTGTCAACCAAAGTTGAACAGTGTAAAATTGAAAACTGTGTTATCATTTTTTATCCTGCAGGGAAAGTAGTTTGCCATTCACCTTTCTAATCTTCAGCCATGTAGAAAGTGCTAATTCAAGTTAAGCTTAAGTGGCCAGGACCCAAATTCATCCAAGTTCATCCCATAATCTGTCCAAATGAAAGCTAACACACACTCTGGCGAGTTTAGGCCAAAGCCCTACCCTGATGAGGTGGTTTTGGCTGCCCTCTCTGGCCCTCATTACTCCTGTTGCACCCATAGTGACATGTCAGGTCTATCTTCTGGAAAAGCACTTGGCTCATGTGTGCTAATAATTCAGGGCCTCACCATCAAAGAATACCTACTTTCAGCAGAGGATGCTCTTCCCAGTGGCTCTCAATAGGACAATTGCTGCAATTTCACTCCTCACATTAGTACCAAGATGTGGTAGTTAGGTGTAGGGGCACCAAAGAAGTAGAATTTATCCTTATTTGCAGATAAAAATAATAGCAGCAAAGTGCAAAGTACAAAGTGCCATAAACAGGCACAAAGGCACACAGCTTTGAAGATTCAAGGTATTTTCACAAACTCAGAACTACCTGGTCCTGATGCTAATCTGTGAAATTCAGTGTTTGCTTTGAAAGCATTCATTTTTATTTTTCTTTTAGTTATAGTAATGTAGCAAAAACATTGAAGTGTTGGAAAAAACATGCTTCTCTTTCACTATACTCACATTATACCATCAGACCACCCCATCTATCACTGCTGTGACTCTGACTGTTGAGCCACTCTGAATCCAGCAGCCAGAATGGGTACAATGCTAATTCATCCTGAATTCTGAGGATGCTAGAGCTCTCAGGGTGACAGGAAAGGTACCACACCTTGATATTTCTGAGTTCTGTATGCCTTGGCCTCAGCAATACGTCTGTCCTCATCAGATTCACTAACTTTTACTTCTTCTTCTTCCTCTGGGCAACTTCAAAGATAAAAGGCAAAGATGGATAAAGCAAAATCTGCACATCATCTATTAATCTTCAATACAATGTTATGTTCACAATAAACAGAACACACCACCAGCACATTTTGCAACAATCCAGAAGCATGCCATTTATCTGCCTCTTTAAGAAGCAGTAAGTGGACATCGGGCAGACTGAAGGACTCCTTTTTACTCTGGTAAGGCTGCACTGTGTAGCAAGAGAGTGGCTGGCGCACACAAAGTTTGCTGTCCCAAGCATAAGCTTGAGCCCCATCAGAAGCTATGTTTTCCCCACCACTCTTAATGAGCTGACACCAAGATAACAGGCATGATTTGTGCTTTCCTCAAAATGGTTGTATGGACACCAGCAGGACTCTGATAGGCAGTCAGTGCCACGGGCAAAGGTGAGGGAAGGCTGGTACAATGACTGGTAAGGATGTTTAATGAGGAGCAGAAAGGGTCTGCTGAATCAGAGGGAAATCAGGATGAATATGGGAAGTGTGGCAGGAGTGATAAAGAGGTTTTGGCACCTTCAGCTCAAAGGAAAACCCAAATTCACAGATATACCCAGTGCAATGCAGAAAAAAGAGCGTGCCGCCATGAATATCCAACCAACCTCCCATCTGCTTTGGACTGCCAGCATGAAAACCAAACCCTTCTTCCCTACCTTTCCACTGCCTCTTGAATATGTCTCATCCAGTTGTTACGTTCTTCTTTGGAACTGGTATGAACCTCATACATCTCCGGCCCTGCAGATGAAGCACTGATCAGAAACATCCCCCTTTCTTCATTTGCTACTTCTCTTACTATGAGTCTCTGAAGGCAGATAACTGAAGGCTTCTGGTCCTGGAGGAAACAATCAAAGCACAGACACAATAAATTACTTTCCTATCAAACACCACACTCTAGGAAGAACATGATTTTTCAGTTCATTGGACTAACACTAGTACTGGTACAGTCAGAGTACTGAAAGTTTTGAGTAATCAGACATCGTTCTAAACTATTCTTTAAAATATGTTACACTGTTAATGAACAAATTAAGCACTAGATCTGTGCTAAAAAGAAAATCTCAGAGGCTCAATGATACTGAGGCACAATATTCATACAATGTTTATATTTATATAGTTTGGAAACTTCCTTCCACGACTTTTCATATCTTTTTTGTTTGTTTACTACTATATTTTCAGTGACAATTATTCTTCTGTCTGTTTTATGGAACAAAAAATTAATATTAGACAACAACAAAAAATTTATATTAGACAATTGAAAGAGCCATCATTACTTCCCACCTTCATAATCATGTAAGGTACAACATCAAAGATATAATTCTGTTATTTTCATCCTTCTCCATAAAAAAATATATTTATTATTGAAAACAAACTTAATCTTTTATATACTGACATATTACAGTTCTGAATACAATACCAGAATTTTAGAAAAAAAAAAGTTATGTGGGAATGAGCTGGATAAGGACCTAATTTTCGAGAAATACATAAATAAATGTGCAATGTATGTGTTCAAATATCTGATAAAATACTCACAACAGCTGCAAAGATGTATTTTTGATCCTTTTCTTGTAAGAACAGTAGCATATCAGTTAGAAGTAGAGCTAAAGTGTCTTAAAATGAGAAAAGGAAAATAATGGCTTTTAATTAAAATTAGTGCAATCAGTGTTAAATTCTTACTTTATAAATAAGAAGAAATATCTCACAGAATCCTACAGTAAACTAAACAGGAAATATCTGAATTACCCAATAGTCTGAATGAAACACTTGCACATCCCTGCTTTGTATCTCCCAGGAAAGTGCACCATGCTGGAGCACTGGCTCAGAGAAAGAAGAAATCCTTGCACCAATGCAGTACAGCTTTCCTAAGCCATTCACCTAGCAAAGACTATCTCACATAACCTTGCTTTGTCTGTGCTGTAACATACACTCACAGCACAGTATTACACTGGTAAAAGCATTTCTAGAATAATGATCAACAGACAGCATTATAAAGTTGTACAGCAAATACTAGTAGGCTTCAAAAAACCCCAACCCCTAATACATGATTAACACCAAAACTCAAAATCTAGGCTTGAATGTAAAAATTGTGCTCCAGCCAAATGTGGCTTCAGAACTTCATTTCTACTACAGGCGCCTCATCACCACTGAATTTTTAATGAGTTATTTTCAATGGCAAATACTGGGAACAATAAAAATGTAGAAGTTAAATCATTATATTATGAAATGAAATTGAAAAACAAAAAACTAGAAGGAGGGGACTGGAAGAAGAAATGCAGACGGCATTGTATGTGAATTTGTGTTCTTATGCAGATTACTCACAAACTATGGCAACTTCTGGAACTGATCTTCCAGCAATTAGTGGGACATTTGCAATACCTTTACCTCAGACATTCTTATTTGCAATATAGCACAAGAAAGTATTTTCATTCTTTAACCAGTCTTCGAATGTTATTTGCAAATAAAGAGTTAAAAGACTTTACTGCTCAGATGAAATACCTTTGAACCGACCAGTCGCTGTCTTCCAATACACTAAACCTTCATGAAGAAGTACCCTCTCTTTCCTCATCAAGTCTTGCTTCCTAAAAACATGGCCATTTTTCAGCTTTGTATATGTTTTGTTCTCAGTTCTACAGAGAATTTCCAACAGCTTTTGCTTTTTCTCATACTCATTCACTTTCAAATCTACTGCTGCAATTACATCCTTAATTAGACGGAGGGCTTTGCACAAATCTTTATGTTCTTCTGTTCCTTCTGTGTGAAATAAAAAATAAACATGACACTAGTCAGCATGTTCAAGAGAAGATATAATTCCTTACTTTCTGGAAATGATCAGCATGATGCAAAGCTTAAATTGATAAATTTGTTAATTTAAGTTGACCGGCAACCATCTGACTAGAATTATTAGAGGTATATACCTTTGTTTGACTCACCTATCAAAAGATGACCTGTACCTCAGATTTATTCACACAAATAGTTTCTGACATATTTATGAGGTGCAAGAACTTAAAAAAAAAAAAATAGGGCTAAGTAAATTATATAGCATATTATTTTTCAGGCTAAGTAAAAGAACCCTTGAAACAGGATTGCAAGTACAAAGGATTTGCATTTGTATATGCAATTTTCAAAGATGCTCATTTCCTGCCCATTTGGGAATATCTGTAAGTTAACAGCAATTGTAAAATGTCCTACTAAGTTCCAGAGGTCATTTAAGCTTTGCCTGAAAAAACAGAGAGTAATTTACAAAATGTTTGCCTAGCCCTACTTAGAAAAGACTCTTCCAGAATTAATTCCAAAGGTACAGATGTGTGTCTGAGCTAGTTCACATACTTTAGGTCAAGATCTTTTCCTAAAACAAGTATGCTCTTCTGGACTTCTATGGCCTACCTGGCTGAAATATCAGAAATCTTCACAACCCGGTCTTGACAAGGCCTATACAGACCAGACAACCCTGTGTAGGTGACATTTGCCAGAACAGCAGGTATTTATGTTGCTCTGGTTGTATCTCAGCAGAGCAGTGAATTTAATCTTTTGTGATACTGTAGCTGTGACAATTCCTTACGTTAGAAATGTGCTAGGATTTCAGACATGAAGCAACACTTTAGCTTTTATTCACCTTTTGAGTATTGCAATATCCTTTCAACCAGAACAGGGTATTTGGTGATTCGCTGGGTGACAAGCAAAATGCACTCAGGGATTCCTCGGCGTCGTGCCAACAGGTTACTATTTCTCAGCTGCACAGATACAAATATATACCTTAAGTAGTAAATGCATATCAAACCACCAACTGACTAATAAGAAATACGATCTAAAAGCATTAGAGTAAGTTAAAACAAATGCTGGGTAATCTGAACCATCCCCAAGGAACAGTTGCTGTGCTAAGGGATGAGGCATACTATAAAACGAACATGTGTGTAATACACATGGGATGCCAAAGCATTCTAAAATTTGAAAGAAAACTGTGATTTATCAGCTCACTGGTTAAGGAGGAAAAATTTTGCCATTTTTATTAGCCATTAAAAGTGAGTTACCGAATGCAATTCCAATCCTAAATCCAAGTAATAGCTATGTACCTTTTTCCTGAGCATTTTGTCAATAGTGCTCATGATTCCACATTAACTTACTTTAATAAAATTCTGGAACTTCTTGTTTTGTTGCAGCTCTTTGAAGAGATTCACAGCTTCTTTCTGATGGCTACAAAACTCTCCATATATTTCTTCCATTTTAGTAGCATTTTCCTCTGAAAACTGAAGAAATTAATAAGTGAATTGTGCTCAACATTCTATCTGACGAGAAAGTTTAACTAATGAATTTTGTACGAACAGGGAACTTTTACACTACCGGTTTATAAAGTTCTCTGAATTTCACCAACAAGGCCTGTCATGACAGAATGAAAACAGGCTAGTTGTTTTTACGAGTAAGAAGAGGAATGTAGGCTGGAGAGAGCACAAGCAACCTCCACTGTAGTCTTGCCAGTAATAGCTAGAACATTATAACAGCTTTTCCTCCACCTCTTTTCAAACACAACCCTCTGAGATTCATTTGCTTTTGTCTGATCTCCACACTGCTTATAAACAAGGTACCAGCTCAGCTCTTTATTTCAGTGGAGTGAAAACAGATTGACCAAAGATGAAAAGCTACATCTCCCTTTCACAAGGAACTGAGGTGTGAATGCCAAGTCCTAAGTTAGCTATTCTTCAGCCACAGGAAACACCTTGCAACCACCCTTCCCTAGTAAGCAGTATCCTGAGATGTAACATGCCATATCACTACAAGAACTTCATGGGTAGTTTCTTTTCCATCATCAGTTCTTCACATGTCTGCTCAGCTGATAAAAATGTGAATCCATTGCTTCCATTTTTTGCAGTCCATAGTATGACAGCAGCCTTCTACTGCAAACATGACCAAGTTCATCACTTTCCTTGTCACTCATACCACACAGAGAGAAGTCCACCCCAAGGTCATCACAGTTACCTGACAATAATGATTTTTTTTTTTTTTAATTGCTATTTCATCCTGAAATAATCAGGGGAGGACAGGTTTTGAATCTTTTTGAGGCAACCGTAACCGTCTTCTTGCCCACAGATGTTTTGGAGTAAAAAAATTGTTTAACTTAGGAGTCCCGAGCACTTAAAGTATTGAGAGAACTGATGCTTCTACCTGCTGCACAAGGATGTCTCCAATTCTGCTGATGACAAAATTACGCTCGCTCCCTGCCTCACATGATTCCTGCCGTCTGTCCTTCATTCTGCAGAAGAATTGACTGTGCATCTCCAGTAGCTCATCTAAGCAGGGGAATATTCTGTCCACCATGCTGTGGTCAAGCTGCAGTTCTTCCTTCATCCCTTTCCTGAATATTTCAGACATAATGAACAGGGTATGGATGTGATGTACCTCTGTTTGCATCAGCTCTGTGGTATAAAAGAAAAGAGCATAGTGTAGTAATCACCTGAATATTTTGCACACCTAAAACAGACTTTAGTCTATCAAATACACCATCCTTTTTCTGTGTAAGCTTCAAACCTAATAGATTGTGTCAGTAGGAAGACTTAATTTATCTGTCTCTGACACAATTCTCTCTGTATCCCTCTGAACAAGCTGTGGTTGCAATTGCTTGAGCTGGGGATCGCATGAGGTCCCTTCCAATTTCAACCATTCCGTGAACAGGCTAGGCATGTCTCTGGTAGCCACTACTATCCACTTCCTTAGTTTTGGGAGACACTGTAATTTGTGATAAAAATATTCCTTGAACCTTCTTGTTGTTTTGAGTTGAAGCATTCCTTCTTCTGGACATAGACCATGTAGGTTCCCTCTCTATTTGATACACCAAATTGCATTCAAACCTACATAAAGCTTTGAAATACTGACCAAATATGACATCCTGACGCTTGACGACATCCTTTTCTTGCTTGCTACAGAACATTGGATCCACAACAAGACTCCAGGACTCTGCCTCAAACTCTTCTGCATCTGTGCAGAGACCAGTCCACTGAGACAAATCCACATCATCTATGACAAAATTTATATTTCTTTAACACCGCACATATAAAGAGTAAGGGAAGCCCCTTGGCACATGCAGATCTATTCATATAGTAAGGGGAACACATCACAGAGATGAACTATAGGTAAGACTTCTGCAAACACTGGGACTGGTTTACTACAGGAAAGTTTGCTAGATGTCAATATTATTACCAATGTCTTAAATTCCTTTTTGTGACAGAAGGGGAGTAGAATAGGAAAAAAACCACTCTTTCCTCAGATTAAATCCTTTTTATAACTCTTTGCTTGAAGAAACTTTTTAAAATTTAAAAATAAAATTCAACGTTTCCAATAGCAGATATCCAGTGAGTGGTATCTGCACCATCCTATGTGAGCGAAAACCCTTCGGCTTTCAAATTCAGTCTCACACCTAGCTACAGAAAAAACCTAACTCTATTTGCCTCATTAGGCTATGTAGCTATCATAAGAGCACAGCTCACCAGTAGGAGTTAATAATTTGGGCTACTTGTAAACCTACAAGTGTTGCAGGTTTACAGTTTGCAATGGACATTCTCAACAGAGACAACTGGATGAGTGCAAAAGAAAAGTGTATTACTGTTCTGTTTCAGCAACGATGCCAAGTACAATTATCCTTGTTATTTTAAAATGCTAACAACATACTAAAATATTCTAAAAGTTAAAAAACCTTTAGTTACAAGGAAGAAAGGAAAAATTCTCTTTTAAGACTAATGTGTTTGATTTCATCGTTTTAATGAGGGATGCAACTGTAATTATCAAATAGAGGTGCTCTTCTTTTAGAAGATGAACTATCTTCCTAAATCAGCTAAGGAGTTTTTCTAGTTTTCACCTTCCAATTCCAGCTATAAGATGCAACATCTGTGCAATATTCTCACCTTCCACCATGAAAGCATCCATGGAAGAAAAGGTCCCTAATGCTTGTAACATCTCTTCAGACCGTGACTTGGACCTCCAGGTGCTAGTCTCAGAGTCTTGTTCAGAAAATTGTGTAGCTCTTCTACAGGAGGAATAAAAAAAATCCCACATTTACTTCATGGTTTAAATTTACCTAGAAATGCTGAAGGATATATTTAGCATAGTCCATTGGCAACTGCTCCTCTACCTTTCCAAACTGGCACTGGGGACACTTTTGGATAAGAAGTAGGGCTGTTGTGAGTCTTCCCTCTGTCCAGCAGGCAGCCCAATAGGCACAGAGAAAGAAGGATGCACTGAGGATAGCATCATCTGTGAAATGTCTCCAGGCAGGGAATCTGTGAGGCAAAGCACAACACAATATTTTGACAAAAAATGAGCTTGTCGTTGTTTGACAGAGTATGTCATCAACAGCACACTTATACTGAGAAATGCTATCTGGTGCTCATACTGACCTACACCACGCATCAAGAATGTCCACTTGCCAAGGTACATGACCACAATGCTCTCTCACAGAATATAAGAATAAGCCTGTAGGCAACACCCCAGAGTGGCTATAATTTGATAAAAAGATAATCTCAAATCATATATGCTCTATAGGTGTGCAAATACTTGTGCACAAGGTAAATGACATAAACAGAACTGACTACTTATTTTCATTTTCACTGAAAATATAGTAAATTCACACTCATTTTAGTGGTGGATGAGTTAGTTTAACAGTGTTCTCTCAAAAAAAATTCCATTCATATTAGAGTCACACACCCTTTCTTACAGATACTAAAATGAAAATGAAAAACAGACAAATGATGCTGGGAAGTTCATGCTGTCAGTCCCAAGATTTTAAATAAAGGCCTACCTTAGAAATGCTAGGTTTATACCTAACTTACTTGTTACACCAACTTGGAGCTTGTTTTTATTATGGTATCTCTCCTGGGATTTCTGAAAAAAGAAGAATTTTTTGAAGTCACATAGCTGATAATATACTTAAAGTCAAGTCAGTAAATCATTTACATATACCATCACACAAAGGGCTGTAAGAAAGCGGTCCTAAATATGGTACTAATTCCTTCCAATAACTAATTTTATTAGCTATTGGTAGATAATAATATTCAAAGTAGAATACTATTTGTACTATGATACAAAACTATTCTAAGCAGACTGAGTTACAACATTCTACTTTCTCTATGAGTATTGCCTGCAAAGGCTGCAAGAAAAGTGCACATGTAGGGCTTGATCAAATAAGATGAAAGCATTTGTGGTAGTATACTATCTGAGGAAGCGTGGGTACCAGAGGCAGAACTGCTCCCCCTTCCATAGTGGACTTTTGCAAAATCTGTACCAAAAGCCTGCTGTGCCTGGGCATATATTTCATTTCAGGTGGATCAGTGAACATTTCGTGCACTGCGTTCTTGCTGCGATGAGTTGGGGTCTCTTGTCTCCTCTTGCAAATAACCCACCATCCCCAGGAACCAAAGCTGTCAGTTCAGCAGTCTTAATGCCTTAAAGTTGCCTAGAAATTAGTGCAAGACTATAATGTGAAAATTATAAACAAAATTAAACCCACTTGATTTACGTACAGTTCAAGGCTTGTTTATGCTAAAGAATCAGTATGGAAACATGCTCTCCTGGAAGTTACCATGATGCAAAACCCAGCTACACCAGAAAGACACACTCCACTAATGTGAAAAATGACCTGCATCATTGTGGCACATTTCTCTTTAAGTCTCATTTTATTTCTTGAGAGCAGTAGCCTTAGACATCTGGTTTTCAAGATTATGTCTTTGTTATGATAACCTCACCATGCATGTATTCCTTCTTAAGAATTAAGGCAGTATCCATCAGCTCTAGTGTGGTTTTGCCCTGTCCCAGAGCTGAACACTGGGAGCAAGTGTCTAGGCAGGCAGCTGTGGAGTCTCTTCCTCCAGAGATTTTCCAGAATGGGTGAAACAAACATCTGCCCAAATTGTTACCTAGAAGTGAGCCTGCCCAAGGTTGAGGAGGTGGATGAGGTCACCTGCCAGAGCCCCTTCCATCTCTGCTTTTCATTATTCCAAACATACGGAATCCTTCCTGGTACACAAGGGTTCTTTCTCTCTGGGGTATTGAGAAGCTCTTCTTTTCAATCCGTTTTGTAACCCTTCAGGCATGCCATTTCACAGTCTGAGGTTGCAAGTCTTCAAAAATATAAATACCTCTTGAAACTCATTTTCAACCCCCTACTAAAAATTGTTATTCAAGCACAGTGTTTGCTCTGTTGCTCACATTGGCCATTCTGACACCCTTGCAGCCCTTTGCACATAACACTGCGTCAGGGCAGTCTGTGTGTATTTTCTTTTTTCCTTCATCATGTTTCCCGCCCCTTGGAAAGCAAGTATGCTTTAATAAGATCAGCGTAAGAGGTTACCTTGGTGCACACAGGAGCGCACTCCTTGCAGCTTTTATGCACAATCACGCTGCAATCTGAAAGAGAAGGTATGCTTCAAAGCCTGGCACAAGACAAGGTCCTCAGTCTGCAGAAAATGTACACTTGAGGCTTCAGCTTACCCCTTTTTCAGGTTCACTTACTAAAGTAGTCCTCAGGATCCTTTGATGCACAGATCCAGGCTAGAAGGAAGTTTCTACCTCATGTGCTAGGGCTACAAGACTGACAAGGTTCTTTCTAAATCTCTTACCTGCTGTCTTTCCTCCCACTCCCTTGTCAACCTCAGCTCACTACATAAAGCAGGTACATCCACATGTAGACGAGGTTTCAAACAACACACTGAACCAGGACATCAGAACAGCATTCAGAGAACTGTAAATTCACATGTAAAAGCCAATAGCCACTTACGAGAACACTGCAGTGACTCCTTTCCTAGGAGGGCCTTTTCACAGACCATACATGGGATAACTCCTGGGAAAGTCCCATTTGTAAAATTGTGCCTGGTTGGTTTCTCCTTATCTTTGGTGTCTTTATTTTTCGTCTTCATCCCCAAAAGCAGAAGCAGGAAAATAAATAAATAAATAAATAAGAGTAAGTTATTCAATCTTAAAAACAATAAAATACTCCCTTATAAGACCAAATTATTCTAGAACATTTATTCCCTGTTCTAGAAGACTTGCAACAGCATACTGTACTCTTACACCTAATATTGCTGAAGCCCTAAAATCACATAGGCATCGCTTTTACTGGCAGCTAGGCCTTATCAAGGAAGACTGGCAGAAATACATTTAGAAATCTACAAAAAGGGGAGGGGCACGAAATAAAATTTAAGAAGTGTTGTTGATGCACTGCACACATGGGTACCAATGCCTACATCCTCTACCTGTATACAGCTCATGCCTCTGCAGATAAAGGTGCAGTTATGCAAATTTAGACGAGTGGTCTTTAGATCTTAGAAGACATTAGAAACAACCTATTGTTAGTAAGTGGTTAAAAAATTCATAACTTCTGCTTACTTTTCCAGTATCCTTGTTGGCATAACCATACATATAGCATACTTACAGTTACTGAGTGTTATACTTTATGAGAACACACAGACACAGGCTGCACAACCATGTTCACAGTCAGTTCAGACACTCTTGAAGGTACCACCTCAGACAAACACCTTCACACCCATGTACATTAGGATGCCCTGGGGCACAGGAGGGCATACTAGGGAGCCTGCAAAACCACCGAAAGGCCACCCGGAAAGAGCCTGTAGGCCAAGTCTGTCTTTCAAGCTGCCAATTTATGCCATTAATCTAAAATTAATATGTCTTAGAATTAAACTACAGTGTTGTAATCTACCTTCCACAGTAGGCCTGTTTGACTGTGCAGGACTCAAATCTCAAACTCTTTAACATTACGCATTGTTTACCTATGCAAGAAGTCCCATGAACTTCACATAAGACAAATTCAACTAATTACACCCTAATGTAGAAGTTTACACACTCCATTACTTTTTGAGAGCAATTCCAGGAACAGGCCCATATCTCTTAATTTTATTCAACAAAGAAAATTATTTCTAAATACAATTCATACATTTATACATTGCCTAAATCACCAAACAGAATTACTAATGAAGGAAAGCTTGTTTTTAATACGAAGGCCATTTCAGGATATCCTGCATATGTTTTAAATTTTAAAAATTTTTAAAAAGTGAAAATAGTCTTCCTATTACTTTTGTGGTTTTGTAATAAACAAATTAGCTTTACATAAAAATTTAGCTTCCATCTATATTTCATTTAATTACAGTGACATAATCATACATAATAATACAGACATAAATCCCAAATTACCTTGTTTTTATTCCGAGTGTTGGTCATCCTGTTCATCAGAAAGCTCAAAGTCCGACTCACTTTATATTTTTCAGACTCATTTTTTAAGGGTACAACATATTTCTTCCATTCCTCTTCCTGAACCCTAAAATAGAGACCAGTGAAGAAAATGTTCCTCATTTCAGTGGCAACTCTCCTGTAATTAACATATAGAAGAATATGGACAGAGCTTGTTAACATTTACAATTACACGTTTTGTTGTGGGTTTAACACCTTATGGAAAAGATTGCTATGCCTATATAAAAAGAAGTAACACTTACCAATGAGAACTCTGCATGTGCAATGTGTAACAAGCTTGCCTAGATCAGAGCTGATATCAAAGCCCTGCTTTTACTGTAATGCCTTAGGATTTTAACTTTTATATTTGAAATCCTGCAATTCTTTAGTGTATAACTCTAAACTCCATATAGAGTGTTAGCTACTGCTTTCCCTTGTTGTTCAGACAAAACAATTCCTCTCTACGCCTGGGAATCAAGGCCTTACTGTCTCAGGCTCTGAGAAATGTAAACAAAAGTGCGTTGAGGGGGAGCAAACCTAGGGTAAACTACTTCATTACCTGAAGCTGTAACTGGAAGATTAACCCCCAATATGCAAATGGACCAAACTTATAAAAGTATGAAAAACCCGTGACCCATCGTCCATTTTGGGTGTGGGCCCTGGGTGGGCTTTGTCTGCCCTAAATGTACCTGAAGGTCCTTCAATAAATACAACCTCTTTTTATTCCCTTAATTTTGTCTGGCTTCTGTTTTTAGGTGAGCCCAAAAGGCAGCAGCTGCAGTGGTTTGGACATTCCTACAGCGGACAGGGGCCCCAGCAGCAGACAAGAGCCCATCCCTACTTTGCACATCCCACAGCAAATCGCGCTGCAGGATGTGTGCCACGAGAGCTGGGCTGAGCTTGGCACACGCTTTGGGCGTGAGTTCACAGATGCCACGGGCCTCTGCACAGGGGCTCAAACCCTGCGAGGAAGGGGTGCTGGTGTCTGTTCCCCTCACGGCTCCCTAGATGGCATTCTCGCACCGAGCTGCTCCCGGCTCCCCGTGACGCACACCCGTACCTTTGCTCCCGGGACTGCTCGGGCAGACGGAACGCTCGCTCTGCAAGACACAAACAGCCACGGGGCACTCAGATTGCACGGTCATCAGGTTTACTCGAAACTCATGACCTCCACCAAGCCATAAGCTTACCATTAAGCGTTTGCAATGCCATTTGAAAATTAGGAATGCAGAAACATACATATATTAGAAACAGCTTTTTTCTAGGTTAAGACCACTTCCTACTAAGCTTTTAGTTGACAGGATCTGCCAGAACTGAGGAGGGTATCAGTGAATGCCAGCCTCTGCAAACAGCCTGTTTTTAAGAATAGCAAAAAATATTTGTTTTTCCTAACAACACAGACTTGAATCATTCGCCCTTCATTCTGCTTTTTACATAATTTGCTGTTAAATATCTTAATGGCATTCTTATAACATTTGTAGTTAGACATCTTATGCAGCTTTATCTATTAAAAAAATTTAAATCCTTCTACATAAAGAGGAATACTACTACTCTAGGTACTGCATCAGGTGTTTAAGGTGTTACAAATTTGTATCTTCTACAATTCTATGATCCTGTAAACAGATGACTCAAGGAGATACTTTTTACAAACTCTCTAAAAAGCAAAATAAAAGATAAACAACTCCGCTGAGTTGTTTTGGAAGAAAATAAGCCCAAACTATAGACACCAGTACCGTTTTCAAGATAAAAGCCACTCCCTTTAGCAGACATTTTCAGTAAAGCTATCATAGGTATGGTTCAGAAAGATAAGCACTTTCATAAGTTGAATCACCAGACAATGCTGTCTTTGAAGTTAGATATAGGATAAAACGCCCTTCGCTGAAACAGCATCTCTTCAGAGAAATGTAGACTTCAGGTTAGCAAGAGCTAGAATATTTACCAAAGAGGCAGCAAAACAAAAAGGGCATTTCAGTTGTCAGGCACAACCTGTATGCTTCTGTAAGAAACCAACACCATGTATCCATGGGAGATGAAGATGGCCTCATGCAAAACAGCAACATGGGGTTGGCACTGAAGTACCTAATAGAAAGGTGGAGCTGAGACACTGACTTAGAAAGTGTAAGGACCTGCACCACTGCTCATGAGCACACCATCTACAAAGCAGGTACAAATCCCTTACTGCTACAGTCCGGTAATACCCTCCTGAATAAAGGCAGGTAGGGTGTTTTAAACCGGAGCATATTTTAAAGTTTTCACAAGAAAAATATGGTGTTTTGCCTCTTTTTTCTCATATTTTGTGTGAGAAACACCATACTGCTGTCATCCTGAATTCATCTGCTTTGGCTCACATTTTGTTGCAAAGTGCAGCTGCACCTCCCTCTTGCACAGCTAAGCCCTGAGCAAGATGTCCAAAGTGTTGGCAGCTAGGCAGAGGTGAAGGGGCAGGTTTTCTGTGTGCAGACTCGTGCACAGACCCAGACATAAGCCCACTACAGTCCACAGAGACCAGGATGAGCTATCTGACCCAGCTTCTTGAACCAAGCTCCTGAGCTAGTCCCCTACCCAGGTAAAACTGCTCAAAGTGAGTACAGCTGTCCCTGCCTCACACCATAATCACCACTCCCAGCTGCCAAATATTGTGTTCAATGCTCCCATCCTTGCAAAGTGATAGCAAACAGAGCCACAATGCAGGAGGTGCTGGCGGAAGGGAAGAGCCAGCAGGAAGCTCAGCAGAGCACCCACCCTCCCACGCAACATTACACCGCATCTATGGTGCAGGCTGTAGAACAACCTGCTTCTAAAGTCTGGACAAGAATGGGTTTTCACCTTCTCCACAAGACATGTAAAGGTCCAACACTGACTGTCCCAGAAGAAAAGGGAGAAAGAATGAAAAGGAAACGGGCCCAAACCCAGATAAAGTCAGGGCAGGTAATGGTGTCTGAGTGAAACTTAAGGGGATGTGACACCAACAATGTCCCTTACCCGCGGCACCAAAGGAATTCTGTTTTAACTGTAAGCATGTGACACAGGGCTTTACTAGCTTTACTAGCTTTATTCTGCTATCTTTTAATTCTGTGACATACTTCTAGCTTTTTCTTCTGCCTTGTTTTTTTCAAAGACTTTTCACCTGATCAGTTGAATATAAATGCTTACAAATACTTTAGGTGATGAAGGAAAATATAACACAGCTGCATGCTGCAGGTGGCAATACATACTCCTCCTTACAAGGGGACATGAAATCCTACAGTGAATTTGAGTAACTTCAAAGAAGTTATTTGATGCAATGCTTAATACAGTTTCTTAGGAAAAAAGAAGTCTGCAGACATTGTATCTCTCACTCTCACAACGTTTTTAATTAAACGAAATATTTAACGTTTTAAGTTGTTAAATGGTTTCAAAGTTAATGATAACATTTCCACAATTTTTGTATGTTTTCACATTGAATGTCAAAGAATAAGAGTGGTTAGGGTTGAAAAGGGTCTCAAAGATCGCTGAAGTACTGAGGGAACTGGCAGAAGAGCTTGCCAAGTCACTGTGCATCACTTATTATCAGTTCTAGTCCACCAGGGACACCCCAGATAACTGGAGGTTTGCAAGTAGGTGCCCACCTACAAGAACGGTTAGGAGGAGGATCTGGGGAACTACAGCCTGTCAGCCTGATCCTGGTGACCTCAGTGCCAGAGAAAGGTATGAAACAGGATATCTTGAGTGTGATCATCAGCACATACAGGACAACCAGGGCATCAGGCCCAGCCAGCCTCTACTGGAGAAGCTGGCAGTTCATGGCTTGGACAGGTACACTCTGCTGATTAAAAAACTGTCTGAATGGCTGGACCCAGAGAGTGGTGGTAAATGGAGTTACATCCAGTTATCAGCCTGTCACGAATGCTGCTCCCTAGAGCGCAGCATTGAGGCCAGCCGTGTTTAGCATCTTTAACACTGATCTGGATGAAGACATCGAATGTACCCTCAGTCAGCTCACAGATGTCACCAAGCTGGATGTGAGTGTTGATCTGCTGGAGGGCAGGAAGGCTCTGCAGAGGGATCTGGACAGGCTGGATCCATGGGCCAAGGCCAGTGGTGTGAGGTTCAACAAGGCCCAGTGCTGGGTCCTGCCCCGGGGTCACAACAACCCCAGGCAGTGCCACAGGCTGGGGCAGAGTGGCTGCAAAGCTGCCACAGGAAAAGGAGCTGGGGGTGCTGGTGGCAGCAGCTGAACGTGAGCCAGGGTGTGCCCAGGTGGCCAAGAAGGCCAATGGATCCTGGCCTGTACCAGCAATAGTGTGGCCAGCAGGGCCAGGGCAGGGATTGTCCCCCTGTACTCAGCACTGGTGAGGCCACACCTCAAATCCTGTGTTCAGCTTTGGGCCTCTCACTCCAAGAAAGACATTGAGGGGCTGGAGCATGTCCAGAGAAGGGCAACAGAGCTGGGGAAAGGCCTAGAGAGTAAGTCCTGTAAGGAGCAGCTGAGGGAGCTGGGGGTGTCCAGCCTGGAGAAAAGGAGGCTCAGGGTGACCTTCTTGCTCTCTACAAATGACTGAAAGGAGGGTGTAGCCAG
>WEKY01055444.1:35065-49345 GCA_013390045.1 Picathartes gymnocephalus
TCAGGTTGGACATCAGGAAGAATTTCCTTACTGAATGGTTAGTCAAGAATTGGAATGGGCTGCCCAGATTGGTGGTAGAGTCACCTGAAATGTTCAAGAAACAGCTGGACATGGTACTTAGTGTTATGGTTTAGTTTACATTATGGTATTCGGTCAAAGGCTGGACTCAATGACCTTGGAATCATTTCCAACCTTAAACATTCTATGATTCTGTCTAGTTCCAACCCCCCAGCCACAGACAGAGATGCCACCACTAGATGAGGTTGCTTAAAGCCCCGTTCAATCTGGCCTTGAACATGTCCAGTGACACAGCATCCACAACTTCTCTGGGTGTCCATTCCATCTTTACTGTGGCTTATATGTCCTGCCTCTTGCTCTGGACTAGTGAAAAGCTGAAGGTATGTTGGATTGAGAGACAAGCTCTAAGTATGGCAATGGACAGGCTTACAGAGGCAGAGGTCAAGTTTCTTGAAATGCAGGTGTTTTCTAAGTGATGTGAGCTGCATGAAAAGAGAAGTGTATGTATCTCACACTTTGCATGGTTTTCAAATATAACCCCTACCCTCACTGAGAAAAGTGTGGGTTGTCGTCTAAAAATGAAACAATGCATCTAGAAATAAAGCATGTCAGAAACAAGGCATAACAAGTAACAAGCTTCTTGCAGAGACATCTCTGACTCCACTTGATAAAGAGGGTAGGTTTTACTTCCCAACCTGTAGAGATACTACAGCTCGTCTGTCTTCCAGAGATTCCCTAGGATCTGTGGGAAGCTGGAACCATCTGTCCTCTTTGATGCCTCCTCTCTGTCATCCTGAGCTTCCTCCTGGTGTCTGTCAGACACTCAGCAGGAGGCTAGGCCAAGGATCTTCCACAAAGAGGATTACTGCTCTTGTCTGCCTTAGTTTTCGTGGCTATTGCTCTCTCAGTTTTTATGCCCTCTCAAAATCAGTGGCTGTATCATGGGAGGGCATTATGGGGCTGTAGATGGGAGAAAACTGAGGGCTGATAGCAGGGCTACCTGAAGACTACCAAACATACACACTGGTGAGCTCTGTAATGTCATCAGCACTGGGCCTGAAGCAGGCAGGTATTGAATAATGCAAACCAAGAGAACTGACCTCCATTTGAAACCCCAGCTGCAAAGTCCTGAGGAACGTGAGGTCTTCCTACCAAGCCTTTGGGTGAGGAGCAGGAATAGGAGCGTGACCGAATCCCAAATTCTGTGCTTTCCTATGAGAAATTGCAGCAAATGAAACCTTGCGTCATTTTCAAATGCATCAGCAACAGAAACAAAATAAATCAGGAACAGCTGACGACTCACATAAATTTTCTTGGCTTCCAAGTTGAATTTTTGACAACTTCATGTGAATTCTTAGGAAATCTGTCATATTTCCACCATGATAAATTTTTGTATACTACAGGAAATAAGTTGTAGATGCAAGTTAGACTAAGACACTAAAAGAAAGCTTATATTCTTCCCCAATTTGGTAACAGGCAGCATCCACACAGTATTGTTGGCCGTTATTTCTGATGACCCAGCTATCTTCTTTTACCAAGGAAGGTATTAATCTTAGTACTTTAACACTTCAAGAACATTTCATGGAGACTTTGGCCATGCCTCGGTAATTACTGATGTCAGAGTTTCCAAAGAAAGAAGCTGACCTCTTTCTCTTTTCTCTATATTGTTTTTTTACTTTTTTCATCATTACTGTATTTGAAAATATTTTCCAATTACCAAATATGTCAACAGTAAGACTTGAAAGGAAATCCCCTAATTTTTGATACATCATTTACACTTCAATAGAGACTATTCCTAAAACTCCTGTAATGAGCTTATATTACTGTTTTTTAAAGTAGCCCTACCAGAACACATGTTTGTGGTGAACTCTTTTTCTCCCTTCATGTAATCATTTGCTGAAGGTCAGATAAAATTCTACAGTGGCAACAAGTGCATATAAAAAATCATAAAGAATCTCTGGAAACAAGAAATAACTCTATGTGTGTGCCTGAAGATGTCAGAAATGGCACCATGGTCTAATGAAAATTAATGTAGACAGGATACTTCAGAAAACCATAATGAAGAGATTTATATTGATCAATGGACACCTCAAATGAATTTTCCTGAATTTAGAAATTGTTTTAAAACAGGCAGCAGGCCACTTTTACACTTTACAAAGCATTACTCTTCCACATAACTAAAGCTGGTTAAACATTTTCTCACTAAATATATTTTGGTTAAAAAATGCCGATTCACTGAACCTGAAATATTTCCTTTGAAACACTTCTGAAAAATGGTGTGTTTTTTAACGCTGAGGCAAATCTCTGATAGACACTTTTTTCCATGGCTGCTGGCCAGCCCAGCCCAGCCACACCCACGGAGTTCCAGGTTCACAACTGTGTGAGTGGTCTGGAGAGACTAGCACTGCCAACTGGAAACTCATCTTTCCCCTTCAGATTCAGATGTTTCTCACATAGTTTCAATTATTTACTTAAAAGGAAAACAATTCAAACCAAGATAGGATCAACTACCTTGGGCTGCAGACTGGTAGGTAAGTCCAATCCATCTCTGCTAGGAGCCATGGCCGCTGAAGAGCTGAGGGGAGAGTAGTGAACATGGGATCTGTCCGACACACCTCCACTTCCGCTGTCTACCTCAAGGTCATCGAGACTTGAACTGAAGAAGACAACAAAGTCTTTAACTTCCCTGAGCTCCTCATAGCAATTTACTGCAACCTTAATGCAACAAGAAAAGATACAGCTGAATCCTATGAACAATGAAAGCCCAAACCACCATTATTATGTCAGGCAAACCACACCCTGAGGCCTCTCTCAGGTCTGCAGGTCCAGGTCCTCAGTTTCTCGGTACAGGACCGCTCTGACACAGTCTCGCGGATCTGCAGCGCAGAGATCTGCACCACCCGTGACCACGCACACTCCCACCACAGCCAGCCGCCTCTGGAGCATGACTTTTAGACACATGTTCAGCATCTCCCAACAAATGAGATTTTTTTGTTCCACACATAAACCTGTCTTGCTACAAAGAAGATAAAGAGAACTGAGACAATAAGCAGAACTGAAAGAACTACCTCAGATTTCAGTATCAAGATATGTAGGTATAGATAGATACTATGTGTATGTGTGTATCTGGAAGATATGACATGGCTGTTCACAGACATATTTTTATCTACATCTGTGACTTTGCGACAGAAGATGGAAAAGCACCAACAAGAGATTAAGCAGAGTCTTGAGAGAGCTTATGAGGTTCAGTTCAAAAGATAAACATTTAAAAACTTGAGCTACAAGCAGACTGAAAAATCTCTGACTGAATCAATATGTCAAACATGTAGACACTATTTTATTGGCAAGGGTTCCTGAGCAGAAGAGTGCATTAAGGTGGTTCAGTAGAATCAGAGTTTCCCGGGATGAGTCCTGTTACCTGCAAGAGCAAGTTCATGGTCTCTTCATCAGAGTGACTGGAAGGAATGGTTGACTGCTTGCAATAACATTCCAGCCTTACAACATAAAACTTTAAATTATGTGTGGTATTTCTAAATAGCCAGAGTTCCTACCAGGAATAATAGCACAAAAATTCCTTCACACACCACTACTTTTTAGAAGCACAAATCTATTGCTACTGTCTGAAATTACTTCCTTATTACAATTCTGGAGACAATATTTTGCAATGTTTCTGAATAATAGCCCATGTGACAGCTCAGAAACAAGTTATATAAATACATGATCAGTTACTGTCACAGGTTAAAATTGAAAAAGCAGTACACATCTGTGTCAACAGACAAGTATCCATGGCTTACTGTGGTAAATTTTCCAGGGAATTTTTCCGACATAAAAAGCTGGTTTAAAAATAGAATTACATACCAGTAGTCTTATTTTATGTGTAATATTTGGATGACTTAAAGTGTGTCATATGACATATTAAAGTAAATCACAAGTCCCTGAAAATTTATATAGACTCCTAAAGTTCTCATACATACCTGACCTAGGTCTTAAAAAGGGTAGGACTATCTAAAAATATATAGGATAAAAATGTTTTTGACTAGAGGGACAGGAAGAGTATTTTACATAACACCTGCAAAGTTAGCAAAAAAAAAAAAATTGTGAAAGGGAAACACTGTCTGACATTTATTGTATTATCTGTGTTAAACATTCCTCCTGGTGGGACTTCATATTTGCATAAGAAACTCAAAATTAAGGTAGAGAAAATTTTATTGCCCACTTTAAATAATAATTGGCTGACCCTTCTGCTTCCTTACTGTTTTTACATAAATCTGATGCTCTACCTCCAACTAGTCCTAATACCCTTCAAAGGTAGGAGCAAGATGCAGATTTCCTCCTGCGTAAGATGGAATCTCATCTATTCAGAGAAGCAATACAGCCTTTTGACAAGAAAATTTATTGTTAAATTGTTTAATTTTTAAATTAATTGTTAAAAACCTAATTTTAATAACTAACATTATAGTTCCATCTTCAAAGCTCTCTGCATTTCTGAAGCCATTTGGAGGAGGGTCTTCAGACAAATGGCAGCAAACCTTGTGTACCAGCAATGGAGAAGAAAACAATCTGAACCTGTCATAAACAGCAGCTACATTCTGCACTGGATCTTCTGAGATAAAAAATACCTACATAATCAGGACTGAGATAAAAAATACCTACATAATCATGGTCCTTCTACAGGCCTATTTAAAGACTTGAAAGATTCCCAGAAACTTCAACAGATATTGGACTATTTTCTTAACGGAAAACTGAGGAGAAACACAGTGCAATTCTGTTATCTGTCAAAAATGCCACAATGGCAGTGACAGTGAAGAGCTGATCCATTTTTTTTTCTAAAGAGCATTTGCACACAAGACATAAAGGTATAAAAGTATCCATTTGCATTCAAAATACATTTACTAAGAGGACACTTTTATTTGCTAAAAATGTCTTTTCTGTCAGCTATTTTATGAAAACAGATAATAAGGACAATAAATATTAGTGATGAAAAACACAAATTTCACCCCAATAACACTATTTATATACTTCAGATTCTGCTTCACCTTTTTAAACAAAAGGTGTTTATAAATAGTCCTTATTCTGGCCATAGCATCAAGTCAATTCCATACCTTCTTCTTTTCAAGTCAGCATGAAATTGGCCCTGATCCTTAATAAATCCATGGGTCTTGAATGGAAGATATGAATCTGCCACATAGAGATGAGAAGGTGAAATGACATGTCTTAATTCTGTGTTTTCTTCATTTTTTACTGGCCTTTGACTTCCTTCATTTGGGAGATACATAAATTGATCATTCTCCTCAAGGGAGGGAGATGAAGAGCTCTTAGCCATTGGGACTGAGTTGGTGGAATTCAGACACATTTCACTGCTGACACCATCTCCATGAATGTAGTTAGTCTTTAAAACTCCAGCCTGCAGGTAAAAAATTAGTTCTGGTAAGAGGCAACAATAAGACATATTGTCAGGAAACAAGGACCAGAGAAGTTTGCCATTTTATTTATGGCTATACGTTTTGTGGGTTTTTTCCCTATTACTTTTTACACCACATGAATTTAGGGAAATTTATATGGCTAAGAGATTCTAGACTTTGCATTACTTTTTTCCCCTCATTAGAGCAGCAATGAATTGATATTTCCATGTCTACTGAATTTCTCACTCATATTTATACCTTTTCTTAAAGGTACTGATACATTTATTTATAGGTTTTACTAAAAAACTATTCTTGAGTTGAGCAAAAAATATGAATAATACATTAGTGTGGGAGACATATGGAAGAAAACTCAAACATTAATTTGATTTGGATATTAATTTGGAAAAATCAGATAAATATACATGACCTGGAACAGAGTTTCTTGAGGGGAGGAAGGGAAAGGACTCATTTTTTCCACTAAGCAATTCAGGACCTGAAGCACCTCTACTTTTGCACAAAGACAGGAATGGATTTGGGAATTCTATTTTCTCAGGTACAGGGCTCAGGATTTAGACTCTATTCACAAATAATTCTTTGACTTCCCTCTTGACTCTGCAGAAGATCCTAAAATGCAGTTCACTGTTAGTGTTTTAGCTACAGGCTACAGTAATCTAATTAGATACTAAATAATATTGAAAAGTCACATTGCCAGTGAAAACACTCAATCTCCAAAAAGCACCTGTATAAAAGCAAGAATAGAGGAAGGACTGCAAGCGCCTCCAAAGCCCTGGTCTTTCTGATTGCTGACTTCCTCTTTTCCAGTGCCTCTTGAGACGTGCTTTCATCCCCACGTTAATTATGTTTCTCTTAGTAAAAGACAGGAAGAACTGCTGGCATTTTTACAGCAGCCCACATTTGCATTCAAAGATACAGCACATGCAAGTCTGGAAATACATCTGTTGCACTGTGCACAGGACATGCACAAAGGTCAAATGCTTTTCCCAGGTCTTATGCAGCTGTTCCTCCCTGAAAAGTTATTCCTGTCTGGGCAATGTTTCTCCTCAGCACCAGAGGGACATTCTCCAGCAGCCACTCTGGCTCCTGCTGAGTGGTGCTTAAGGGAGAACTTGGCCCCAGTCAGTAATTTGAAAAAGTAGAACGTGGCCACATACTGAGCAAAAGTTAGCAACCCAAGCTGAAGGCACCCTGACCAATACACTTGGGTAATATCTCCATCTGTGATGGAGGTGAAGTTCTGAAACTCTGTCCTTCCAGCCTCGATATTGTTCAAATCAAGGCTTCAAAGACTGCTCTTTACCGTCCTCTAACAGCTGATCACTCATGGGTCATTATTACATATATCTCTTCAGTGCATTTTGAGCACACTCAGTCTCTCACTTAACCTTCTATCTCAGCTGTAACAATGAACTGGATCTGCAGTGAATGCAGTGGGTGAAGTGTTTCAGGGGATGGAGTAGGCATGGGCAAGAGGCAAAGAAAGGGGGGAAAAAATCACACTTGCAAAATCTGACTTATAACATTATCTGATAATTTCTTACTCCTATATTCCAGCTTCCAGGCAAGAGAGAGCCCAAAACAGGTTACAAATAAATAAATCACTGAAAGCATCACCGAAAAATAGCTACATACTACCAGAATCTGGCATCTGTTTAACTAGACCCAGCCACCACATACATGTTGTGACTAGTCAGACTAGTCCATGGCCTAAATTATGGCATCTGAGTGTTACCATGGAGGAAAGATTCCAGGTGCAACACAGTGATGTAAAATATAATTTGGTATGGACACTTTAGGTCATCTCCAGTGTTGGTGACACATAAGAAATGGGAATACTAAGTCAGGATCTCCAATATCAGAATGTTCCATGACAGTTGTAGGACATCAACTTCACCTTTTCACCAATACCTTGTTTTTGTTGAGCCTGTAAGCTTTACTAAGAGATTAAAATTGACTTCTGAGATTATCCAGCAAATTCATCTGTACTGTGAACATAGGTAAAATTCAGAAATCTGAAGTGCACAAGAGCAAGTAATATTGTAAATGTTTCTCAGAAAAAACCACATGCTGTTTAGTTCACAAACATACAGAAGAGACAGTAACACCTGCCTTAGAGTTCTTCCTGCAGGCTAGGGAGAATAATTCCTATAATTGACTGAATCTATTAAGAGACTTCATAGAAAGCTTACAAAATATAGCTGAGAAGAGTAAGGTATAACTGTTTTTAATTTAGATTTTTACTAATTGACAACATACAGCTGCTGACAGATCCAGAAGATCCTACTATCATGCAAATAGATAAACAGATGATGAAGAAAAAATTAGCCAGAAGTTCAAAAATAAGCTTACTTGGTCTACTACCATGCAGTTTGCATATACTTCATCATTTCCACTCAGCATGGGAGAAAGTCTGGTTGCAGCAAAGAAAGTAGGGGGAGACTTCAATTTCCTAAGAACATCAAGGGTAGAGTGTCTGTGCTCTGAAAAAAAAAACAGCATGGGAAATTAGCCATTAATCTCAAACCATTTCCTTCTCATGTATATATACCATCATAAAAATGGCAAAGTTAATCACTAAGCACCAAAACTTAGCATTACAATTTGAGTAATATCTGTGCAACCACACTAAAACATGGTCATTACATAACTGCCCAACAATTGCTATATGTTCCAGGAAGCCTATAGCTGACAAGACTCTCAAGGGTACCACAGAATCATTCGCATAACTAAAAAATAAATATTCCTGTATCTTGGTTAGCAAAAGCTTCTATTTTCTGCCTAAGCTAGAACTTTGTAGAGATTTGTGATTGCAGAAGAATACAGGACAAGATTTATGGGATGGGAAGAATTATGCATGATTCTGCCTATGCATTAAATACCTGACATTTGATACATTAAATGAATGAAATACTGTTAAATTGCAGTCAAATAATGGTTCTCCTAAAGCATTCTACCTACTGGCAGCCACATAAATACTAATCTTAAACCAAGAAATCAGATAACTGTTCTTCAAACAAAACAAACCTAACCAAACCAAACAAAACACAACAAACAAAAAAACCCCACAAATAAAAATGCAAAAGGGATATAAGTAAAGTACCACTAATACTGTCTTTACAGAGTGACAACAATCAAGCAACACTTAATCCATGAACAGGATGTTTGGGATGAATACTGCATCTGATCTGCTTTTGATGAGTTTCACCAGAAATCATTAACAGAAATCCAGAGTTTAGTTTTCAAAAGTGTGCTCATGACTACAAATATTATAAAAAGCTGGATGAGCTGTGTATTTTATGCCTTTGAGCAGCAGAAATCCTCTGTCCTGCAGGTCCACTTCTCTTAAAGCTGGTTCTAAGAATGAAGAGCATATACTCATCCAGCATTTGAACAGGGTTATCTTCTGAATGTGTAGAAAAGTAAAATTTGACAAAGCAGAAACCAGGCTTGTTGTAGACTGCATGGAAACAGCTAAAAAAAAAGCACAGTTGTAATGTAGCTTTCCTTAAAATGTCAAGGATTGCCATTGGAAGTGAATGGAGACAGACTAGCAAATGAATGATGTGATAGAGGAAACTATTGCACCCAGCAAAATATCCAAAATCAAACCACCCAATAAATTAAATTTGAGTTCTTCTGTTACTGAATATTATTTTAAAAATCCTTTTTATGCTGCATTAGAAATTTATTTTTTGCAGAGGTGTAAAGGAAAAGATACCACTAAAGATTTTCCCCACGCTATATTAATAAAGCAACATAACTACTTTTGGAAGGTTACAGAGCCATATAGCAGGGTTTGGGTTAAAAGAGAAGTTTAAACGTTACCTAGTCCAACCCCCCAGCCATGCCCAGGGGCACCTTTCGTTGGATCAGGCTGCTCAAAGCCCATGCAAGATGCTTGTAAGCATTAGATTGCAAGAAGATTTATAATGAAAAAGTAGCACAGGTTTAGAAACAACACTTGTTAAAGTATGGTTCATTTGTTGCTTTGAAAAAAAAAGTCCCAGACCACTGCCAAATTTGCAACGATACACCACAGCTTTTATTTAATTTTAAGATGCTATCTCATAAAGCCTAAGAACTTAAGACTTAGAGAAAGATGGAAATTCCCATTGAGAAATGGCACACTATGAATATTTGGTTTCAAGTCCTGGCAGGCCTTGTGGGATCTCATACCATTAAAACATCCTTATGCATCTCATTTTGTTTCTCCACCCTGCAAGAATTTTAACATGTTTTTAGTGACTGTCATGCTGAGAACTACTAAAGCTGCAAACCATTTCCTCATGTCTGACAAGATCCCAAATTTTGTTTATAAATAATATAAAAGCATTGTTTTCTACAGCAGCTCATCAAACTCTGGCAGCTCACATCATACGGATTTGGCAAAATTGGCAGTACTTTCTTGTGGCAAATAAATCTTTCCAAGGGCTGGTCTTAAACCAACAACCAGGCAAAAAAGTGCCAGACTCTCCATTTCCCCTTGTATGTTTTTTACCTTCCCCAGCCTGCACAGTCTCTCGTATATGAACCCACTGGGTCCAACAGCCAAGGGTGGTGTACATCTCCAGTGCTAGGCTGGCAAAGGTTCAACACACACCCCTGAAAAACAGCCCAGGCATTAGGGATTCCCACACCAAGGTGTAAACCTGAGCCTAAGAAGTCAGTTTCTTGAATTGAGCAATAGTTCCCACCGCTGGGGTGCAGAAGCCTGCAAGATAAGGGGGCTGATGTGAATGTCTCAAACACTGATAGACACATAGCTGTGGAACCAGCTAAGGATTGTCAGTAATGACACGCTGTGAGAAGGAACAGTATGTGGCTTGAGAGGTAGGACAGCACTTTTCTGAGACAAATGTCCTTCTTCTGGATCCTGGAGATAAGCACAACACAATACAGCTCAAGTGCAAGAATGAGGTCAAAAAGTAGGCATGGACTGTGGGGCAGGGATCAAGACAACCCCAGACCCCCAAAGCCCCAGACCCAGCTCCAGGAAGGTGTAGAAAAATGGTCTGTGCATGATAACTCATTTGTATAGAAAGCAAGAAACTTAGCTCCAAGGTGTGAAAAAAAACTATAAATAACGTACTCCTCCAAAGCTGGGTCACATATGAGACCCAGGACCTTGGAGACCCCATTAGCTGGATTGACAGTGAAGCCAGGACTGGTAATCTCTCTTTCTTTCTCTCTCCTCGTCTTTAATACATCTCCCTCTCTCTCTCTTACCCTTCAACCCACCTCTTTACCCAAAACCCACTGCTGTGTTCTTTCAGGTGGACATCAGGAACTACTTTATAACAATTTCCATGCCATATTGTAATTTACCACTACAATTTTGTAAGCTTTTGTGGACTCTCTGACTTTTGCCATTCATTTTGACCATGAGTATCTATGAGCATCTTGGGTGATCTCTTCCCCTTCAGGGTGGGATGCCACATGGGGTGACATAAGGGTTTTCACAGTCACTTAGTGGACTGCACATCCCAAACCAGAAACAACCCAAATCCCCCTGTTACTTCAGATTTTTGTTTATATAGCAGCTTCTAATAACACATGTTACATTATTTTAAAATTCTGTACAAGAGTAATAATTAACAAATTCTGACTAAAGATGCTCCAAGTACAAGTACAAGCTACAAAAGAATATGCTACCTGCAGTATCTCCGGTCTGTAAAGCTTTATTAATTATTCCTGTTAAATGCCATATATTTTCCTGGAAATGCTCCAGTTAGTCTGTTGTTAAATGTGAGATGACTAAATAAATATTCATTGGGGTTTAAAATGGTAACAAATTATTTCAGGCTTCATAGAATCACAGAATTATGTATGTTGGAAAAGACCTTCAAGATCATTGAGTGCAATGGCAGTATGACCCCATGGTACCTCTTTACTCCCACTCAGGCCCCTCGCCCCCTCAATTTCAAACATGTGAAGGGATGACAACATCAAACTAACTTTGCAACATGAGAAGTTCAAAGCCTTGCTGAATACGGGGGTGAGCAATATTAATTACACATTGACTGTGCTAGTAACTTATTTCCACCGGAAAGGCCCACATAGTTTAAAAAGTGACAAAATCATTGCAAATGTCCAAATCACACACTGCATTCCTACAGCTTCACTAACTGCCTTCAGCCTGCCTTGCTGGCTACAAGTCCTCCTGATCTTACAGGGACCATCAGCAGACCTTTCCCTCCAGGTTAACACGACAGCAGGTAACAGCTCACTGTAGTGGACACCAACAGTAATGCGCAGCAAGGCTGTGCTTGCCTGAAAGATGAAGAATATAAACAAAATCCACTTTCAAATAAAATGTTTCAAAAATCTCTCCTAGGCATTCAAAAAGGTTATTCACAATGCAGATGCAAAAATTCAGCATTGTTTGTGAAAAGACAGGACTGCCAGAGCAAACTGGCAAAGGTGTGCCCAGCAGAGTTTAGGTTCTGTAAGGCATTGGAAACGGATTTCAAGATGCTTACTAAAGTAAAAATGACCTGAATACAACAGAGGGGAATTTGCATTGCTACTGAAATAACCTAGCAAGCACAGCTCAACAAGCTGATCCTTCTGCCAGAACTGAATACCCTCTGGCTCTACACTGTGATCACAGAAAAAGAATCAAGGCATGCCTCCTTTAGAAGAGCCTGTGGCTCTCTGCCATCTGCCTTATAAACAGTCAAGACAGATGTATGCATTATTTAGATGTCATGCTGGGAAGAATAATCTCCAAACATGGGTAAAATAAAAGATCTTGACCAAAGAGTAACTAGGCACAAGTTCTCTACATCTTCTCTAATGTAGAGCTATACAGCAAAGGCTGCACGTTTTACCAGCCACAAAGCTTATACAAATACTGTAACTTTAGAAAAAACACATTATTATCATAGCAGTAATTAAAAACATGTTTTTGGTGTAAGAAAATGTATAGCCTTGAATGGCCTGTGTCAGAAAATGGCAAGAATACAACACTGATGTCTTTTCACAAAAGACAAAACTTAAGTTGTTTCATGGGAGAACACACAGAAAAAGAGCAGTTAAATACATCAACATGACCAAGCCAAGAGGCAGGAAAGAAATTACAAATTCCCTTCTCTAGATACAATAAATAGTTTTCAGACAGCTCATCACATTTACCCCCAGCAATCTGAGCAGGGGTTAATGTATAATTGGAAGTCAGTGAAAAATACAGACAGCTAAGCACATGAGTCATGCAGGACTGCAGATATACTGCCCTAAATCCTAAATCACCTGAATTTTAAGAAAGTTCCTAGCATGAGTCCAACTGAAGTAACATGCACATCTGTAGATATGAGCCATACAACCAGTTTCAGGGGGAGAACTGCACCCTTAATGGAGGTGTCTTAGGCCTTCATTCAGACAGCACAACTACATATGACAGCAAAATTAAGCAAGTACTTGAGAATAACCCCACATGGAGGGTAAATGGTGTAGGCTTTGAAGTGCTATTGTCGTACATGTCCATTTAACTGTCTTAAATCTACAAAGTGGAAACGAAAGCATTCTGTTTCCTATATATTGAACAAGGGGGATCAGGCATATGGATGCTGGAAAATAATGCCAACATGTTCAAGATGTAGTCCTAAAATAGCCACTAAGAATAAAAGCACTTGTCAATTTGACTTGGGTCTTGGTCACCTAAATGTAGGCTCTAAGAAAGCACCTGTTTTCAACATGGGATTCACAGTCCTGACTCCCTCCCTGAAGAAGGTACCTTACCTACTACACAAATGAATATACAAACAGAAATAAGTTGGTGTCTCATTTTATAGAACAGTACACCAAGAAAAAAAAGTGCTTTCCCATCATATGGGATGTTTTGTTTCTCTTCACACCTCTGCATGAGTGGACTTAGCATGTAACTCCCACCTCCCAGTGCAGTAGGACAGATGCACCAGAGACAGATATTCTCAGCACCCCTGAAGGTTTTTAAAGCTCCCAAAAAGGCTGAGAGAGTCACTGCCTCTGAGCAGGGAGGACTACGCAGAGTAAGGACTACGCCTTGTGACAATTTCACACAAAATAACAGAATAAATACTTTTGGTGTCTTGCAGGAAGGAAAAAAAACTTAGATCCTCTCCCCAGTCCAATCACTAAAACAGAGTCATGTTCACGTTCTCTGTATAGCCTAATTACCCTTTGAACATGCCATGCCCAGCAGCTTCAGCAGGAGGGTGCATTCTGCACTGCACGTCCCAAAGGAGTGATGTCTGCACTTGGCTCCTGACAGATTCCAGGAGTTCAGGGGAAGGGCAGTGGCTGCACATCCAGTCTGAAAGGTTCCTGAGCAGCGATGAAAACTGACTTTGGACCTTGAAGGGAACTTAAAATGTGAAAACACTGATGTACATGGTGGGAAGTGGTGTATGTTAACTTTGACTCTCCATTTCGAAGAGTGGGAGAGTCTGCAGAGATCCCCAGCCCCCTAAAGAGCAGCAACCCTAGGACAGGAAACCAACAGCCTGATGTTTCCAAGGGGAAGGGAGGCAGTTGAAATTTCATAGTCCAGAACAGCCGGAGCACCCAGCACAGGTACATGATTTCATGATTTGCGGAGTGTCTGGAAGAACCCTGCACTGTTTCCTGCAAGTCTGTTTTTCACCGAGAGCTGAGCCCCTGTATGAACAAAATGCAGCCATGAGATAGGTGCCCCACACCTGCATGCCAAGGATCAACTGATCATGTTCAGATACGAGCAGAAAAAAACCACAGATCACGAGCTTACATCATGAGCCAGCTCTCCTCTTGCAAAGGCACTTCTCCCACCTCATTAACACACAGAGATTCAATACCCCAAGCACAAACGAGCCCTTGAACTTTACCA
>WEKY01055445.1:0-34994 GCA_013390045.1 Picathartes gymnocephalus
TCTGAAGATGCAGAATGGACAGAATGGATTATGAAACAGGAAATTGTAAGAAACTAAGAGCTCTATTTTTGTCTCTTCCAGGGTGCAACTACTGTGGGTTTGGGTGGCTGAGAAGTTTTGCTTCTTAAGATATGTGAATGCTCCATATGCAATTTTTAACCGGGCAGGATAAACTGATTTTCTGTTTTAAAATCTGAAGTTACAGGAGATATAACTTCAAAGTGAATAGTGAATCAGAGCTATGTTTATCCCTCTTATATGTCAGAGTTTAAGTGCAATGTTTTATGTATACAGTCATCATGACAGTTAAAAAGGCTATAAAGAAAAGCAATTATATAATTGCTTTAAAGAATTAAGTAGCACAGATAAAGGCTTTTAGAAACTACAGAGCAGTTTTAATAATTATATCACCTGAAGTCAAGCTGCAAAATTATGTTCTAATTATTTGCAATGAGTAATTATCTATAAAGTTGTAAGCTTTAAAGATTTTATGAGAGAGTAGGGGAGTTCTTTGATTTATTTTTTTTCCCCACACACACTAAAACAATACCCCATCATTTTCTATTTTAGCAGTTTTCACAACTTAAACATTAAATTCTTATTGTTGCTTTCTGTTACATTAGTAGTGTGTGTTTTGCAATTCTAATCTTTACGTTTTTCTTTCTTTATCACCGAAGCAGGCCTTTTGAAGCCAGGGAGTTTTTCATAGCAATATTGACAGTGTTCGCATTTGCATGATGACAGCCAAGGAATGGAGCAGTAATTTTTGAAATTGCAGAAGTATTTAGAACACTGATAAAAGCTGAAATATATTTTTGATGGATTGAAGTTAAGCATACATGATTTTTCCTGCTGTCAAAAGGCTCTGAATGTAGTGAATATTTGCCTGCTGTGAGAATGCAAGATTAACATCACAACCATCACCCGGGCACCCAAACCCTGCAATTTAATAGCTTTTTAGGTTCTTTCCTTTTTCTAAACAGCAATTAATCTCATTTTAGTACAATTTTCTCGTTTCTGAAGTCGCTCATTGAATCGCTGTTTTGTTCATATTTGGCTTCAGCTCCTCTGCATAGTCATTAAAGTCCCAATTAATGTCACCTTTAGCTGAAGAGTACTCATTTTTATTGAGAAAATGACAGTTGCTGCCATGAGTAGTGCAGTGTAATATACATTAATTGCCCTGTAACACTGGTAATTACGAGTTTTTCAAGCCTCTCAGTAAACTGTCATGCCTAGACAAGACTGTGCTAAAATAGATTACTCATTAGGGAGACCTGTCCTGTTTTCTGGTGGGTTCTTAGTGTTGGTTTAAAAAAAAAATCTAGAGTTTGAACAAATAGTTGCCAAAAGCAATTTCCTACAACAACATCTCTGTGTTCAGTTTTCTAGCCATCACTTCAGCCTGCGGTCAGCAAATAGACAGGATGCTGTGGACTCTAGAGATGTCAAGATATTTATTTAGGTGGATCACAAGGATAAGCTTAGCAATGTGAAATTCAGTGCTTAATATAAATGTTATTAAAGCTGCGTTTTTCAGTGTTGTGTTTGTAACAGGTCTACCTGGCATTTTAGAAGAGCAGTCAACATCATCAATATTTTATGCTCCAAAAGACTTTAGCACAGTGCTACAGACTGTCTTGGCAATTGGAATTACTAAACCTGTTCTCAGATAATTCTGTGTAGGAACATCAGGGATTATGTTGTATATTATGTGGAATGATTATCAGATCTTTCAGGAGCCATATGGCATTGCAAGATGTATATTTTTTGAAAAAATATGTGGAAATAACTTGGTTAATATTGTGACCACCTTGGCAAATGAAGCTTTGATGTGTTGATTGCTAGAAGACCCACCTGCTGATTGACTTGGGAAATGGTGGGAAGCAAGGAGTGTATTTCACTGCATTCTCTTTCTGTTGCTCTCCTATTTTATGTTTGTTTTTAAGGACAAAATAGTCTCTTTTAAAGCTCATTGTGGCATTGAACTGACAAAAGAAAACCTTTGTTTTATCTTTGTTATAACACCTGCTTTAGGCAATCTGCTCTTTCACGCTCTCTCTAAATGAATTTTGTCACAGCCTTTCATATTCTTCTGTGGTGATGAGCTAATGAAAGTAGATAGCACAATTTGTGCTGACCAGGTAGCAACTGCCAGCTTGCAGCTGAGAATAGTTTAAAGAAATAAATAAAATATAGCGTTATATCGCTGATTTATCCATTACATGACATTAATAGTGAGAAACCTTGGTGTGTTTATCTGTTTGTATTAGTGTGCATTTATCGAATTGTTTATGACAAGACTAATTGGGGTAATTGTAGACACTGAAATTACCTGTCAGCTATATGTAACCACACTCCCTTTCTTTCTGACAAATGATGACAACTGAGGGACCCCGTAGCATTACTCATGATGGCTTTTCGAGTGGTAATAAGGACAATAGGGGCCCTGGCTAATTTGACATGGACAGCCTTCACAACAAGAAGCCAGCTAAATGACTTGTCAGTAGGGGAAAGAAGTCAGAAAAGTAATGGAGTCCCCCATGGCGCTCTGACAGGGAGATGAGGCAATTTCAACGGAAAGTGAAAAGCCTTCAGTTTGTCGAGTATTTAGAACAATCAGAGAACAGCTAGAGGCTGGAACCTGACAATAAATTTGTGAACCATGGTAGCAGTTTCATATAGGTCAGTTATTTCATAATGGCTGTGAAGCTTTCAGAGGTTTCTGCTTTCGTAGCATACTTCACATCAGCCAACTGGTGCTTTGTCACCTTAAATTTGTGCTTCACTTTACACAGTAGGAATAATGGTTAAGGTTACAGAGGAACGGCCGTGTAAGACAGCATGAGCTGCAGACACCAATCTATTGAAAAGTAAACAAAAATTTAGATAGTAATACTGTGATTGCATCGATTACAAGCTAGCAGTGTTAACATGTTCTTTATGGTTTTGGCCTGTATCCTTTTTATGGATAAGTAAAGTACTTAATTTCTCATGGACAAAACCAATAAAACATAAGCCTCTGATCCTATCCTATCTCCCTACTGTACAGTTAAAATTTCTTAAGGTTAATTTCCTGATGCTTCTTCTTGAAATCTATTCCAGTTCTATGGTTATAACATCTGAGACACTGTTAGCGATGACACAAAAGAATTGTGAATTTATTTTTTTTTGACTGCTCAGCAGAGGGTGATTTTCCAAAGTGTTTTTTAAAAAATTACAACCTTTCAGAATTAAATACCAGTTCTGTGTCCCAGTGATAGAAGGTCTTTTTATCTATGGCTTCAGGAGTCTATTGGGTTGGTGTTGCTAGTTGGGGGGCTTTTTCATACCAGTGGTTCTTACCTGTTTATTTTTGCTGAGATGAAAAGTCAAAGAATGATTAAAGCATTGTTTCATTACCACATTGTGCCTTCTGAATTCCTTATGCAGGCTCCTAAATTCTTTAAATGTGTTTATGGATTGAGCACAGATTTAGTGAGAAGTATCGACTTGTCCTTTTTGGCAGGAATTGTTTTGTTAGTATATAGGATTGAATATATTCATTTTACTGTTTTTCTTAGATTCTGATTCCTTCTTTTTACCAAATGTCCCAATGTTTCTTGGAGATTTTAAAGCTAGTGCAGAGCTTTTTGTTGTCTGTCTTGCATAAAGGTCTTAGAGTAGAACCTTTCTGTGCCATATTTTAAAAGTTAAGACTACTTTATTGACACATGTCCTGCTTCCCCATCTGTATCCATCACCCTTTCCTCATTTTTTTTAGAGTTATGCTCCTGCTCTTTGAGTTTGATCACTTTGATTTGTAGGAAACTTAATTTAGGCCAGCCAAGAACTTGGCCCTTGATTCCTGGTATCTGAACATTTCTTGTTTTGTAGTGATTTTGCTGAGGAAATATGCTGGTAAATTGAAGGAGCTTATTCTGCAAGATGGGTCGTTGAGTCAGAGGTTATAAATGTATTTCCCCTCTCCACAAAACAAACAAACAACAAACACACCTCACCCTTATGAGGTGATCTTTTAAGCATAGTGTGTCCACACCTGAATCTCCTTTATTCTGGTTGCTTGTCCTATATGTTTATCTAAGTTTGCCAAGTATTCTGCCTAGTTATTTCCTATGTTTTTCCAGCAGAACTAAAGAAATTATCAGCATATGCTAAAGCATCAATTAGCACATGGGTCCACGGTTGGTGTCACTGTCAAGATTTTGGGATGTTTGATAATGGGATGGTCTACACAGCATCAGGCTTGCTGGCATCAGATGGGATTCATCTTTCTCTAGAACAGGAGAGGGTCTTTGGGTTAATGGGGCTCATGGACAGGGCTTCCCCCTCTTACGATGGAGGAAGGGGATAAGGTCAGGCTTGCCTGTGATAAGCTGTGGAATGACATACCAAAGTCAGATGGATGGGGTGCTTGCCCTGCACAACAGAATTTGCCCTCTAAATCAGAGATGGATTGAGTGTGAAGAACTCTCTCTGAAGAACAGCCACAAGGAGGTCGAAAGCTAATGGGTAAGAGTCAAATACCAAGGCAGCAAAGGGAATTTGTGGTTGGTGTCTGCTACAGGCTCTCCAGTCGGGGGGAGGCTATGAACCCTTGTTGCTCCAGCTACAGAAGGCATTACACTCACAGGTTCTTGTCCTACTGGGGGAGTTCAACCACTCCAACAACTGCTGGAAAAGTAGCACAGTGAGCTGTAGGCAATCCAGGAGATTCCTGGAATGTATAACTTCTTGAGCCGGGTAATAGACAGCCTTACCAGTGATGGTCACCAATGGAAGCAAGCTAATCATGAATGTACGAATTGGAGTGGGGATAAAGTGAAGTCTGGGGTAAAGTGATCGTGCACTGGTGAAGTTTTCAGTCCTGAAGAATATGGGTCAGGCAAAGAGTAAAGTCAGAACCCTGAATTTTTAGGAAATCAAACTTAAGCTCTTCAAGGAGTTAGTCAATAGGACTCTCTGGGAAACTGCCCTAGGGGACAGGGTGGAAGTTGAACAGAGGAGAGCAGAGTTGGTACATCTTTAAAGACTCTTTCCATAGAGCTCAAGGGCTCTCCATCCCTGGGCCTGAGAAATCGGGCAAGGAAGGCAAGACTGGCATGGCTGAGTGAGGACCCGCTGGTCAAACTAAGGGGCAAAAAACAAATGCCCAGACAGTGGAAGCAGGTACAGGTATCCTGGGAAGAGCATAGGGATACTGCATGGTTGTGTAGGGATAGGGTCGGGAAGGCCAAGGAGCTGGCGCTTTGCAAAGGGCACAAAGACTAACAGGAAGGGCTGCTACCAGTATATCAGTCAGAAAGGGAAGGTCAAAGAAAGTGTATCTTATAAAAGTATGGATTGTATTTCAATCAGGAGTTTGGGAGACTTTTTCTCAATGTAGTGGCAATACTTTGATCTTCTAACATTGCTGGCGAAAATGTATCCCTCATAATACTGTTTATATCTTTCCTTCAATAAGAGATTTCATTACTAAGTTTGATTTAGGAGGTATTTTCATCACATTTAGTTGCTGGTCTCAGAGAAAGTGGATTTCTTCATTTTTTTCAAATTTTTTTGAAGGCCATTGCCTATTTCCTTTCTCACAAAAGATGGAACTTAGAAGGACTGACAGAAGTCAGGCCTTGTGGCAAGAAGCACCTATTTGAGAAAGAATGAGGTCAATTTAGTTCTGACTGAGGACATAGAAGAATATTTCATTATGCAGTGGATTAATTTAGCTAAATATAAAAATCTCAGAATCAAAAAAGTAATGAAAAGTTATTTTTTATAAAGGTTTTATCTAGACTAGACATTTGTAGCAACTTGAATTAAATAATTGTTCTCTTCAATGAAAGTAGAAGGGAAAATGCTGATTAAGTTCTGAAAGGCGTTAAATAGATGTATAAGGTTTTACATTGAGTTTGAGTGAAATAGTGGAGACATTTTTTCCATTATCAGACCTTTGAATACTTGTCAGGATTCTGTATTGCTATGTACTTATGACTTTTTATAAATATTGTCATTATATAATGGTGCATGGGTCTATATTAGTATATTCAAAAATATAGCATAAAATTAGTGAAGAAAATGCTTTTTTCCATGGAAAGTTATGCAGGAATAGTACAAATCATCTTTTTTTTAATTCTGTCCTCATCTGACTAAAGTATAACCAATACAGCAATGACAATCTCAATTCTTGTATTGAGTATCACTGGAATAGAAATGCAGAACATAATTTATACCAAAACTGCAAACAGATCTGTGCATATCAATTGTATTTCTGTTACAGCAGATACTGCCACATGAGTTTAGGGGATGTGTATGTCATAGTTCTGGGTTTCCTTAAGTGTAAAGTCATCGGCAAATATAAAACCCTTTCTACCTATACTCTGCCCATTACTTTGAATTAATGAAATCAAATTGGATAATAACACATTATAGTTCTCATAGTTACTAAAAAAATCAGATTTTTTTTTAAGTTCACAGCAATTAGAAAAATTTCCTGCTCTGTCCTATTTCTTTATTAAATTGTAGAAAGAAATGTTTTTACAGGAGTACAATATACCATGTTCAATTTGTAAATGCAGAGCTCCCTCATCCAAAAAAAATATGTTTAAGACCTTTTATAATGTGTAATGCTAACTGCCCATTCTACATTCCTGCAATGCATTTAGTTGTTTTATTCCAAAGAAGCACCCACTGCCTGTGTATTAGCAGGTATAAATAAGTAACGGAAAATCTGGAGCAGTATATAGGTTGAAATATAAACAGCTTTACACAGAGAGGAAGTAAATATATTTAGATATGATGAAACTACATATAATGAAGACTTGGTATGTTTTTGCTAACAATTTTAATTGCAAAGGAAACTGCACTTCCCCAATATGTAGTCTTAATAATCCTGTAAACTCTCCAATCCAGTAAGCATAATAATTCATTTGCGTTATCCGTATGTACTTTTCTGTCTCTGAAAACTAAGGAAGTGGCTTGACCGCAAATTAAATAGGCACTGGTACTCTAAAATCAGGAGAAGCATCTTCCAGATAGCAGGAACAGACAACAAAAGTCACTTTTTCTGGTTGGTCCTCCAGTACAAGTGGGAGGTCCATAAATCAGTGTGTTCTATGCTTGAGTATCAAAAAGAGATAGTTTTTTTTTTAATGGAAGGTAGTGTAACTTTTTATTTCCTCTGTTTAATTTCTTTAACCCAGCATTGTCATCTTTGGCTAATCCAAGCTGAACAGTTTGCTTCCTACTCAAGTTTCCACTTAAGTCTAAAACCCAGGAATGCAAGGGATAAGCATATATGTGCCAAAATTATAGTTAAGACTGTTATTTTGTAGGTAGTTGAGATGGAAGAAATACATGTATATATGTAGATACATTTATTGATAGTACATCATTGTAAAATATTGCTATATAACCTGTAAGATAGTGATACATAATCTTCACACTTTGTAAGTGAAAATCTGCATGGGTACTACAAGCATCTTTCTTATATTATCAAGTGTAAAATCTCAGCACTAGGTCTCCCTGTCAATTTTACTATACTATCATTCCATAATAGTCAGAAAGGGTGCATGGATTATGTTTTATACAGAGTGCAGATTATATGTAATGTCTGGAGACACATGTAAGTATCAGTAGAAAATGGAATGAAATAAATTAATCTGATTAAATATGGCATATGTGAAAAGTCTGTCCTAGTTAGTGTACGTAGCATTAAACTGTCATTCCAGCAGCTGGCAAAGCTTGTTACTTTAATACTTGGAAATAATCAAAACACGTACTATTGGAAATAATCAACTGCATTTAGGAACAGTACTGATAACTAAAATGCCATTTGCTATTTTTATTTGGGTTTTTTGTATTTAGATTGTAATTTAACTACCATCTAATTAGTTTTAACTTAGTTCAATTGGAAGTAGTAAAACATACTTACCTAATAAGTGACACATGTCATTAAGACACATACAACCTCCTTATTTCCTCTAAGTCAGTCATGCATGAACTAATGAACTGAGTTTTTGTTTCCCTACATTTTTTAAGAAAACCAATGCAATTTAATTTGTCCTTTCCCCCCTCCCCAAATCAAAACACAGATACAAGGTTTTTTTTTTTTTTCCCTAGCTGCATTCTTAACTGTTAAAATATCCTAAAGCACTTGATCACGTTGCATTTTAATTTCCAAACCATGTGTTGTATTAGTGAAGTGCACATGTTCCTGATTTCAGCTGAAAGTTCTCAGTCTGTTTAGCAGAACACCAGGCTGGCAGGAACAAGGTCCTTCCTAGGTCAAAGGCCTGAAGTTTACATCTTTCTTAAATCTGACTTTTGTTAAAACGTAAGAAGCATGGGTCAGGGCAACTAGCTGATGGCATTGCCTCTTACAGCCACTGATTAGATTAGCCCAACATTTATCAGCTACACAGAGACTAACACTTAACCTTTTAACTGAGGAGTTTTGATGTATCCTTATTTTTTAATGAGGATGTTATTGTCCCACAGTGTCCCTTAAAGCTTTAGTGCAGTTTTTTTCTCCCATTTAACTGACTAACAGGCTTTAAACGCTTTATAATTCAAAGTGTGGTGTCTTATAACTGTGCTTTGTTTTGAGGGTAGAGGTTGAGTAATTTTGCCCTGGAGCAATGTTTTTCTAACTATTGTTATTTTATTTGTTCAGTTCTAAGATTTTGCTTGTATCTGTTCCATTTATGT
The DNA here is from genome assembly GCA_013390045.1 of Picathartes gymnocephalus. NCBI lineage: Eukaryota > Metazoa > Chordata > Aves > Passeriformes > Picathartidae > Picathartes > Picathartes gymnocephalus. Next base: position 8,704 of record WEKY01055445.1, read on the forward strand.
AAATTTCAAGATGTAATTTATAGTTAGCTCAAATGCTAGTTGTTTTTTTATTCTAAATCATTAACTGAGAAATATTTACAATAGGAGTTCTTGTTAGAAAATATGCAGTAACTTACTACTATGGGTTTACCTATTATCTAGTCTTCGTATTGGACCCTAATCACTTGAGTTTTGAAAGCTAATTCACATCTCTGCCAGGAGAAAAGTTGCCCATGATTCCACATCTTGCAATCTGGATTCAAGGTTTCCTTCAATGTTGGAATTTGGGGCTTGTAAGTGGTATATTTTGTCTGTTACAAGTGTGATCATCTCATCAGAGAGCTAAGCTAATCCCAGATTTACAGATTGACTGGAATAGTTGCAGCTCTTGCTGTGAGAAAGCAGCAGGCAGGTAACAAACTACTGTGATCATGGTAAATGCAGGATTATACAATTTCTATGTAGGCAACAAGATCTCAGTGCCATACTGAGGTGAGCTGCAGGCAGCTGGGGACTGTAGTCACTATGGATCTTTGTTGGGATCTTCCAAGTCCCAGGAATGGCTGAAACAGATTTACAGTGGTGGCAAACCATGATCTAACTCTTGGGTTATCAATAACCTAGATATAAAAAAACCTGAAATAACATTATGAGTGTTCTCTAGTAGAGTATTTACAAATAGTACAATGTCTAAAAGAGGAAATAAAAGCGGTAGGTCACAAAAAGTTCTTCCATACCACTTTTGCCTGGGAATGTTTCTATTAAATAGTAGCATTAACTAACATTTGCCCACCATGGTTTAGTTTTGTAAATCCTGACAAGTTATTGAGCAGCTGGAACACAGAACCTGTTACTGCCCTTTGACTCCATGCATGCTACTTTGTGCTGCAAATATCAGGTAAACACAGATTTCCATAGGAGCCCACATCAAATGTCCGAGTTAGGTATGAGAGACTTGATTAGCACATCAGAGTGTGTGACCACATTTCTATACCAATTACTAAAGTGCACTGTTAGCAATAAGGAGGACCATCAGTGACCTAGAATAATATCTGCTTTTTCTTCTACTTAAAAAGAAGTATAAAAACTCCAATCTGAACAATTACTGTCTCTCATGACCCTCTGTCTGGAATGAGAATTTCTACAGAGGCCAAATTTCATAAAAGGTTGGTGTAGGGCATATGTCTTTTTCATTGCTAGCAATATTCTTATCTCCTTCCACTGTTAATGTGATGTCAGTAAAAAAAGACTCACACTCATGAAATTGAACTAGAAAATTTACTGTTTGGTTTCTCTTTTGAAAAATTGAGTTTGTAAACAGGATGGAGAACACTAATGTTTCCTGGAAAGAAAAAAAAGAAGTGGGGAGGTAGGGAGAAATTCCTGTTTATGTGCTCCTGATTTCTTAAAACCAGCTGTGACGCAGCAGTATTTTCAGGCTGGTCTTCACGTGACCTTAGTCTGTGCACTTCAGCTCCATGCCCTAGCTCTAGCCTGGGTATTTCATGGCAGACTATCATATCCATATCTGTGTAAGCAAAATGTTCTTGTTACGCTCCCACTAGTAAAATCAGTTATCTTAGAGCAGTATTCCAACATCTAGGGGTGGAAGAGTAACCTGACAGCAGTAGTGGAACAAATCAAGACACAACTTAATACCAAACAAAAAAGTTTCATTAATCTGGAAGAGAAACAGCAGAAGAAAGACTTTCATTTTTTATTACTGAGTCTCATGTTATCTAGTCATATGTCAAAAAATTATTTTGCTGCTTAAATTAACCCTTTGATATAGCCAGATGACTTCAAAGTAGAATTATTTTGAATCAGTTGAGTTATTAAAGCAAATAATGTTTCCTGAAAACATTGTTTCCTAAAATAATTAAATGCTTTGTACATGTTTAGTCTTAGTACTTATTTCAGTTTCACCGTACATTACGAAGTCAATTTGACTTTAATTTATTATAATTGAAAGTGATTATTTTATTGTTAGCAAGTAAAATGCAGAACAGACAAAATGTTTAGGTTTAGTTACATTGTGGTTACTGGAAATTAATATACTGTATTCTAAATAAATTGAAGTAGTTTGAAACTTCTCAGATCCTGGAAATTAATAATCCTGTTTATGAAAAAAAGATATCCAATATGATGAAATCTGAGTATAAAAAGCATGGATGTATTCTGTAGCGCAGAAAAAAATGGTGGATCTTCACTGTTGTAACTGGAACTATCCAGTATAGTTTCAAAACACAAATGGAATGGTAAAATGGTAATTAAAAAAAAAAAAAAGTAATTGGCTTCTATAAGCTGGTACTGCTGAGGGTGAAAGATCTAAAGAGGAAGCCATATAAGGGGCAGCTGAGATCACTTGTTCTGTTCAGCCTGGAGAAGAGGAGACTCAGGGGAGGCCTCATTGCACTTACAACTTCCTCATGAAGAGAGTGTTTGGGCACTGAAACAAGCTGCCCAGGGCAGTGGTCACAGCACCAGCCTGACAGAGCTCAAGAAGCATTTGGACACTGCTCTCAGGCACATGGTCTGACCATTGTTAAAGTGTATATGATTTAGAAGATATTAAACAGTCTTACACGATCCTCCTTAAAGCAACTAAAGTATTATCTTTTAAATTAAGCACTTTGTGTGATCAGGTACTTTCAGTAGAAGGAAAAGAAGTGCAGTCTGCAGTACATCTCATTGGGTTTGACCTAATGTATCCAAGAGCAAGTGAGCTAAATATGAGCAAATACATTGGTTTTCTCAAGGTACATCAGTGGTTAAGCAGCTGGGAGAAAGTTCTTTAAGCTAAAGAGCCTTATAGCACACAAAAAATGTTTCAAATCATTGATTGAATGAGACTAACAAATTAAAAATGTTGGCCAGGAGAGTAATAAACTCCTAAACTTTCAGTTTTCTAAATTGATTGGTGAGAGCAAAAAACTATTTTGCAATGAACTTCAGTTAGTGTAGCAAAAGTGACGAGTGGTTGGTTTTTTGCCAAGTTATAAATGTATTACAAAAATACCCATTTTAACTGTGCTTTCTGTATTTTTTTGTTCTTAAAAGTCAGTCATTCAGAAAATATACAATTTTCTTTTTACACAATTCAATGTCTTGCCAAAGTCAGTTAGTTCTGTAAGTTGTAGTACAATATTCATATTGATTCTGCACATATGGAATCAGCTGCTATACTGAAAATAACTTGTATGATCTGTTCAGTTTACAAAACAAATAAAAAAGTAGCCCAGAACAAATATTCACATTTCTTTTCTATATTGTGTTGAATTTCTAATGAAGCTAATTCTAAAAAGAAACTATTTATCTTCATGCAATTCAGGTAAATCTCACGAAACTGTAATGAAAAACAATCACACTTTGCTCTGAAAAGGGAAAATGAGTCCTATTTATCCTATGCTTTTCCTTAATCAATTTCATAAATTTATACCTTAAATTTAGTGGAACAGATGTGCAGGAGCGGAAAAACAAACCGTATTTCTTTTAAGACGGATTGTCCAGAAGGTAAAATGTTTGGATTAGAAAGCAGGGGTAGTGCACAGAGTTGGTTGCAATATTACTCAAGTCTCATTATGTTTGCCTTGTCATGAGGAGAAACAATATTTAGCCAAGATTACTTTAGTATAGGTCATCCCATCATAAGCATACTCTCTTCCACCTACAGATACATTTATTCATGTATATCTATAACGGTGCCTTGTTCCTATGTTACCACAGCAATATATAAATCATCAGGTTAGTGCTATTCTGACTTTATTTCATGGGAATCTTTTAATGTATAATTTATAAATAACTTTTAAATTAAAAGACAGAATAGAGAACTGGAAAATAAGTATTGAGTTGAAGTTGTCTGTCTGAAGATGTTTCATTTGTTATGAAGCTTACGTCCAATTTGAGGGTGTTGTGGGGTGGGCGGTTTAATGATTTGTCTATTTTCCACATTTTTAATTTGGGTTGTTTTAATATATGGATCAGTTTGAACTCTCTGGAGTCTAAAAGTGGATAGCATTGTTAATGGGCATCAAACTTGCTACTAATTTTTTGGTGTCTTTTAACATATCCCGTCACCTGAGCCATTAAAGCTCAGCCATTAAAGCAGAACTCTCAGAAGATATATGCGTGCTTGAGTGTATTAACAAAGATAAGCAAATACTAAAAATCTGAAAAGCTTCATCAGACTGCAGTGGAAATAAGTTCATTTCTGCCAAAACTTTTCTTTTGGTTATTGGATATCAAAATAACCTGTTTCTTTGATTTCTTATAGTACTTTTCTTTCTTTTCTTTAAAAATAATCTTTGTCACTCCAGAAAATTTGTCAAGGAATTTTTTTGTTGGCTGTTGGGGGCAGTTTTGGACAGAGAACAAAGTTTTACTAAGTTTCAACATTTCTGCTGTAAAAGTCAAAGTCAGATGTCTGCTTCAGTCCAGCTGAGAATATATCAGTTATTTGGGTGAACTTGAAATGTTTTCTTTCCTGTAATTTTTAATAAAGCAACAACTGCAGTGCTCTGTATTTAATGTGGATAGCTCTTGTGGCTCTGGAGAATTATATCTTCCTCCACTCTTTTTAGTATTTCATTAGAGTTGAAGAAGTCTAACCACATGCCAACATGTTAAAATAAAGGGGAGGGGGATCGGGGGGAATGCTATTTAATGCTGAAATATGTTTCAGCAAACTAAACTGAAAAATTTCTTCAAAAATTTCTTCATTTTGGTCAAAAATGACTAAATTTTGATGATACTAAATCAAAACATATTTGAGTTCTTTTGTTGGGGTTAACTTCTGCATTAAAACTCTTCATTTTGAGTCTGATGTTAAATTGAATGTTATGGGGTGAGTTTCCAGATTTTGCTCAGTAGTGAATGGTACAGCTCATTCTGCATTGCTTCTCCGGTGTCTGTACAGTTGGGAATAAAAACCAGAAAAGCAACTCTCTGGGAACAAGCTGAGTTTTGAGAACATTACAGAAGGGTTTTGTTAGAAGTACTATTTACTAGTGATCCACCTGAGATCACCAAGTCACTGATAACAGTATCTATACAGAGGCATCTAATGTTATGCCTGACTTCTTAGTCAGAAAGATGAATAGTTCTCAGATGTGATTAACAACTGGTAATTGCAATTTTTTTTTTAACTTTGAAAAACAACCTTTTCTTCTGTCGAATTTATGGAAGTACGAAGAAGCATTCATTACCTACTGTTAAATCTGATTCTGACAAGTCATGCATTGCAAATATAATTCATGATCAACTATTATTTAGTAATCCTATATAATTTTTTTTGCATCTCATCCCATTTCTTGCACTGATGTCAAATTGTGATATAAAAGACAAATGGAGTTGCTGATCAATGACTAAAATACATGCTGATATAATCAAAATGGGATAAAAACAGAGGATCCGTTAAGAATGGATCATAATGTATGCTAGAAATTAAAATAATCAACTGTAAGATGCTGTAGTGTCATGAGAGATTTCAGTACATCTGTTTACCTTCCATTCATGTAAGGGAATCATGAATGAGATGGAATACTTCAAAACAGGAGGAAACATCTGAACTATTAAGCAATATTATATTTTGAGAAAAGACAACTTTTTGTTCTTTAATGTTTTCTCTTCATGTTGAACTGTTGCAACAATTTCCATGGCATCATGCAGGCCATCTTGTTTTTTCATATTGCGTCCTGTGAAGTGTCAGTTGACTGCCTTATTGGGCAGAGCATTATTTATGAGATACATTTCCTTCAGTTGTAGTTGGAAGGTCTCTATCAAACCATCCAACGCCTGTAATTCCTGATTGAATGGTCAATATTTCTTCATTTGTGTTTTAGTGAGGTAATCAAAACCATTTTGCCCCCTACATGTTGTGAAAAAATACCACATAATATAAACAGTTTTGTGTGATATATATGTATCTATTCACAACATCCTTAATGGTTACTTACTTTTTTTTAAGATACCATCTATTTTAATGGTTTTATATTAAACCTACAAAGACAGAGTTATTGGCCTATCCTTAAGACAGTCAGTGAATTATATCTAGGCACAAAGTGATAAGTAAAGATTTTCATTCTGGTCTCTGAATTTCCTTATAGCTGTGGCTTTGCTTGGACCTTTAACAATACTCTAATGCCAGGGACTGGGAAGCTGTGGTTTTATATGGACTAACGCACATGGCAGGGCTTTTACATTAGCATTATTTCTTTCAATGTGTTGTAGTGAAATTGTATTTTAAAACCAGGCAAATGATTGATGCTTTTATTGAACAGAGTAATTTATTAAAGAAATATTTTAGTCTGTTGACATTTCATCATCAAATAACAGTAAACATAATACACATTTCCCATAAGACCATTCTTGAGAGCCAAATATTTACCCCTCACTTATTCTAAAGGTAGCATTGGTGGATGAGGAGCTGGACATGAGCCAGCCATGGGCACTTCCAGCCCAGAGAGCCAAGTGTGTCCTGGGCTGCATCCAAAGCAGCGTGGGCAGCAGGGCCAGGGAGGGGATTCTGCCCCTCTGCTCTGCTCTGCTGGGACCCCACCTGCAGGGCTGCATCAGCTCTGGGGTCCCAGCACAGGAAGCACATGGACCTGCTGGAGTGAACCCCGAGGAGGCCACCAAGATCAGAAGATGGAGAACCTCTCCTGTGAGAAAAGGCTGACAGAATTGGGAGCGTTCAGCCTGGAAAAGAGAAGGCTTCAGGGTGACCTAATTGCAGCCTTCCAGTACCCAAAGGGAGCCTACAACAAAGATGGAGAGGGACTTTTTATAAGAACATAAAATGACAGGACAAGAGAGAATGGTTTTAAGCTAAGAGTAGGTTTACCTTAGGTATTAAAGAGTTCTTTTCTGTGAGGGTGGTGAGGCACTGGAACAGGTTGCCCAGTGAAGTTGTGGGTGCCCCACCCCTGGAAGTGTTCAGGGCTTGGAGCAACCTGTTCTAGTGGAAGGTGTCACTGCCCATGGCAGGGGAGTTGGAACTGGATGACCTTTGAGGTTGCTCCCAACCTAGACCATTGTATGATTCCATGATTGTAATAACTACTCTATGGGCAAGACAACAAAAAGATACGTTTAAAGATTACCTTGTTAACATAGAGTGGTAAGTCAGAAACGTGCCAAAACAAGCTTGGTCTCTACTTTGAAGTACTATTCTTAAAATTGGCATTTAATTTCACAGTACATCAATTGTCTTCATTTTAGTAATGAAAAAACTCTGAACTATCAAGCATGTCTTCCTGGAAATCTCTTAAAATTATTTGTTAGAATCTCTTGAATATAGAAGTGGTTAAAGTACATAAAATTTAAAACTACATAGACCATTTAACTATAAGTTAGTCCAACATGAGAATTACTGATTTTTTCAGATTCATATGGAAATCCTGAAATTCACAAAAGGTAAAGGATTTTCAAAGCCATTTTAATGTTAAAGATATTTATTGTAAATTGAGAGCTTCATATTTAAACTCACCTTTCTGATAATACACTAAAATTATTGAGTTTCTCTTGTTTCTTGGAAAAATTTTGAAAATACATACTATTTCACTAAGCTCTGGATACAAAATCAGGAAATGCAGTTGCTTTCTCCTTACAGAAGTTATCTTAGATCATTTATATTTCTGAAACTGAACATATAAGTGCTTTTTAATTATCATTAGTCTTTGTTGCAAGTTTGTTGGCAAGTGCCAAGTGATGCTGAGTGAGGATAATGGTTTAGCTCTGCTTTTCCAACATAGTGCATTTGGGACATTTATTTCAATTATTGTCCAGTTGTTTCACACTACACTTCTGGTTCACATATCTTTCTACATTTTTGTCTTTACAAAGAGAAAATCTACAATGACAGTATGTCACTTTCATCTCTCATGCCTCTTATTTTTTAATTATCCCAGATAGAGTGTAATGAAAAGGATTCTGTCTAGAAGCAGTATATGAAAGTAGTTGAAGATAGTCCTTTCTTCACACTTTGATTCTGATATCTGACACTTTGTAGCTTATCCGTACAATACATATTTTTGTTCTGTAAGTGACTGGACAGGTAAAACAAAGAAATTAAGTGTACACTTCTAGAATAGATGCTCTCTTTTTTCTCATTCAGTTGGTAGCTGACTGTAAAGAAAATTACCACTGTATGTATCTCTGCAATTCAGTTTTAGACATGCTGAAGCATAAATTCACTCACTATACAAACACAAAGTTAAGAACAGTAATAAAGTGTGTGCATAAAATGGGGTTTTTGCTGTCACATTTGATTCAGTTGCTATTGCTTTGTTCAGTTTTACTGTTAAATTTAGTTCTATTTGTAAGCAAAAAATGTTCAGCCCTACTGAGCTATTTTTACTGCAGGCAGGCTTGTTGGGGGTGGCAGGGATTGTGCTACACTCCACCTTGTCACACATTGCCTCTGCCAGGAAGTTGGTTTTTGGGCACAACCTCTCCATTGAGAATTTTGTGCCTTCACTTACTATGAGATTTGCTGTGTGCTTTATGAACTGCAGTATCCACAGTGAGTCCACTTCTCCAGGGGGGACAGACATAATGAGATGATCACCCGGTCCCAGGAACCTTTCATAAGCTATGTACTTTACAACCAGGACCTTAAGAAGAATTCATAAATTAAATTTAAAAAAAAAAAATGGGGAGAGGGTTGGGGTGTATGAAGTGCATGATTGGCATGGGTATTGCTTAAGATAATAATTTTTTTCCCCCTGAAAACTAGGACAAGGAACTAGTGATGAAGCTATTACAGATTTCTGAGGTTTGATGGTGGTTTCATTTCTTTCAACATACCTTTGATTGTTCTCTTTGCTTTAGGCTTGAGGATTAGGCAAGAGTAATCTGGATAACACTGAACCAGAAGACCTTGAGGTAGCAGTATGTGTTGTAAAAACAAAAAGTGAAATTAGAAAAGTTGAAAATACTTCTTCAATTAGAAAAGTTTGCCTGTCTTTATGTATTTAACTTCCAAGTGTAGAGAACCTTTGCAATTTGAAAATGTTAACTTTGGTAAGAGTCAGACAAACCATTATTATTTATGAAAAGTAAATTATTAAGCTATGTCTGTGGGCAGATAAGCATGGTTCAAGTTAATATCATTTATTTCAAAAGGAGATTTCTTTTAATCTCACGTTTTTTAAAACTTTGTTTTCCTGCATTCTGGATGACTTTCTGGTATCTCATTTTATAAATATATGTCATATTATACAGACATTTGTCTTTTTTCCTCAGGTAGAGAAAAGACATTTGAGTCTGTTTAATTTTATTAGCAGGGGTGATATCATTCCAGATTGCTTGAGAAAGCATTTTATATTAGTAGTTTCATGTACTACATTCAGAAAAGTGTAAGGTTTTGTCACTGTGTTTAATCCTCAGCTGCAATAAACACCTTCTTCTAACCTATTCGTTAAACATACCAAGTGGAATTTTAAAATAATTTAAAGGTCCTGCTGCTCTCACTGGAAGTTTTTTCTAGACCCAGTGCATTAGTCTCCCTGATGTGTTGGTGGAGGACAATACCTTGTCCTCAGCCTTTACTCTCCTAGGCTGGAAAGACCAAACTCATTTAGTCTTTCCTATGAACAACTATTCTTTTTCCTGGACAGTGCAGTAGCCTTGCTCCATATCTGGCTATCACATGTCTTTCTTGAATTATCTGTCTGCAGTTTCCACATAAGGACTAAGCAAGTCTTCAAGAAAATACAGTATTTCTAGATTTGTACTGAATATCTCTCTCCCAACACTCCATATTATTATTTTGCCCTTTCTTTAGCTGTATCGCTTTGTGTCCCTTTACTGATCAACCATTACATGGATTGATTGCTTATTCCTCTGGGAAAGCAAAGGGAAATACAATTTTTTTATTGCAGGCTTTATATCTGTGTATTGCTACCAAACTGTAGCAATATTTTGACCATGTTCCTGTTAAGTTGCAGATCATGTGCAAAAGTCAGATTAGTTACCTGCAGTAAAAAAAGTGGCTAACTTAAACAATTACTAAAAGATGTTTAGTTTAGTTTCTGAATCTTCACTATTTAAGACAACAAATGTTATTAGATTGGTCATGGCTTCCAGACAACGATACCAAAAGTTTAAAACTTTTCCGTTACTGTCACCACATATGCTTTTTTATTAGAATATTTTAAATTCAGGTTTATTAGATCTTTTTATTAAGCCTGTGGAGGAATAACCCCATGTGCTAATACAGGCTGGGGGGGCTGACCTGCTGGAAACCAAATCTGCAGAGAAGGACCTGGTGTCCATGATCCTGGTGGCCAAGAAGGCCAATGGAATCCTGGAGTGCATTAGGAAGAGCGTGGCCAGCAGGTCGAGGGAGGTGATCCTGCCCCTCTGCTCAGCCCTGGTGAGGCCTGACCTGAAGTGCTGTGTCCAGTTCTGGGCTCCTCAGGACAAGAGAGACAGGGAGCTCCTGGAGCGGGTCCAGTGAAGGGCAGCAAAGATTATGAGGAGGCTGAAGCATGTCTCTTACAAGGAAAGGCTGAGGGAGCTGGGCCTGTTCAGCCTCAAGAAGAGATGTCTAATAAGGGACTTCATCAGTATCTGTATCTGAAGGGAGGGTGTCAGAGGATGGATACAGGATCTTCTCGGTGGTGCCAAGTAGTAGGACAAGAGGCAATGGGCAGAAACTGATGCACAGGAGGTTTCACCTGAACATGAGGAAGAACTTCTTTACTGTGTGAGTGACCGAGCACTGGAACAGATTGCCCAGAAAGGTTGTGAAGTCTCTCTCACTGGAGATATTCAAGAACTGCCTGGACATAAACCTGTGCCACGTGCCCTAGGATGACCCTGCTTGAGCAGGGAGGTTGGACCAGATGACCCACTGTGGTCCCTTCCAACCTGACCCATTCTGTGATTCCGTGGGGTTTTTTTAATTATATATTTACACAATAGCAATCTAAATACAGTATCTGGCTTGGGTTTGTTTTGCTTTTTTTAAAAATGGAGTGAAGTTTGGATTCCTCTAACATAAATCTTGCAACTCCTGCAATATATAAGTAAGCTATTCAGCAATTGCACAATTGTACCTAAATGCCCATGGGGAAAAAGATCGGGTTTTATTCATAGTTTTTTATAGTCATAGGACAGACTTCTGTGCAAAGTAAACCAGAATGAAAGGATTCAGATTATTTTACCCACAGTGATGACATGTTACTGCCTGTATTACCTCACAACATGTCACAAGACATCATTACATGCTACTGAGTTTTATTTCATTTATTCCAGAATCTCATCAAGGCACTTCAGTTTAAGTATATCAAAAATTAAAAAATCATTCAGTACCACAAAGCTCTTTAAAGTCAGATTTCCATAAATTTGCACAGTACTAAACACTGGCAGTGTTAAGCAAATGAGAGCAAATAAGTCCATTAAAGTGGAAACGTTACTTAAGCAAAGAGAAGCTGTTCTATACCACTTCTATCACTTTCTATGTGGTCTGACTTAATTTTTTTTTAATTAAAGAATGGTTCAAAAGTTCCTGTAGATAATCAAGAAATTATAAATTAATTTTTAATTCTTATTTTTGCTGGTTCAGCTGGAACTATAGTTCTCTTAATCTCCTGAATTTACCATTTTTCTGCTGTTGCCATAGTGAAATCAGGTAGAACAGGCACAGCTGTACTTCTTCTCTTTGAACTTAACTAAAAATAATGCTTAATCTATTGGTATGGCTTTAGAAATAGCTTTTAAAAATGTTAATGTGGATTTAGCAACTGTGGAAACAGATATTCTGACCTCAAACTGGAAGTCCTATTTGCCCTCAGCAAAAATGTAATACCTCTGCAAGGTTTCCTTTAGCAGTTCATCCTAGTGCTTTAGGCCTAGGGAGGCTTGAGGGAAAAAAAAGTATACAAACCGGCATCAGTTTGTACATCTTGATGTCATGTACTTCTGAGCAGGAAAGGACTTTAGGGCACCTGGGTTTTGTGACTCATCAGCTTGTTTTTGTAAACAAGGCAGAATATACCACACTATTTCAAGTGGTAATCTGTTTGCATCACTATAACCTGATGGAAATAACTTTGTCACTCAGTAATTCTGCATAATAAAGACTTGGTACTGAAAAGCTCCAGATACCATTGAGGATTCATCTCACTCTTCAGCAAGATGGTGCCAGACTTGCTTGGTATATTTGTATTGGTGTGTAGTAATGTGTAACATCTAACTGAGCTATACTGTGCTGTGCACAAATCTGCAAAGTTGCCTTCAGCATAGAAATACTGATTTGTAAAAATGTGATACCTCAAAGGTACAGAAAGACATTTTGAAATCTTTGGCAAAAGTCAGAAGTTGATATGGAGAGATCCTAGAAGTTGAAGTAGTTGAAATTGCATAAATATTCACTGACTGTTAGATGAGATGAAGTTGTTCTCTCTTGCCTCTTATTTATCGGCTCTATTTTCCTCTTTTTGGTGTGTGTTTTTAGGGTTTGGTTGGGGTTTTTTTATGCCTTCCAGTTAATGATGGTCTAGCTTGAACAGACAGGAAGACCCCCACCTCTTTTGCAAGAGTGCTATAAACTGAGGGGACTGACAAGAATGTTTTTATTGTCTATATTGGTCTTCCATTACTCAGATCAAGTTGAAGGTGTCTTCAACATATTCAGTAGTCTGTACTGAGGTCGGAGCAGATGGAAACCTTATGTCAGCACCTCTTCTTAAGCTGCATTATGGCTGTTCCTGACGTGGATTTCTGTGAGACACAGCTTTCTTGAGAGGTTCCTGTGGAATTCAGGAACCATTTTTAACTACTGTCCTTCCTTACGTTTTGAATGCATGGTGTTTTTTGATATTGCAGTCACAAATAAAAGCACAAGATTGGAAAATAAACACTTTAAGAAACGAAAAAAATCCCTGCAATTTTTGGCTAACAAGGGAGAAGGAGAGACAGCTGGTCAGAACAGATACTAATCTTATCATTTAATTTACTTACACTGAGCTTTTATGCAATGTAAGAACCAAAAAACAACGAAGTGGCCATGGTCAGGTGGAAGTTAGCCAAGTCTCAGAAAGGTTAGTAAAACTCATTATTCATGACGTTTCAAGCTGCTTACTCAAGCTTAATTTATCTTTGAAGGGAAAAGTGGTGTTTATTTTTCTTCTTATTGTTACTTTTATTTTCTATTACTTTTGCTTTTGTCTTAAATGGAACAGAATTGAACAGGACTAGCAGCTCAATAGGTCACACTTTTTTCTGTTTTGTTTAAAATGAGACTGCTAGTGCTCTTTGATGCCCTTAGATGTCTGCCAACCAACAATGTTCATTTATCTAGCAATCTAGCAATTGCATGGCAAAGAGAAAAGGAAAGGAAAGGAAAGGAAAGGAAAGGAAAGGAAAGGAAAGGAAAGGAAAGGAAAGGAAAGGAAAGGAAAGGAAAGGAAAGGAAAGGAAAGGAAAGGAAAGGAAAGGAAAGGAAAGGAAAGGNAGGAAAGGAAAGGAAAGGAAAGGAAAAAGGAAAGGAAAGGAGAAAGGATACAAGAATATGTATTTCAGCTGTCTTCCACTCTTCCACTGTTTTCAACATGTATTTGTATGAAGGAAAATGTTAATACTATGTGATTTTATCATGTTGCAGGCTTCTGCCTCAGTTCTTGTCAGGCACAGATTGTAACATGTCACTGGCTAATTCAACTAATCTGCCATTGCTTTTAAAACTTCGCACGTGATAGCATGTTCCTCTGATTCTTCCTCTCCCTCCTTCTGGTCTCACTTACATTGCCATGTACATTTTTATGTCTTCCTTTTGAACGTAATTCTGTACCTTGCTGGTGAGCCCAAAAGAGTTCAGTGTGTAGTAAGCAAAGCAAACTGAAATGCAATTGGGTTTAGTGTTGGTATATACTGAGAAGGAACAAATAACTTGTAAATAAATCTAAACAGCATGACTTTTTCAGAAGGTGCATGCAATAGAGCTCTATGTGTAGGTGTATAAATAGTTAAGGAGAAAGAAGGCAGAAAAGAGAAGTAGATTTCTTTGCTCATCCCCAGTTATGCACTTACTTCACCTAATAATGAATGTAACACTACAGATTGCCTTGGTGGTCTCTTAGAGTCTCTGGAACAGTCTCCAGCTTTCACCATGTGAAAATATCTCTTCTGGCAGACTGGATATTTTGCAAGTGATATATAAGACTTGTGTATCTGAGGATGCACTTCTTTCTGAATAACAACTAAATCCCAAATTATTTTCAAATACAAAGTGGGGCGGGACCAGCTTGGATTGAACAGACACTGGATATATGAATCAACTGAGAGACAAGTTGAGGAGCCTGAGGCATTAACAATAAGTGTGTGCCAGGCACAACTGAAGTTTGCCAGTGGATTCCAAAGGCAGTGAGAATATTCAAGGTCAGAGGAGGTGTTTGCCTTCCTTCTGGGTGGGCATCGAGTGCCACAGTAATGGGCAGTAGACATATCAGTTCCTTTTTCATCTGTTCCCTGCTTAATACAAACAGGTGACCTACATTTTGAGAGACAGTAAATTTAAGTACAGCATCACGCATGAAATGCTTCTGCCTGTCAATTATGGGCAATAGCGTGTTTGGTAGTTAACTGCTAAGCAGCATTGTGTGGAGATACTCAGTATGATTTACTATCTGGTCTTCTCATTCTCTGATCTGGGAAGTCGGAACCACAGATGAGTTGTCCTCAATTTGTTAATTCATCTGTTACCGTGTTTGTTTTATTGCATATTTGTGTATAAGGATTTGAAGATACAGAATTGTCTAATAAGTCTTTCAAAATGTCTTGAGATAGCTTTAATGCTGGCTCCACAATTTATGCTCAGCAAATACTAAACATGCAGGTATATAGTGCCTTTATTTAGCAACATTTCTGCTATCAAAATTTGCTGAGCAACTTTTCTGATTAGTGTGATTCTGTTTTGCAATAATTATTAAATGAAAATCTAATGCTGTAAGAGCAGTTCTGCCTCCTTGGTTAAATGCACTTTTGGCATATCCTATCACTCTGGTGAGCACTGACATCAGATAAACAGCTGCACAGAAAGAAAGGATTACTGCAAAATATGAGGCACTCACAGATTATTCAGATATCATCTTGCACTGGCCTTAGGATGGCCTGTTACTTTCAGCCCTAAAAATAAACAACTGTTAATCACCTAGTGGCAACATGAGTTGACCGGCACTTGTGGCTGCCTGGACTTCAATCTAACAGTACTCAAAGGCTTTTCTCATGTGTTCTGTCACCCAGGATAAGAGGTAGTTTGCAGCCAAGGATTCCTTTGGGAAGGCTGCTGTGAGTTCAACAAAATGTTTGAAATAACCTCAGTAACTCCTCTCAACCAAACAATAGTGGCCTTACATCCACAGTCTCTGGAGAGCAAACTAATGGCATGAGGTTTTCTAAGGGAAACTGAGTAACAAGCAAGAACCTCAAGAAGCAACATTCCTTGCCTGGATTTAATCAGCAGTGATGCTTTCAGCAACAGTATGTGGAATAGTTCTGCAGTGCAAGCAGCCATCTTTGTTCCCTGTTAATTCAAAGAGTACCACCATTCTTGCAGTGTCTTGACTGGTAAATACAAGTAGCACAACTTAAAGCAGAAGAAGCACTGCTTTAGTAAACTGGTCCTCAAATTGCATGTTGTAGGATTGGAAGGGTGTTGCTGTTTTGAACAGGAACATATTAATGGACTTGCAAAACAGTGGACAATGAAACAGTGTCCTAACCCTGAATTATGAAAGACAAATACATAGATGGCACACCTAACATAGAATAGAATATTAGACTTTCTCCACCAGAATGGGAATTTTGAAGCTTCTGAAAAAGAAGATGTAGAAAGTTTTTCTTGTATTGTGCCTTTTGGATTTTAGGGTTTTCTGGTTGAGCTTCTTTTGCTTAGTTGTGTCCCTCATCCAGGGTGCCTGAAGTCACTTTGCCCTGTATTGAAATGGTTAACTGGTGTAGAATCCTTGTACTTCCCAGAATATTGCGTTTATCTCCAGATTACCAAATAACATACCTGGAGCACTATCTCTTATCTCTTTTAGCCAGATACTGGAACTATCTTTCCAGGCAGCCAAAATGCATTGTTTTCCAAGGTTCATACCCAAGTGATCCCCACTAGAGCCAGAAAAAGCCACCAGTGTGCACTCACAGCCCAGAAGGCCAAGTACGTTGTGGGCTGCATGAAAGGGTGGTGAGGCAGTGGAACAGGTTGCCAAGAGAGCTTGTGAATGCCCCATCTCTGAGAGTGGTCAAGCTCAGGTTGGATAGGATCCTGAGCAAACTGGTCACAGTGGGTGGCACCCCTGCTTACAGCAGGGGACTTGGAATTGGATGATCTTTAAGGTCCCTTCCAACCCAAACCATTCTATGATTCTGTGAAAAAACTGTGGCCATTATTTCCATTAAACAGTCCAGCAGTATAAGAGTTAAAAATCTCTTTTCTAAAATGTTGATGGACGTACCATGTTAATTTTCGGTACATCAGCCCAATCCTGCAGTGCAGGCGTAGGGTCACCTTGTAGTGAGTCACATTTTAGAGCACAAAACCTTACAATCTGATGTGCAAAGAAAGCATCTACCTGATTTTTGAACATGCTGAGACTGAAAGAAAAACATGTACCTTAAGTACACACAACCACTTGAGAGTTGAGCATCTGGAATACTGCTAATAAACAAAACAACACCAAAAAAAGGTATCTTTTAGTAAATATTAGGACATGAACCAACAGCAACTGAGAAATTCAAAGTTCACTCAAGGCTCTCTCCTCTTAATGACAAGCTGCCTTGAAGCCAGTATGTGTTTTCTTTCTCACTCACTGCATCAGTCTTCACTTAGAAAGCCTTGATCCTTGTAAATCACTGTAACCTTAATGTTATTTAATCATAGTTTTTAAAAGTTAATTTCCATGAGAACTGTTCTTCTTAAAAAAAGTCTAACTTGTCATTGAGGATTATAAAAATCCTTTATTTGCCTGGAGAGCAGTACTCAGATCTGAATGAATAAGTATAAGTGAAGAATGTGTTTCGACAGTTTGTTTATTAAAAATGTACTATGCAGCTAAAAGTTACATTGTATTTATAATATTTTAATGACAGTGACTTGCACAGTTTCTGGTGCAGTCTATTAATATGCATTTAAAACTGTGCTGTGGAAAAGTCTAAAATATTTTAAATGCCCCCTTATGTCCACAATAAATATCACTTGATTTGTTTTATTTTTCAAAATGCCAAAAGCAATTAAATCATATTATAAGCTTGATGAAATGCTTGATTGAAGTTTTAACAGTCTCATTGCAGAGGTAAAAAGATAACTAGTGTAAAAAAAGCTCATTAAGATTTAATCACATCAGACTGAGGTGTAACTGTAGAGACAGAGGCCTGATATTATTTTCCATCCACCTTTTTTTCACCCGACAACTCCAACTTCCACATCAACTGCATACTATATCAGTTTCTGGCATTCATAGAAATGCCTACCTTTCTCAGCCCAAAGGAATTCCCACTTTTGAGTCAAAACCTCCTTGTAAATGGGAGTCTCACAAAATATTAGTAGACTTTGATTTTTTTCCTTGTCGTCAGTAAAAATAAGACTTCCCCCAACTACTGTGGTAACATCAAAGCTTAAAGCAGATTAGGTTTTAGTTGCTTAATTTTACTTCAAGTAACATGAACTGGATGCCTGGATCCTTGAGACATTATGCTGCTAACGTCTGTGTGTGAGGCATGATGTAGTACTTGTTCATGCCATGGACAAGTTTTCTGATACCTTTACAAGTATGTGATCAGAACTTGTTAAACTTTCTTGAGCCACATTTGCATGCAAATTTATTTATTATTTTGCAGTTGCTACTGTTGGAAGTCAATGTTAAGTAACTTAAGGGAGTTGGGCACAAAAATGTTGCAGCTTTATGGATTACAGGTTAAGGATCAGATTTTTAAAGCAAAAATTATCATTCAGTTACTTGATTTTGCTAAGTACTGGATTTTTTACTCCTTTCAACCAGATGTGGTAAAGTCAAAGTATTACACAAAGTGCTGTGTGTGTGTCATTGGATCTCAAAATTCTGTGGAGGATTTGCAAACTCACAGGAATGATTAAAGCCCCAGCGTTATCTTTAAATTGCATTCAGAGTTTTTAAAATGCATTGTCTTCATGCACAAATACCTTTATTTGATTTTAAAACTTTGTGTAAATGAACGGTAGAAAAAATACCTTGTTATAAACCATTCTGAATTAGGACTGCAGTAGCTGTTTAAGTGGAAAGTTTCTTGCTAATCGAAGTACATTTCTGAGCAGTGGCTCTTAAATGTTTGCCAAGATATATAATGTTGTGTCATCAGCAGTAGAAAACTGGTCTAGACATAAGGAAGTTGGCTGACTTATGCCAACTGACCTTATTCGAAAATGTGGTCTGTAGTTGTTGCCTAGTAGCCTAGCTCTGCCAATTTCTAAATTTCTTCCGCTGACATAAATGAGACTTCTACAAGTACACTAAAATAAAGCTGAGTGTCCTTAAACAGTAAACCTCTTATGTATTATTATAGGGGAAGTTAATTATTTTATCCTCAAGGTTTGTTAGTACTACAAGTAAAACCTGTTTGCTCACAACTGTGATTCTGAAGAATGATGTTACATTGACTTGTAATAATTTATTTGTAAACGTTTGTAATTCCCCTTTCCCAGAAAACAAGTAGTGATGTGCAAATGGTAATGCTCTGGTTTGTTCCTTACTTAAAAACAAGGAGACAAAGACAGCTTTTTAGCTGGCATTGAAAAGTGAGGGACGAGAATGCAGTCCTTAAAAGACACATTCAGGTGTGACCTTCATAATTAAAATCATCAACCAGGTAGACTGTTATATGTTTGTAACATGAATATTTGGCTGAATCCATTTGATAAAATATTTGTTTAAATGCACGCACATTAGAAATAATAATTCATATGCCAGCATTTGTTTGTGAGGGTCTGTTGGAATTCACATTGTTTACATTATGCTGAGATGCATATAGAATATCTATAACAAATAGACTAATAATAAATGAAGTGAACATTTATATAAAAACAATTCCAAGTTCTTTTACATTTCTGTTCAGTATCAGGCAGTGTGTTGAAAATGCATTTTTCATAAATGTACTTTTCATAAAACCATATACAAGGCTTTGTGATGGTGAAAAAATCACCTCACAACAGTCACATGTCTAGGCAAATCCTTAGAAGCTGGTATGGACCTCACACAGACATTCCAGAAGAAAAGACTTTACTAGAAAGCGGTGTTTCTTGAAGTGAAGTAGAATATGTGTGAGGCTACTAGGCCACTTTGATAAATAAATAATAATCTTTCTTCTGTTCTAGCACAAAACTGGTTCAACTGGAGGGCAAGTTAAACCCAGATTCATATTTTACTGAGTTGTTTTCTTTCCCTTTTTTTTAAGTGATCCCTTAGTTTGTTGTTGTTGTTGTTGGAGTTTTTTCTTAAGACAAAGAATCATTTGTCTTTGGGTTGTCTGAATTTTGCCTTCTGGCTTTACAGTACATCTCTGTGAAACTCCTTTGCAAGACAAAACTCAGTGTCCCAGGATTACCAGTGTACTACTTTAACTATGGTTTTCTATCAAAATTTGTGTGATTAAACAGAGTTCCTCTGAACAATCTAAAATTAGTGCAAACCTGACCTACTTATAGCAAATAATATTGTCAGATGTAAGTTTTATCTAAAGAACTTGTTGAGACTGCAACTATATTTAACTATACTCAAATTGTATTTTTCTATCTCAAATGTTTCAGTTGATTCATTGAAAGACACCACCTGCTGCCGTTAGTACTTAGACTAAATTTAGTCATCTATATCAAGCCTAAATTAGGCCTAAAGTAATCCACGAGCTTTTGTAATACTGCTCTCCTCTTGCCATGCCTTGGGATCATGAGCCTGTCTGCCTCCCTTGTGGCACTTCTGATGCTTATATCCCAAGTGCAGCTGAGTTGGCTTTGGCTGCCTTGTAGTCACAACTTCTAATGTCAGAACTGGACAGTGACTAAACCAGAATTTATAGAAGGGTAGCTACCTATTTATTGGTTGATTTTTAAGTAAACTGATGCAACCTGTGTGGACTACTTTCACTTGCCGTGTTTATTATGTTCTGAAGGAAGCTTGCCTCTGTATTTTCACTTCATTCTATTTTTACTGCATGGAATTAACCAAACCTCAGTTACTTGGATTTCTTTTCAGCTTTAAAAAGAAACCCCTTATAAAAGTAAAGTTCTAAAAGCAGTACTTTACCTGGAATAGCTGAAACTACAGTTGTTGTATAACTTCTGGACACGTTCCTTCACACCTAAGAGCTAAAGACGGGGAGAAGGAATACAAGCGTATTTTCAGGGATTTATACAATTTTTCTAAGCAAGAAGAAAATCTATAGGAGTCCAATAGTTTGTTAAATTCTAAGGTTGATTTTCAGTTTAAGCCTAAACTTTCTCCAGTGTGTCTTTCATATGGCCTGTCTTGTATCTATATAATCTTAGAACCTATTGGTACATTCGAAATTTTTCTATGCTCCGCAGAGCTAATGAATGTGTCCCCTTTTCCATAGCAATACCAATAGCATTCTGTCATTTTAGTTCATTCTCCAGTGTAAACCACAGTCAGTCACTTAACTTGTTCAATGTTACAACTGATACAAGAACTCAATTACAAAGCTTTACTTTGTAATTCTGAGCACTGACTTTAGTTCCTCAGGGTGTCCTATCTCCACTTCGGAGCCACCCAAATTAAAAAGTATAGTTCTTACTTTTAGGTTACATTTCCCTACGTCATTCCCTTACACAAAAAGGTTAAGTGTCTTTTCAAATTAAGGCAGCAGTAATTAGCCAGTGACATTGTTTGTGGTTTGCCAACTCTGGGCGTTAATGAGAGAGAAATTAGCACTTAGCAGCAGGAGTTCCTGATAGTCAGTGGCAAATGCTTAATGTGCCAACAATTTAATTTTGGTCTTAAGTACTGCACTTAAGTGCAGTAAACAGAAGTACGGCATGGGTTTTTATGTGGACATACACATGAGCTTTGTGATACAGAGCTATAATAGTACGAATGACACAATAGAGTTGAAAAAGTGCAACCTAGACAGCACAGGGCAAACGGTTTTGCTGAACACCACAGTCAGAAGCAGAATTGATGGATGTTTTCATGCCAAAGATGTACTTGCTCCTGCCATTAACAGTCTGCAGGTGGTGTTGTATATAATTTTATTATCAAATTTGGTATTTCTGAACGTAATTTTTTAAGCACCTCCAAAATTGTGCTTGAGCTGAGGTGATTTGCTCACAAGACATAAATTAGCCTTTTGAGGTGTCTCAAACTAATTATTTTATTTAAAACTACAGTTTCAAAAAATAGCTAAACAAATTACTTAAGCACAGTTCCACATGCATTTTATGGTGGATGGGGGATTCAGACTGCCACACAGCAAAATGAGCCTTTCAGAACTTGGGTGAGCAGCTGCTCATTAGCATCAGGATTTTACCTGGCACATGTGTTCATAATGAGTAACTACTTGCATATATTTCATACCTTCTGCCTTGCACAAAATAGCCCATTAGAAATGTGAGGTCTGCTCCGTATCTTTTGGGGATTTTTGCTTTTAAAATAATTTTGTTTAGTACGTAAGTACATCCCCGTCCAACTACCAATTTCTGTATTTGCTAGATGTGGAAACAGATGCGTAGTCTGTGAAGGGACAAAAGTAGGGGCCCCTCCTGGATCAGCAAATTCCTGTCTCACCAGAGGTTGGAGCATCAGTCCTTGGCCTCACTTGCCTTGGCCCCTCGCTCCTGCTTGGGTCTCTGGGCTTGTGGGTGCAGTGAGGTTCTGCGTGTTTTGGCCCCACAGGACCTTAAGCAAAGGACAATGGAAAGAAGTCCACAGAAGCTGAAGTTGTTGGCCAGCCAGACAAAATTAGGAATTGGTATAGGCAGCATCGTCCTTCATATTAGCCACTTTTTAGTCTGTGCTGTATTTATTGCCAGACGTGTTAGGATATGTTACCTAGTACGACCAGATGTGTCAGAATTTTAACCTTTCAACTTTCAAATATCACTTTTCAGTTGCAAAAAGCATATTTGCCAGTGTGGCCTCAGCTATGCTGAGGGGTAATTTACTCTGCCACTGAACTATGGCCACTTGGAGGTTGAAGAGTAGTAGCCATAGACCAAAATGTTACAATTCTCTGCAGCAGTTGCAGGCAAAAGAGTACCACATCTAATTGAAACTGTAGGAGGAAGCCACAGGGGTTTCTTCTTCCTTTGATGCCTATTCCATTACACGAGCACATCAAATAGAGTTTTCCCCGCTTTGTTGGAAAGAAACCACCCTCATGAAGCCAGTCTGGCACTACCCATGGCTTTGAGTGCTTGTATTGTCTGCTCAGTGCACATTTAGGTTACCGTGCCTCCCCCCAGCACATATTTATTATAATTAAACGTTAACAAAAATTGGCTACCATATTGGTTGAGTCCTGAGTACAACTCTGCATATAAACCATTACATGACATTCTACTGAACTTTTTCTTGTACAGACAGTACCTAACAGCTCATCCTGCACTGTTGGTTTTGGCAAGTTCACTACAGCATATAATAAATCAAGGAAAGAAAAAGCTTTTTGGCCTAATGTTGTACAGACTGCTGTAATGTTAGACTACAGAAAGCAGTTCTGTTTTTAGACATCCTTTTACTAACCCAACATTCATAATTTATGATTCCACTGTAAAATTCCTGCAACACTACACCAGAAGTAGTGCTGCCCTTTAATTAAGTGCTCTCAGTAGGAAAAACGTGAAACTGATGTGCAAAACATATCGCAGTACACAGTGATTGATAGTGATTACTTCTTTATGAACCCAGCCTGAAGGTCTGAACTTCCTGATGGGTAAAATAGTCTGTGGGGCTACTTCCTGAGATCGCCTAGTGGGGATCAGTCAGTTAGCAATATCTGAGGAATTCCTGAGGCACATGTCAGAGACATTACAACACAAACTTTCTGTTCCTTCTGTATTGTGCTTTATGTTAATAATTACCTAAATAATAGGTCATTGTAGAGATTATATTTTAAGGATTCATTGTTATCTTCATGGCATTATAATTTGAATGAACTGGGATGTGTAAACCCTTGTCTTTAATGTCTGCACACACAAATGTAAAAGAGCAGAGTGTGGGTCAGAAGAGGTTTCTCTATATATCACAGTCACTGAATGTTATTTAGTATTTAATACATAGGCATTTTTTACTGATGTGCAAAATATTCAGAAGAAAAAACTGAATCTCTGATGTGGATTCTATGAGTCTCTAAATAGCATTTTTATTAATGGAATCAGGACTATTGACATCAATCTATTGCACATTCAAAATTTGAAAATTAAATCAAGGTTAAATACTCCCTCCAATTTTGCCAGGAAATTACCAGATTTGTGTTGGAATCACAGAGGTGGGAAATTGAAATTCCCCCTAATATGGTTACATAAGTTCATTTTTCTTTTTTGTTTGATAGATTTGGCCCTGGATTAGTCATCTACTGGTACGGATTTATTGAAGAGTTGGACTGCCATCGTGAACGTGGTATCCTGCTAAAAGACTGCTTCCCTACTGACATTGTGACTCTGCGACACAGCGTGGCTCAGCGCTGATGTTGGGAGGAAGAGGTAAATCCGGAAGCAATTTTACTCTCCTGCAGTGTAAACTAATGGCAGCATCTGCCCTGAACTTCAGCTGAACTCCTGCTGCCCGCCCTTATGCTACTGCTGCTTTACACAAACATATCAAGAGTTTCTGTTTTGCTTCAGACCTCTGTTGTGATCAGCCAAAAAAGGCAGACACAACCCACTCATTATCAGCAGTTCTGTCTCTGTCAAACAGCTAGTTTCGAGATACTCATAATCTTCCTTCCTTCCGGATGGCTTCTTCAGGCATTCTAAACAAAGACAAAAAACGCAGAGGCTGAAAGGTGGAGCTTCCACTTCTTATCCCTGTTACAGAGTCACCTATAAAATTAAGTGCTTTTTATGAATTCACTATGTACTTGCAGTGTGACTAAAACACCTACAGTGATGGGGAGATTTGGTGAAGACCTTTGCTTCGGGGCTTAAAACAATATAATGCAAAGCTGGTAAAGCCCAAGTGGTAAGAGAGGATCATGGATACAGTAAATAGCGAGATTTTGAGATAATAATTGGTGTATATGTTTTGTCACTATCTGATTGTTAAAATCAACAATGGAATCCCAAGTTAACAGTTAATAAATAGGGGCTTATGAGAGGGGGTGAAAGTGAAGAACACAGGTTTTATTTATGTATATAATTCTGTGAAGTTTGGGGGTAGTTTGGGGGAGGTTTAGTAAGGGGGAGGGTTTTTTAATGACTCAAAAATAACTTGAGTTTTGTCTTTTTCTCTCTCTCACTCCCAGGGAATCCATACCTAGGAATTTTTCTCTTAGCTGACTAAGGACTGTCTTTACCCCTGTAGGTACTGTAACAAATTTCTGGCACAGTGAAGTCCAAAAGAACAACGTGCAGAAGCTCTGTATGTGGATTATTTTTAAAGGAGTTTACCATCCTGGTGTTCAAAAAGGGGAATTTTAAAGAAATATGAAACAGTGCTTCATACTGGATCAGTTCCACAAGACAAATAAAGCACAGAAATGGACAAAAGTTTCCTGCGTACTTCTTTTCTTGTAAGAGCCTTGTTTTTCTCTTGTTAGAACCACCAAGATCAGAAGTTCATTGAGGTGGGTGTTAACCCTTCTTGAAGTTTTGAGTTCACACTCTTTATTTTCCATCCACATTGCCACTCAGAGGGGCAAGGTTGGGTCTCAGGTTTCTGCTCTCAGATGTGTTTTAGTGACAGCAGCTTATTGGGCTTGACACACTTCAATACTCTTTTCTTTGCTAACTGTCACTCAGGAAAGGACAAAATATTTTAAAATGTCAGTGAGAGGTTTACATGTATTCTTATCATGTTCAGATTTTCTGAGAAGAGCAGCTATGGATTCTGTTGTAGAATTAAAAGTCTGATAACAGTCTCCCTAAAGCACAAGTTGATGACCTTTTCCAGAAAGAAAGGGTCTCTAAAACATTACAGTGCATATTCATCACCTTTTTTTAGTTGAGGTGATACTTTGTGTATGTTTTCAAAAATCACGTGTAGACTTTCTATAGTCTTGACGTGGGTGGAAAGGATATTAATCCTATTCAGGAGTTTTTCAGCTGTAGTTTTCAGATGCATATACAGTATTTTTAATTTTTAGTTCTTACCTTAACACTTTCTGGTAAGTTTCAGACAGGAATTTATCATTTTGACTAATCTTTCATTTTCAACAAAAAATATCTTTAATGTTCTAGTACTCTGTCCCTTGCTGCAGAGATAAACTAGTATTGCTCCACTATAGAGAGTTATTATTGTACAGAGATATTTTCCTGGGTTTGAATGTGTTATAGTGAAGAGGTTTATTTAAAAAAAAATATTCAAACACCTGTAACTCATTTATGTTCAACTATTTAAGGTATTGCGCCAAGCTTATTTTACCTGACCAGCTTTAAGGATTTGCCCATAAAGATACACAGAAGCAATCTGTGAATGTACCTGCCTGATGCTGTACACAAGCTACATTCAAGGTGTTACTACCCCTAGGACTTTTAACTATGGTTTATGTTAGTAGAATGTGTAAAATCAAGAAGACAATAAAAAAGAAGAAATAACTGAACATTATCATAGAAAATTCAGAAGTAATGCTTGTCTGAGTGAAATGGGTTTTAAAGGCAAACGGAATTTCTTTTAGCTATTACATATGCTTTCTGTTGTATGAAATCATTTAAATCAGCTTTTATATGATACACTAATGCTGCTTTTTCTTTTTGAATAAATTAAATTTATCTGCACAGATGTTGAAAATTCTGGTAACTCCCATCAAAGCTTTGCTTTATTTGTTTTTACATTAAACAAATTTATGTGGAGACACACAGATAAATCAGGTTAGGCTTATATTTGTTTATTTATTCCTCTACCTAATGCTGCGATATAACAGGTTGAAAAGCAGTACAGCTGTCTTTAATCAGAGCTTTGAACTCATCTTCATATATTGCCCACTTAAAGAATCTTTGTATTAGAATGAGGATGAAATTAGCCACAAAAGTCTATATACTGTACTAATTTAATTCCATGCTATCAAAAAACTTTGCCACTACAAAAACTAAGTTGTGTCACTATTTTAAATGCTGAAAGCAAAACATAAAAAAAAAATTAGGACTGTTTTGTTATTACTACTTG
>WEKY01055469.1:0-10804 GCA_013390045.1 Picathartes gymnocephalus
GAAAACTCTTTATGTGTGGTACACCTTAGACCTTGGTTCAAAGTCAGTTCACATAGAACAGCAAACCAACCCAGAACAGCAAACTTACCAAGAAGAGTAAACTAACCCAGAAGTGCAAATTAACCCAGAACAGCAAACTGACCCAGAACAGCAAACCAGCCCAGAACAGCACTGCCTAAAGTTAGTCAGAAAGAAACTTCCTATACAAACAGGAACTTTTATCAGACCTTTCAAATGCTACACTCAAAACTGCAGAGAATTGGGTACACATGCTCCAGAATAAGTTCTTGGATGAACCTGGTTCTGGTATTCCTCTTTTTCAAGGCAGAACCCCCAGACTGACTTAAAGATGTAGAAAGTAGTGTTTGGGTCTAACTGTATATAGTAGTGTCTAGAATTTCCTTATAAACGGGGGGCACTGGTTCATCTCCTTTCTGTGCTGTGGAGAGGCACACATAGCAATTCAAACGAGGATGAAAGCACGTTGCCTGCTGTGGGGTGCAAACCAGTGGTAGGTGCCTGTGGCAACCCAGGGACATCCCAGTGCAAACAGGCTGAGGACACATTCAAGGTCTGCTGGGACAAGGGCATAGTTTATAAGAACAAGTGTTATGCAAGCCAGAAATTCTGGTCCCTATTTCTGTGATGCCTAACATTTTTGGTGATTAAAGTAGCCACTGGAAAACAAATGTTACAGCTTATGTAATACGATTTCATATGGGAGTGAGAATCTGTACCTGCTCCAGGACACCTGAGCTCACTGCTGCACTGATGTACTGTCCTTGGTTTCTCTCAGTCCTGCACCAGTCTTGACTCATGCACTGCAGTGAAGTGGTTAGGCTAACAGCTATGAGATGGGAGGGAACATTTAGATATGTAGAAGCAAAGAGAGGAAAGGAATTTCGTTTTGTTATGTAACAGGTGACCCTGCTTACTGGTGGAAATGTTTTCCTCCTCACAAGCTCTCAGTGATCATTTTAAATGAGGGCAATTTAACAGTGTGTTCTGAACAGACAGAGGTTCTTGCTAAAAGGTATTTATACACAGTCTGAAGTATTGGTTATCTAACAGAGGGCGTTGCTATGGAAGCAGAGGTCAGAGTGCTTCTGGCTGAATGTCACAGTCAGACCAAAGGTACAAAACCTGTACCCAAGGTTTTTAGAGCTTCTTAGTATCTAGAAGGTTGTAAAGGCATCTGGAAAGTTAAAATAAAAATGGAGGTATTTAAGAAACTTTGTCAAGTTTTGGGGAGTGACAGAGAAAGAATTCATAGGTCTGGGTTTAGTGAGTCACTGAACTTTTTCATATTTGATAAAGTAAAATTACATAAAGTCATATACAATATAGGGGGAAAAAGTCTCATTGTTACTACTGTTTCTACTCAGAGTATTATTTTTTTGTACTTGTACGTTTACAACTACATTCCTCAATATTCTGATACTTGTCCAAAGGCACCACCAGGCAAACTTCTGCTCAAAAAAATGATTTTGTTCTTTCTCTAAAAGTGACTTGGAATTTCTCATTGCTCTTTCACCTGCTTACAAAGAGGTGAAATGATTTCAAGAGTTTGTTGATTTTGGGGGCAATAAGCAATGCTTTAAAGCAGAGCTCAGGCTGCAGGGGTGCTTTGTCTGGTAGCTCATGCCCCTCAACCTGTTCGAAAACAGCATCTTCTCCATCTCTCTGTGACACTGGCAAAGCTGATTCAAGCCTTTATTTATACAGCCATAAATAAATAAAGTGAATTGTTAAGTAACCACCAACTGTTTTATTGTAGTTTGCCATCACTGTGAAAGATTTGCCAATTTATGCATCTAGCAAGTAATAATATCAACTAGGAAAAAGGAAGCTCTTCTCACAGGGGAAAACTCCTATTCCTTCTTGAATTTAACATGAATGTAAACAGAGGAAAATTAGTCTATAAATGAACCAAATGAACTCATATGCCACAATGCCTTTCACATCAGTTTTAATAATCATGATCAGTGTCATTCAGAGGTTGTTTTAAGAACCAGCTGGGATAATTATCACTTGGCTTTGAGTCCAACATTAGCACTAGAATTAGGAAATTGATCATTTTGTCCCAGGTGATGGGTAGCAAAACTTCTTTCCTCCCCAGATATTGATAAATCCCCAGGGCTTACTACAGGAGACAGCTCAAGGTGCACAGTGACTATCCTTCCTTTGTGCTCCCCAGCTCTACAGGCAGCAATGTCAGAGGAGGGGAGATCAGCTAAAGCCAGTCATAGGAACCTGTGGCAATAACAACATGCCAGAACTCTTAAACTGCTGTGAAGGCTGATTTTTCTCCCTCCACCCCTGCTTTTTCCACCTCCCTGCTGTAGAAATGCACCAGCGTTGCACTCTGCTGATAGACTTGAACCTGTCACATCTCCTACATCTCCTAGAATGAGGGAAAGGCAGCTGGATTCGTAGCACCTCATCTGCAGAGAGTTGGCTGCCCAAATGAAGAATAAACAGGTGAATTTGGTGAGTTTCTTGTTCTATTTAAATGTGTTGAAAAGAAGTAAGAACTTTTTAAATAAGTTAATTTCAGATGTTATGATTGCTCTTTCCTAAGTCTGTAGAGTGTGGCATGGCTAGGAAACTCTGGAAATTTACTTTAATAGTTGCCTCTGAGATCAGCTGCAGGCTGGAGGAGAATGACTGCATAGCCACAAATGCCTGAAAATATGACTCTTCATGACTGGTGCAGCATCAGGATACTAGAGACCTTGTCCCATACAGCAATTAGCTGTTTATAGATTTGCTGTTCCAGAATGGGCAAACAAAGTAGTGAATACAGAAAGGTTTCAAATGTCTTAAATAAATTGGCACTGTCATGGAAGGGAAAAGAGGAATTTTAAAACTACCACCCAGTGTAATGTAATATAACTTCATTCATTAATTCATGATGCTTTTAAATAGTAATGACAAAATAAAAAAAAGTTACTTTTTTTTAAGTTATGAAAGAATACAAGTGTCTTGACTTCTCTGTTCTGACTGTTTGATGTTTAATTCTTGCACACAGAACGTATACACAGAGTGCCACTGTTTTGGTCTTTGTTACCTATAGAATTCGACCACAGTTTCAGCAGCATTTGTTGCATGCAGTAGGAAGTGTCCAGTTAGTTTCTGCACCCTGTTCTGGTACCAATATGCAAATGAATTTCAAGGGCTGAGATTTAATTCTGTTGAGAACTTCGACCAACTGGAATGGGTTTTGGATAAGTGAGATGTTTTAATAGGGGGTTTTGCTTAGTTATTGCTTTGGACCTCACAGTTTATTAGACCAAAGAGATAAGGGTTTTTTAGGTGCAGTAAAACATTTTATGTTATTTAGATGATAAGAACATAGAATTTTCTTGCTCTGTGAAATGTATTTTACACAGAACAAATCCTTCTGTACCTAAAACTATACAAATAAAAGAAATTTTCCCAAAGAAGGCTAATTTGGAAAGGTGCTCCGAGTATGGTAAGTGATCTTACTACTTTCTAAAAGATTAACTGTGAAGTGAAATGTCTTGCTTCCTCTAGTTTGCATACTATGACTTTGGTTTAGAGGCATTCTAAGTGAGGTAAGTGCTGAGAGATGGTGTCTGACAGCAGTGTTATGGTTGGGGGCAGAAGGAACTTCTTTGGACAGAGTAGGGTCTGAGCAAGTTTTAAAAAAAGCATTATATGGAACAGCCATCATAGCTCTCTGGCATAGAAGAATGGGGACCTGCATTTTAAGTTTGTAGCTTGCTTTAGACATTCAGGTTGATTTATTGACAGCATTAAGACCTGTCCATAGATGGCTGGAAATGATAACATTCTCATTATTGGCAGAAGGGACAGATTAAATGTAAAATGGATTCTATGGGTCTTTTCCACTACTATTCAGGTTTAACAGCAGAAGTATTTTGAGATGCAAAATATGCAGATCTGTCTTGTTTGTGTGCAGCCTCAGAGGCAGAGGTGCAGAGTCTGTCATATTTTAAAGCATGGCAAAGAAGATGAAGACATCCAGGAGTATTTCCCTAGCAAATGAATAGCATAAGATTTCAATGTTTCTGAAGGATTCTTAAAAATACCTGCTGTTCATGTTGTTACCTATGCTAACTAAACTTGTATGGGGAAGAGGGCTTGGAGAGAAGTTAGGACTGGCATTTTGGTTTGTAAATTCTGGATCCCACACAAGGTTTTATAGAATGCTAAAATTACATCTAAAAATTATTTCAGACATTTTTTATAACTCAGTGATAGAAAAAACTGTTTTT
The DNA here is from genome assembly GCA_013390045.1 of Picathartes gymnocephalus. NCBI lineage: Eukaryota > Metazoa > Chordata > Aves > Passeriformes > Picathartidae > Picathartes > Picathartes gymnocephalus. The sequence continues at coordinate 4,263 of WEKY01055469.1, forward strand.
CTAATCCCACTCTCTTCATGCAATTATAAATGTACAAATACCCTTTCAAAATCACTGGCTTTTCATGAAGTTGTCTTGTGGAGGTCAGATACATTTTTTGTATATTTTTATATTTCCTCTTTTAATGCAAAAAATTGCACAAACTTAAGGTATCTTCATTTTTAACACCCTATTCCTGCTGATCTCAGTGTTCTTTGCAGCAATCCTGTCACTGTTTTGTCACAAATGGTGAAGGGAATACATACATGGAGTAAGTATTGCTAAAACAATAAACACAAGTTCACTTGAGAACAAAATAATATTAAAAAAGAAGAAAATTAAAACCCAGTGTTGTCTGATAGAAGGGATTCTTCTGAAAAATAAGACTCCTTTCAGAAAGACATCAGTATATTTATAATGGCTAGGAATGTAATTTGGAAGATACAATTTATAATGGAGATTAAAGAATTAATTGTTTGCAGGTTTTGTTTCTAGACATTGAAAATGATAGTTCAGCTGCTCAGTGGCATTCTTCCCAGCTTAAATATCTTTATTACAAAAAAGCAGTTGTAGTCCCTACTTGTACTGCTGTATTTTTGACTTTCAGTGGTACTGTAAGGTTTTAGCATGAACAGTAGTGACCCTGTCTTCACATATACCCTAAAACATATTTAAAACTGTTATTGTTGTGACTAGAACAAAAAGGATAGGCTTTTCAGCATCATGCATCTTTAGTAGATTCTACTGTAGATTTCTACTACTTTGGTCTGTTGGATTCTGCTTCTATTGGTGTCCTCCACCTCCTGCCCTGACTGGGACTCATCAGCTCACAGGAGGTCCTTCTTCAGTAAATCACCCAGCAAGGTACCTCAAGGAACACATTTTCAGTGCAGTCAGGCCCAAAAGCATGTGTGAATTAGACATCACAACACCTTCCATCCACAGATTTTAAATGGATGGGTGCGTCCCTGACCAGTACCAGGTGGATCATTTTCTAGACTGTGGGCAGAGCAGTCTGTTTGTTGCAGTGATTGTTACCACTGGCATTTTCCACACATCTGGGCAGCTACCTGCTCCACTTTCTGATACTCTGCTCTGCTGGATGAAAGATTGCCTCTCTGCCTTTGGAGTGCTCATTGCTGTTGAGGTATGTTTCTTGGATCTTCAGTGCATACCAGATCGTATCTCAGTGGAAAGTAAATGCTCTACCAACAAGCTGACTCATTCTCTCAGCTGGAGGGGTGCTATGCCAGTGTCTGGGTCAGCAGAAGTGTGTTATGACTGAAAGCCAGCTGTGGTGATAGGTATGTGAGTGTGGTGTGGGAGTTGCTGGCTCTCTTAAGAAGCAGGCATGAAGTTTTTCATGGCATGCAACACCCTCTCCTCACTTAGTTATGAATGGCTGGTTACTGATGGCATTGCTGCCTGAGAAACACTGTACTCACAGAATTATTCCTAGAATTATATTGATTGTGCTGATCATGAATTGTTTTTGTCTGTTCACCAATTTTCTTCAGTATTAATAGCACAGAGTCTCAGGGAAAAGTGTGAAATCTCAGGAAGGCACTGATCAGAAGGAGAGAAGGGAAGCAGCCTTTATGTGAAGCAGCTGAATAGGTGTTTTGTCTGAAATATAGTGAAATGTAGGTGAATTTTGGTTTTCCTTAAGTGATACTTTCTCTTAAAAGATGGGGTGCATGAATGGTTTGAAATACATTTTGGGGACTGAATACTTCCTATGGAAGAAATGCATATTTGCTAGGTTATTCCGATTACCTTCAAGTAAAAGGCATCCTCTAATCATCATTTTAAATGGGGTGGCTTGTCTTGTGATAACTGGCTACTCTACAATGATTTTAAATGTGCCATATGAACATGATGACAATGTCTTGTTGAAATGGAGACTGCATCCAGGTTTGAGGGTCACTCCAATATCGAGCCAATGCTTCTGGAGATGAAGTTACAAAGTTTTTTTCTCAATAAATACATTTCTACACCAGAGTATCTTTTAATGAGTTCAAAATTAAGGGCTGAATTACGCCTTTAGCTTTTCTCATGTTGTTCTCCTTAAGTTCTTATAGCAAAATTTTGGGGATTCCCACAAATAATGGAAAAGGTTATCACAAAGTAATGAAGCTATTGTTTAATTATGCTGCCAGGCCTTTAATTTCATATCCCAGAGATGCTGAGACCTTCCTGAAGGCAGGGGGCTTTGGCTGGTGACTGCAATTAGTTGCAATCGTGACATGTAGTGTGTAAACTGCGAGCGTGCACTCTGCTGACCGGCTACTCCTGAACACCCACCACATTCCGGGCTGCAGGACAGAGCCGGGATGAGCTCGGGTGTTCCTGATCCGGCTTTGCCCTCTGCTGGTACCCGCTTGAAAGATTCCCTAAGCTAGAGAGAGATAAAGCCTCTGAAGACCCTGGAAAGATCTGAGGAAACAGCAGGTGTGTGTGATGGATGTAAAAGTACACTAAAGGCAGGAAAAGGGTGCCAAAGAGGATGCCAAGGAAGTCAGAGGCAGGAAGGTTCAGTGCTCCTTCAACAAGGGGTTTTTCTGACATGCAGTTCCTCACTGCTCTGACCAATCCTTTGACAAGGGAAATGCATACGCTTGAAAAATATCACAAGTATTTTCTTACTAAAGCTCAGTTCCTTACCTGACTATGAGGGCACACCCCGAAAAGACTCTCCCGTGTCTCAGTAATGGAGAGAACTTTGGGGAATTGGGAACTTTAATGAGAGACATCCTCTCACCGGCCTTCAGAAAGCTGTAAGTAGTTCTACAGGGCTTTCATGAAGTGGCCGTTCATTTAACTGGCAATTATGTTTGAAGGGAAACAGTTTTTTATTTTTACACGGGTGTTTTATGTGCTGGCAATTCTGCATGTGCGTGAATCAAACTTCTGCTTCTCATCTTGGAAAAGAAACTAGCAATTATTTATAGCCTATAAGGGAAAGAAAAGCAAAATGCTTATCTGAGAATACAGTTGAGGTGTAAATCAGGTGTCAAGCAGCAACTAGAATAGAGAAGGTAGCAGTTTGAGGAGAATAAATCTCTTAGGCAATATCAAAATAAGGTGCACAATTTGAATGTCTAGATGTAGCTTTATCTAGCGTTTTTCTGTTTTTATTTTTAATTTAAATTAAGGAACAAAGAGATGAATGCTTTTCAGGGAAAAGATGGATTTTTTCCTCCTGAACAAAAGATTTTTTAGTCTAGAGGAAAAAAGTTTGGAACAGTTGTTGTTATATCTAGTCATATAAAAAAGCAAAACAGATCCTCCCTTTACACTTTTTTTTCTTTTTTTAGCATTTACAAGCAGAAATTTGCCAGTAAAGAGAGAATCAATGTACTTACAGTGGACATGCAAATGTGGGGCTAATCAGTGCAATAATTTTGTGGAAATTGCTACTAATGAATGACTAAATATAATCTATGGCATGGAAGGGAAAAATATATTTTGACATTTTTTCATCACATTCTGAAATAGCCTGGTTGTAGGAGACAGGCCTTGCTTGGGCATTGCAGTTATCATATCCTGTACCACAGTCTTGCAAAGAAGGAGCAATAAAATAATCCCTCCTATCATCTATATGATCACATATACCTCCCTTTTTGCAAAAGTTTTTTTTTCTCTTTTATGTTCTGGATCCTGACTTTAATTATTTAAGCTTTGCAAAGCAATGTGCTGGAAATGTACAGTGCAGTACAGTTTTGTTATTCTGGCAGTATCACATTAGCTGAAACCAAGGATCCCTAGGCTCAGAAAGTGGTGTCCTGAAAAAGATATACCGCTACTACAAGGCCAAAATCAAAAAAATTCTGGAAAGCATTCTCCTCACACAGATCAGCAGTTTGCTGTTTTTATACCAGAAGTTACAGGATTCTGTCTACCCAAAATGATGTTGTCCATTTAATTGCAGCAGGGTTCTTTCATATGGTATTTTGTACCCATGGTAGAAGAAGGAATAAATTAAAACCTGAAATATACATATTTGTGAATATTTTCATGTCAAATGAGATCTTTGTTGCTCTCATATTCAATTTTGCTGGTGTTTAGCAACAAAAGAAAATGTACTTCTCTTTTATCTCAGTGTAAAGGCTCCACATTGCTATCAGTTCTGATTTCAGCATTCAAATGTTTGACACTCTGTTTTAGTAAATAGGGCTTCTTCTTAACACAACCATGCCTGCAAAGCCCTGAAATAAATAATTACCAGAGATATAACCTGTATCGTCAGAGTTGCTATACTGGATAGCATCTGTGTATTTGGGAAGAATGACTTGAATGCTTTAAAATGTTAAATTTTCTGGTTTATTACATTAGAATTCTGGAAAAAATCATTAATTACTTCTTTAGTCTGTTCAAAACACGGCACTTATTTTTTTAAGAGAAATAAATTTGAAATACTATTCACTTTAGAAACATGCTTTTTCCTCTTGTTGAAGATAAATAAGCAATGTACTTCTTATTCTTCTTCTTTCTTCTTTAAAATTTCATGTGTTTACATGGGCAGTTTTCTCCTTCAAAGGACAAAGAAATATAAAGATGATCAATAAGTGCATGGATCTAGGCTTGTAAAGCAGGCAATAATTCTGAATTTCTAAAGTTAGTTGGTAAGAATAACACATATTTTGTACTTTGGGATCACTAGCTTTGGTAGCTAATATTTATGCAATTCACTTCCAAATAAAAATATGAGCTGCTTCTAATTACTCTTTGATATCACTTCAATTTTCTTAGTAGGTGTTTAAAACACTATTAACAGTGGAGAGCTTTGTGGATATTTACAAGAAAGACTTTCCATGTATAGTGTACATCAGGGAAAAGGCTGAGAAATGGGCAAATGAGACAGAGAAGGAAGAAAATAAGGAGAGTTGAAATAAAAGAATTGAACTTAAATTTGGTATTAGGATGTTTACATTTTGATATCTGTGCTGTTGGAGGGGTTCAGGAGTTAAAATATAGTGAAAATTGTGAACAAGGGAAATGTCTTATGATTAACACTTGAGTAGGTGTGGGCAAGACAGTGAGGGGAGAGAAAATCAAGACCAGTACTGAGACCTACAAGACCCAGACAAACACTTGGGTGATTGGGATTTGGTTTGGAAAGCCAAGTTCATTTTCCCTACTGCAAATGCCTACACCCTTCTATCTGTAAAATCCCTTGCCAGTTTCTTTAGCCCTGTTCTTCTTTCACTTCTACTGGTTACTGTACAAAATATTGTAACAACAGTAAATTTCCTAGTAGAGTCACATAAGCTTAGTGATCATTTCCACATCATAGTTTAAGACATCATCCTGCGTATTTTACCAAAGTATCCAATCAAAGAATTGTCACACTTCCCTGCTATTGAAAAATATTTGCTGAAGACTTGAGAAACATCTTATAGCTCAGCTGTTCAATCACATACAATTGTAAGTAGATTATGGGTTGGCATTTATACAGTATGTAATGGAATTCTTCCTTCTCATAGAACCTGATTTAAACTGTTGTCAGCTTCTTAAATATTCTACACCTATTAGGTGTAAATCTCTTTTTCTTCATATGGTTCTTATTTTGTGCAGCTTTCCAGTTTATATCCTACTTCTTACAAAGGGTGTAAAAAATCCTATCTTTGATGTATTACCAGTGTTTTGTACAATTCTGTACCTTTGGCTTCAGGATACTTTAGGTGATTTGAAATTTTAGTTTTAATTCAAAATAGTTACATGAGCAACCTGGAAAAGACTTAGGCTTGTTAGAAGCATGTTGATAACACGAGTTTAGCTGTATTCCAGTTTGAGATGGCTTCAGTCCTATATAAGACTACATGGATGATAATTTTGAGGAGATTATTTACAGTTCTAGAATAAAATGTCTTCTCCTTTTTCCTACATAGGAAAGGCTGACACAGAACTCAGTCACACTAAATAACTTAAATACTGTAAAGTGTTCCTATTTTTGCAATTTCTCACTTTTTAAAAATTTCACTTTTCATGTCAATATTATATTCTTAAAAACAATACTTTCCATTTGAAACCAAAGAGCAGTAGAACAGACTAGATTTTTAATTTTGGACACTTTGGAATAGGGACAAAATTGTAACTGAGGTATATTCCACCAAGGAGTGGATAAACAGATCTAGAGGTGTCTGAAGCAGCTTGCCTGACTGTTTTGGCTACGTTGCCAAATTGCTTCCTGGTCTGTTCAGATCTCCCCAAACCCACTTTTGTGCCAAAGAAGGTTAAGAGTTGTATTCCGGATGACCAAGGATCTGGCAGGTCTCATTTAATTACTCCTCGTGGTAGTTCTCACACAGACTTGCATGACTAGAACCTTCCCAAAACACACCATTTCTGAGGAAAATTTCTTATGGCACGTGATCACTAGAGAAGTGGTTGATCTGCTCAACACCACCAGTTATGTTTGGAGTATTTACTCTGCCCAGGCTAACATGTCTTGGATAGGTCCTGTAACCCCTGGGAGAGCCCTGGTCAACAGTCAGGAAACCGGTTTGAGCAGGGGGCATGTCCTGCACCTTCCTGCAGGCTGTGTAGAGTTGGCTTTATAG